>OZ022265.1:24900574-25285574 GCA_963978885.1 Nemotelus pantherinus
ATATCATCAAAAAATTTCAGTGAGATAATCTCGGGAACGCGCCATCCGATTGAGCTGAAACTTTCAGGATACATTGGTGTATATGCAGAATAGGTCCAGGTCTCTTTAAATGTCAGTTATTGTTAACCTTTTGGCGCCGGCGGCCATTTAAGTGATATTTTTAATATACCTATTATTTCGTGCACAAATAATTTTCGCAAAAATAAAGTTAACGAAATAAATTTCTAACGTGTTTTACATATGAATCGGATAATGCTTTGGAATTTTTTAACCCTATGTGTGCGCTGGGTGCCTAAAAAGAGGACGGGAAAATTTAAAAATTTTTAAATTTCGGTAACTTTTGACAGAGCTATTCAATCATTACGAAATTTTCAGGACATACTCGTATTAGTTAGTTGTAGATTTGTGTAGCTTTTAATGAACATGCTGGCAGCCCTGTAGCTAGGGCAGGCACTGAAAGTGAAAACCTCCAAATCATCGTCTCTCTTGAAAAAATGCCGTTTCTTCAAAAAAAAGCCACTCATATGTAAATCTTGTGCTTTGTTTACATATTAAAAAAAAAAACAGATATGGTATAACGGGCACGCCTGGTAACCCTTGCCCAATTTACCTATATTTTTAGCATCAAAAACTTCTGTTCACGGAAACTCACGATCCGATGGGCAGAATTATTTGAAATTCACAGAATGTATTGGTCTTAAATAGGACCAGGTCTGATAGAAGTGATTTTGAAATGCGGGTGATTCTGTGCCAGTGGTGCCATCTTGAAAAACCACTAAAAAAGATAACTGTTTTTAGCCCTATAAATTCTGATTGAATCGTTCGATTTTGACGAAACTTACACAATTGCTGGACCTTACTTTAAGCCACGTTTGGTAGAAATTTGGTCGAAAAATTCGGTTGGAGCTGCCAGCTATGATAATTTTGGTGTCTTCATTTTGAAAAAAAAAATTTGGAAGTGAAAACATTCAAACCATCGAATATTCAAAAAAATGTCCGTTTCTTACAATAAAACCAATCTGTATATAAATCTTATGTTATATCTACACGTTCAAAATAAAACTTTGGAAATTTCATGTCGGACAAGAACGGTAACCCTCTCCCAGTTAACCTATATTTTTAGCATCAAAAACTTCTGTTCACGGAAACTCACGAACCAATAATCAGATACAGCTAAAATTTACAGAATGCATTGGACTTAAGAAAGAACAGATTTGATAGAAGCGATTTTGAATTGTGGGCAAGTCTGTGCCAGTGGTGCCATCTTGAAAAATTACAAAGAAAAAAAACTGCTTTTTGCCCTATGAAATGTGAATAAGTTACCAGATTTTCATGAAATTGACACAATAGCTAAACCTAACTCTAATCTCTGTTTGGTGGAAATTTGGTTGAAAAATTTGATTAGTGCTGCCAGCTACGGTAATTTTTGTGTCTTTGGTTTTGAAAATTCGCTCAGGAAAATAAAACTTTTTGCACTATAACTTCCAGTGCAGTCATGAAATCAATACGAATTTCATACAATTAATGAAACCTGTCATAAACATTATTCAGGCCAAATTTGGTTGAAAAGCCACGATAGGGTTGCCAGCTATTGTTGGTTTTGTGTTTAATTGCAATATCTTTATTAAGCGGTTTTATCGTAGAATTTTCAAATGGTAATGATATTGTAGTGACAATAAACAGCAAATATTAAGCTTTCGATCATTTGAAAAAACTCGCTGCAGGTAACCCTAAATTTCTTTATACTCCTATAACTTCGAATGTAATTAAACAACGTGAAGCAGATTTGATATATTCTTGGCTTTGATACTGGCGAAAGGCTGCCAGCACGAGTCGGTTGTGCTACTTTTGTATCAATAAATGCTTACAGTTAGTATACATACCGGAAACATTTACAATGAAAATAAATAACCGATGTTACAATTCGCAAAGTTCTGCAAATTTTCCGGATCGCAGCCCCAAACACCAACTTCAGTTACAGTGCTGCAGGCACTGAGCATTTTCTTCATTGATGTTATATGAGATGCTGCTTTCAAAATTATGTGAAATAAGCAACTGATAACGAATATAATTATCCCGTGTTTTGCTCTCATAAACGTTGAAATTCATGCCAGTGGTAATATCTGAAACCTTCCACCATATGAGTTATAATGCATTCTTGAGACGAAAGTAAAACGTGGCATTTGAAACAGTTTGGCCGTAATAAGCAGCACATGTGGTGGAATGTGCACTCAAAACCTGCACAATTCTTCTACTGTTCTTCGAACATTAGTGTTTCTAGCGGTTCAGGTGCGCTAGAGTTTTTTTTCGTTCAACAAGCCCCACCAGGCATTTTGTAAAAAGGGTGTTAAGCTGATTTACCTGAAGTTTTTTGGATCTGAATACTCCTCTCACTTAGGTTTCGGTATGAATACTACAGTGGCATGTCACCAAAGTAACGGAACATATCCCAATGGTGGTCATACCCAAAAAATTTCCTCTTTAGTTCTACCCAAAAATAGCCCACGCTCCACCATGTAACAGTTTCGCTGAATCTACTCTTATTAATTGGCCAGACTTTTTCATAGCTACATAATATGGCTTTAGACTGCTTAATCGAGACTCTATTGACTTCGGCGAAATCATATTACCACTAGGACTGGCTCAGTCAACCACAAGTCGATTGTATTCAGCTCAGTCAGTGTTTCTTCGGTTCCTTTTCACCAACATTGATATTGGATTCGTAGCTAAACAGTACACTAAGCAGCGGTGCTCAGAGTGTGAGATCTCCGCCGATACACGCCATCCAGTTATTGATTTCATTCATTGCATTCTGCATTCATCATTGATCTCATTGGTTTCATTCTTCAGTCTTATGTAAATGACGAAAAAATTGGGAAAGATCCCAGCGCTTGGTGTCATTAGCTCCGCAAACGCTATCAAATCAAAGAATCTGTCCTCTTTAGTCATTTTAACAGGCTGCTGCCCAATTATAAAAATAGAAATATTAGACAAAGCCAAAAAGATATTAAAAAAGAAAAAAGAGAAAAATTAACAAATAATTGAAAATATTAAATAAACACGTATTTGAAACTACAAAAAAATAATGCCAATATGCAAGTTAATATGAAAAAAAGTGCAAAACGGTAAAAAAAAAAATTTAAAAGAAAATCAAACATTATAAGGAATTTTAAGAATTAAATCTTTAATTTGTGATTTAAATTGTGTGAACGTTAGCGGAAAAGGACCAAGCTGAAGATCGTTGTGCTTCCTGAGGATACGCACTAGCGGCGAGTTAAAATAAACATCAGATCGCGCGAAGGGAAGAGAGAACATTAATTGAAATCTATCCGATCGATTGACGTTCCGCATACACAGCATACGACCAAGATCGGAGAGCATAGGGCAATGGAGTAGCTTGAAGAGCAAGCACTCGTCAAGGAACACTCGTCGGGAATCTAGTGAAGGAATTTTGAATAAGGATAGACGATCACTATATCCACAGTAAGGGATATTGAATTCAAACAACAGGGAGCGAGTAAACCTACGCTGAACGTATTCCACTGCCTCGTTAAGATATTTATGACGGGGAGACCACACTTGACAACAATACTCTAGAATGCTACGAACAAGTGAAAAAAAAACAGATGGAAAGAGGTAGCGGTGCTAGTAAACGAAGAAGAGCATCTAAGAATGAAACCAGACACACGAGAAGCCTTGGCGGTTATATGGGCAATGTGTAAGTCAAATCTGAGCTTTGAATCAAAGTACACACCAAGATCCTTAAAATTATCAACAGCCGTAACGGAAGATCCGTACAGTGTGTAGGAATATATTACGGGTGACATTTTAAACGTATAGGACATTTGATGACATTTGCATATGCTCAAAGTAAGATAATTAGTAGAGCACTAGTCGCAAAGAGAACAGAGATCGTTTTGGAGTTGGAGGCAGTCGTTGGTAGATTCGATTACTTTGAAAATCTTGAAGTCATCAGCAAACAAGAGGCAGGGAGAACGAATAAAAGAAGGGAGATCATTTATAAAGACTAGGAATAATAATGGACCAAGAATAGAGCCCTGAGGCACACCGGAAAGTGGACAAAAAGGATGTACATAGTGGGACCATAAATGCTGCGCTATATTACATAGGACCACGCGCTATGCAGATTCTGACATTATGGCGCTGGGAGCAATATTGCATAGCTCAGAGTACTATGGACATAGCGTATGGGACCATAAATAATGCGCTTTGTTACACAGCTCTGCTGCGCCATGTGGATTTTTTTCAGTGTAGAATCAAATTTATTCTGTAACACTTTGCAAAAGATTTCTAGGTTCATTTTTCGAATAATCGCTAATTTAATTTTTTCGGGAGCGATAGAAGAGGATTTTTGTGGAGACAGTTAAACACTGAACTGTAGCCACAAAACTAAAGCAGTTCTGTTAGACACTATAGTGACCATGCGATGGTGTGAGGGCGCATGTTATCTTTTGGGGTAGGAAATTTGGTATTTATTGAAGAAAATCTAAACAAATTCCAATATTTACACATTTATATTTCGCCAATCAACTTAATTCTCAATTAACTCTTTATATGACTGATTTGCGATATAGCTCTTTTAAACTGGAAGGAAGTACTCACACAAGCTTTCGTAATACACTCGCAAGCGTTTGAAATGGATTCTTAACTGCAGCATCTATGTATATAGCTTTCTACTTGAGCCAGAAAATTCTTTATATTTGATATCATTTCAATTTTATTAAGATGGGGAAATGTCCAAATGTGCAAAATGGTCAAACAATGTACAAAGATATTTAAAAGCGAATACATACAGATATTGTGCAGGATCAAACTCAGCTAACTGGAAAGTTACGAGCAAGGCAAGTAAAATTTAATATTTTAGTGCAAATACACCTTAACGTTACACCTTGCAGGGTTAATCAAATCCTACAGTTATCATCCTAAAAGCTTTGCGAAGCTCTTTGCTTGGCGATTGTTTAGGCGAAATACTTTCTTATGGCTTTAGTGTATCTCAGGATGTTTCCTTACTCCACGAAACAAGGAGCTTGACAGAATTTGATCCTGGAATGATTTCGGGCTTTCACTAGCAATGATAGGCGATAGGTTTCACTAACAGACTGCCCGGGTCAGTTCGTAGCGATCCGTGAGCCATACAGGGCACGCGATTTCGTCGATTGCGTTCTGCACACGATTCCTAAAAGCAAACACCGAACCCACGCTGCTTTCTTTGCTCTAGAGGACCAAAAATAAAAGATTCTCAACACCAATTGAAGCTGAGATGTGCAAAGGAGCTCGGCAGGATATACAACTGTCTTATCAAAGTGGTGTGCGAAAGCGTCATTCCTCTCGCGTTGCAAGTATCATTTCGTTCCCGAAGTTTTTCAGTGAAAGTGAACTGAACATGAGAGGAAATTTCTATGGGGAAAACAGTCAACTTCTCGGGGCTGGTTTGGACAGTGCAAACACATTTTCGTAAAAGTCCAGAGGTGTTCTGTGCAGACAGTAGTCTAGTAAGTCCATGTGTGTTGTTGGTGTGTTGCTTCTGAAAACCATCACATTGGTCAAATATGTGTATTTTATCGTGTTCGACTCGGGTTCAGTGCAACCAATAAGCAAATAGGGTATGAAGTGCTGTCTACAAAAAAAGGATTTGCCGGAAAGATTAAAGTGAACAGGTGAGTTTATTCAAACCCTTTTGTTTCATTATCTGTCGATATCATTTTTCAGCTATGCATTTCAATTATCGTAAGTTTTCAAAGCGACTTTTAATTGTCGTGATTTTTCGATGCAGAGCTTGATTATTTATTCGAATTAAAACGTCCTTTGAAGCATTATAGTATTCAATTTTAGAACCTCCAAGCGGTAAAATTTTGGATGGTTGCGTTTGTTTGAAGATTAAGCATTCCGATAACAAAATCTAAAGTATCGCGCAGTTCGAGGGCTCCGAGCCAATTGGGATACAAAAAATAACTTAAGCAAAGAGAATGCTTCGATTATATCAGAAGCTTCGATTATATCTTACTATGCTCTCTTGGTATGGTATTATTGAGTGAAATCAGTGTAATAGCTGTCGAAGACTAGGACTATGGATCAAATTCATAACGCTTTATTGCGATTTGTGTTTGTCTAATCAAAAAGAGTGATTGTGTTTCATGGAGAAGCAAAATCAATTTAGGAGATTGCTTGCATCCCCGTACAACTGTGACCATGATAAAGCTATAACTGATATACATATCTTTAGATTGTATTTCTCTCGAGTGCTAAGAACGATCTGTGCCAGGTGAGATGTAGTGTGTTTTCGGGAGGGTAATCTCATTTTTATTGCAGCATGCCTTTTTTTTATTTTATGCGTGAGCTGTTGAATCGAGCAAAATGACTTATTTTTTGCAGAAGTCTGATAGGATTATGTGCAAAACAACGTTTATATTGTTTGATTAACAAATTATAGGTTTGGAAGAAATAATATAACAATTTGATGGCAAGGTTCTTTTTCATTTCAATTGCTTTCAATTCCGACATGTAGCATAAAAATAATAACGATTTGATAATCATTCATATTCAATGACAACGACTCAATAATGAAAATAAAATCTTGCCTTGAAAAGTTTGGAAACTGTCAATTACTAGATGTTGGCTTCATTATGGATTCTATAGAAGAATAATATAAAAAGTTTTTCAGCTATAACTATGCATTATGAAAAGTGTCAAGTGCTAGAGTTTATCCCCTTGAGTATATATATGTAGGTACTCATCGAAAATATTACAGTGCCACGAAAATATTCCCCCCAAATGGATATCATGTATACTTTTGTGCTTGAAAATGGAACAGTTTATTTCATATGTTTAGTTTTATTTTTTCTCAGTAAAATACATTTGTGTGGACATGAATTAATTGTAGGTTTTAGCCATTTTCATTTTGACAGACATAGTGTCCTCAGCAAGGGCGGAACCAAACTACGATTCAAGAGACGATCACTGGGTTGGAAAACAAAACACATGATATATGATACATATACTTACTATTTTGAATTAAAAATAAGTTATTGTGTTATAATTTAATTGTGTTCATTTTGATTTGAAACGTTCGAGTATGAAAATCATCCCATCAAATCACCCAACTTGAACAGTTTTTTAATATTGAACCAGCTTATAAAATATTCTGCGTCTTAACTTGTATAAACCTCAACTTAAATAAAGTATTTATGAAATTTATTTTTCGCAAAGCGATTAATTACTTTTTTTGTGTGTCGACTGATACGTTTTTATGAGCCCTGAAGAGTGCCTGCCGATTCTGTAAGGTGGTAATCTGTCACTGGCACTCGAGGCAAAATTTTTAATCAACGATGACTGGAAAAGGACTTTTCTGTTGTAGCTATACTGCCTGGTAGAATAGAAGAATATTCAAGAATATATAATGTTAAGTTGATAGTTGCAGGCGAATTGTTTTATAGACTCAACGTCTTCATTTGTGTGGCTGACTTTAAGAAGAAAAACGCCTACTAGAAATAAATGAATAACGTCAGTCATTTATCAGGGAAATATTTTTCAACCAATTGAACAGAAAGATCATACGCCCTATGTATTAATATTCTCATTAATTTCAGGCGTTTTGTTTGAGCATGCAGCTACTTGGCCATTTCTCTTGCTTTCGCAAAAAAGCTGTCAGAAAATTTCAACTAGACATATTTTTGTTTGTTTTCGTTCCTTGTTCCCTACGAAATTTAAAAATATACAGATTGCGAATGATAACCAATGTTTTCAAGTAAAATTGCGATTTTCGTGTTGTCTTTAGGGTGTTGTCTTTCCATCTAATGTGTGAGAACAATTCTGATTAAGAAAGCGGGTGGTTTGTATGATTGGAATCAGAAATCTGTGCATGTGGTATCGAAATGATTTGAGCATCAAGAAGATCACAATATATGCCACCTAAATTCGAAGCATGTCTTGAGAAGTGACGGCAACACACTAGTCTTTTTAGTCGCTAGTTAACTCAGAGACATTTTTGTTAGGTTTATTGCAAACATAAATTGCTGTTTTTTTTTTTTTTTGGAAAAGCTGAAGTGAAGAGCTGGTTAATAAGCATGAGCCTATCCATTTAACGTATCAGACAACATTCTATAGACAATGACAAATATTATAAATGCGCCATGTTACCATTAAATATGCGCCAAGAGTACGGAAAATAGCTACCGTAATACTGTTACGGAATCCCGCCAATAATTGCATACCCATAATTGGAGACCATATCACTTACTCTCTTCAATTTTTAAGGTAGCAGATCGCATTATCATTTTTCTCCGAAGCGAATTTGTTTTCGGGAATTTCATCCTTTCGGAAGAGCGATTTGGATTTGTGGGGAACTGTCAAGTTCACCACAAAGGATGTGGTGCGACCGATGAAATCTAGTTATCACCCTAGTGGGCGTGCCACTGCAAAAACCCTGGCAAAAAGATTTGTATGGATGAACATGCAAAGCGACATCAAGGAATGGGCAAGAACGTGTGTTCCTTGCCAGCGGGCAAAAGTGGGACGTCATCATCATAACCCGATCCAACAAATCTCTATGCCAGACAGCAGGTTCCAGCATGTACATTTGGACATCGTGGGACCGTTAATACCATCTTCAGGATATAAATACTGCCTCACTGTGATCGATCGCTTCTCGCGATGGCCAGAAGCGCTTCCCCTGTATGATCAAACAGCGGAATCGGTCTCAAAAGCATTTTTTAATCACTGGGTGTCACGTTATGGCGCACCGCGGACCATCACGACCGATCAAGGGGCTCAATTTGAGTCAGCAATGTTCCGCTCATTGACAGCCCTCATTGGCTGTGGTAGAAACCGAACTTCGGCGTACCATCCAGCCTCAAACGGCCTAATAGAACGCTGGCACAGGTCTTTAAAGGCGGCGATAATGTGCAACAATAAAAACCCTGCATGGGTTGATATTCTGCCTACGGTCCTGCTGGGGCTGCGCGTGAGCTATAAGGAAGACATCGGCGGATCGAGCGCGGAAATGCTTTATGGCACGACGCTAAACCTCCCTGGCGATTATTTAGTTCCAGCATCAAATGCAACTATCGAACCACACTGTTTCCTCGACAATTTAAGAGAAACCATGCAAGCAATACGACCCGTTCAAACAACGCATCACACCGACCGAAAAATCTTCAAAAACAAGCATCTCGACACATGTACGCACGTGTTTTTAAGGGTGGACTCACTCCGAAAATCCTTGACTAGACCGTACACTGGTCCACACAAAATCCTGAAACGAATTTCGAACGCTCTGTATACCATAGACGTCAATGGAAAACCAATCAATGTGCCCACAGAGCGATTGAAACCAGCCTTTCTCGAAACGAATTCTACGCTTGCGACCGATGAAGGGCCAAAACGACCAGCATACATCACCAAGACTTATCAACCAGCACCTGCCAGACTTCGATTTGCCGCGAGGTTCTCTCACTTGGAGGGGAGTGCTGTGGGGAACTGTCAAGTTCACCACAAAGGATGTGGTGCGACCGATGAAATCTAGTTATCACTTTGTAGGTCGTGACACTAGTCAGTCATTTGTTGGAGATAATAAAAATAGTTCATGTTTCAAAGCCGCCGTTTGACATATCTATTTTCAGGCAAAAACGTAAGATAAATATTAGGTGAGGAATTCCTCACAGATTCAGGCTACTTTTCCCCATGAAGGTTGTCGATTCGCATAACATTTCAATATTGAAAGTCGGTTGGCTGGATTAGGCTTGTCATACCCAAGGCGTTTGTCAAAGTCTGGCACGCAGGAATCATATTCAAACTGCATGCATTCCATATCTCCTTACTTCCAGCAATTGTCATGTAAGAATGTCTATTCTGGCTACTCATATTTTTTGTCAGCGGTCTTCATATAAAAAGTAGATTCCCGCAAGGAGCAGATTCATCATCTATCTTGTAATATTTATTTATAGAATACTTCCCGAAATTGTTCATCATCAAATTATTTTTGCGGATGATACCTATCTAAGGGAACATTTCTTCCTATATTGAAGCTTGGATTATACGACGCAATCGGGAGCTTAAACGATGGATGTCTATTTCGTTATAAGGTTTTCGATTCACTGGGCATAATTCCTGGAAAAATCATCTGCCAGGCATCGAAAAATCGGATGTCAGGATCATGAAGGCAGATGCTGTATAGGAAAGTTATGCCTAAAAGTTACGTAAAAGTAAACCTCGGCTACAAGGAAATTGAAGAAGCTTTACCATGATGAAGAAAAGGAGTTGCCACATCATATGCATCAGGCCACACCTAAAAAAACGAACATGACTGAACAAAATTCATATTATTATTGGATAGTTAGTTAAAATTTCCACAAATAGTTTAGAGCCAAAAATCAAGTTTTATTTAATTTTTCCTATTGAGTCCTGTCGTTTGACCGTCTTGGCCTTTGCAGTTAGGTTTTTTTTCAGTATATTTTTTAATATGTTTGAAACTTTTCACTCCTACATTATACATATCAAAATGACCAGGATGAATTGGAAAAATTTTTAAGCAAATAAAAATTCAAAATTAAAATTGAATTGAATAATCTCAAGAGTACCACTCAGAGGCTGAATTGTTGCGTAGCAGGGCTTTTCCAGCCACTATAGCATGCAAAGGTGAAGCTTGAAAACTAGATCCTCTTTGATTTTTCAGTAGAAAATTTTGCAAAAAAAAACGATTCACAGTAGATTTACTGTGTGGATGCAAAGTTTCTTATATGTTGTTCACACTACGATCTAAATCAGGTAGATTTATAGACCATTCACACTGTAGCAAAATCAGGCGATTTCGATCAGCTGATCTCTTTAGATTAACCATACATTTGTCTCGGCTGTTGACAGTCGAAAGCTGATTTAGTATAGTATAAATCAGGTACTATTGTGAGTATAGTATATATAAATCAGTATAAATCAAAATAGTTGTTCTCAGAGCGTGCTGAAATCCATCCGTGAGAACGAGAGTAGATTTCAATGAAATGTCTTTTGAATTTCGTTCTAAAATAGCGAAAATTGAACAAAAAATGAAAATGTGAGTTGTACAAAGTGAAAAGAAAATGTTTTTGCACGTTCTTGCAACATTTTCAACAATTTAAAAACGAGCACTTTAATTTGAATGAAATTTCTCGCTCCAAATCTTTTCTCTCCAAATCACTTCGAAACAGTGTGAATGCTTCACCTGATTAACTTGACAGCTCCTAAATCTACCTGATTTAGAGTGTAGTGTGAACACCATATTAGGAGCTGTCGAGTAAATCAGGTGAAGCGTTCACACTGTTTCGAAGTGATTTGGAGCGAGAAGATTTGGAGAGAAAATATCATTCAAGTTTATTTGCACAATTTTTTGCGTGAAAATTGTTAAAAATGTTGCAGGAGCATGCAAGAACATTTTCTTTTCACTTTGTATAACTCACGTTTTCCTTTTGTGTTCAATTTTCACTATTTCAGAACGAAACTCGAATGACATTTCATAAAAATCTATTCTCTCTCTCACAGATGGAATTCAGCATGCTCTGAGAAAAATTCAGCACGGAAAAATTCACAATAGTACCTGATTTAGACTAGATTTAATTAAAATAAATCAGGTAGCTTTCGACTGTCAGAAGCCGAGACAAATGTATGGTAAATCAGGTAGATTTATGGTCGATTTAGCTCTAAGGCGATCAGCTGATCTAAATCGCCTGGTTTAGCCTCAGTGCGAACGGGCTGTTACTTTCGAACACTTTGCGGCGTTGCTTCTCAGGAAGACCAAATGGTATCAAGAACACCTCCAGTGATCCGCTTCGCCGACTACGAGTCGAGATCTCACCAGAAAACACGTTGGAAGAGTGTAAAAAGAAAACACTGATCGATGATAGCTCGCAATGCTTGGAAAGATGGCATGTGAAGCTTGAAATGATGAGAAAATAGGAAAAATAGGCGATATTGAATGTAAAAAATAGTGATCGCATATTTAAGGATACTACATAGTAAGGCAAAAGATAGACAATGAATGCAAGAGACAATATTAGTAAACTTGAGACAGTATTAGTAAACCTGTAAGAATAACGAAAAACAAAACCAGGAATCTTAGAGGCCCTGGTTGTGATATCAGGTTACGTATTCAGATGGGAAGTTATTAAATATCAATCTTCCCCACAACAATGCATTTCCATCTCAAATCGCAATTATAAACATGAACATTTCTGTCTTCTGATTCTTTGGAACCTGATACTAATAAGTGCACTATATTATTCATTAGAACTGTTTTGTTTTAAATTATAAAACGTTCCCAGGTGAGCCAGCATCATAAATTATGGTCTGCCTATATAGCATGTAATTAGTAGTAGTGGTTCAATTTTCATTGCGGTATGTTGCGATTCTATCTAAACAAAAAATATATTTTTAAAAAACCCTAGCGCATCAGAACCGCTAAAAACACTAATGTTCGAAGAACAGTAGAGGATTTGTGCAGATTTTGAGTGTGTATTCTACCACTACTTACTTTTCCTACTTAAAACTAATACACCCTAAGTAATAATAGAATCTAAGCGTATTTTAATTTCGGTGACTTCATCGAAAGTTACTGCGTTAGAAAGGTGTTTGGGGTTGCCATCCGAAAAATATCCAGAGCTTAGAAAATTTAAACAATGTTTACTTATTTTCATTGCAAATGTTTGTGATGAAAATACTTAATGCAAGCATTTATTGGAACGAAAATAATAAAAAGGCCTAGTGCTAGCAGCCCTTTGTTAGCACCGAAGCCAAAGATATGTCGCATCTGCCTTTCGTTGAAGTCAACCTGCTCTGTGAATTTCGTATTGATCAAATTCAAATTTTCTAGATCTTAATATTTGGCGTTTATTTTCACTACAAGCTTCAGATACCATAATTTATGTATTTTTGGTGCTGTGTATATAATTGATTTTGGGATTGTGACAAAACATAGCTTGTGACACCATATTGTCTAGCGAAAAATTAAAAAGAGCAAACGCTATGTAATTAAGCCTACTTACGGTACTAGTACACTTTATAGATTTAAAAAAAATCGATTTTATTTGTTATTGCATTTTTCGACTCAATATAACTTCAAAAATGACCTCCTGAAATATTTTTTCGAAATTCGAAACTTTAATATATAAATATTGACTTTGAGCGCTTTCGAGCTGCTGTCGGCCGTGTATTGCCTCTTTGATTCCCCTTCTCTTAAATACCGGTTTCTCCTACATAATTATATTTGTGGCTTTCTTACCTGTGCTCAGTGGTTATTTAGACTTCTATAAATCAACTGCCTGCTATTGCAAAATGCCTCCAAAAGATCAATATCGTAAAGGAAGTAAAAGTTCGAAAATGAAAAAAAGCAAATCTGCTAGAAGATCTCGCAAATATCAAGGCAGCCAACACAAATTGGAGTAAAATACTTCATTCACCAGTAAATCTGGAGGAATGGAAGTGGAGGGAATGACAAAAATTTTTAAAAATTCTATAAACCTACATTTTCAAGTATTTCAAATGCCAAATCCTATGGAGATTTCGTAATTCAAAAACTTGGAAAACGAATGTTTCGGCATCTAAAAGAGGCAAAAAAACCTTAACCGAACTGCGTAAGCTTAAGAGAGCCGAAGAAAAAAAAAGAAGAACAGCAAAAACTGGAAAAAGCAGAAAATAAATCGACACCAACCAGAAGACGTAAGAGGAGCAAAATAGAAAATGAACAACCTGCGCCTGCAAAAACTCCAGATTTAACCGGTAAAATTATGAAAAAAATGTCGACCAGCTACTCCTTAGCTATTCAGCGAAATCCAAATTCCTCTGTCGATATAAAAAATATGGGCCGGATTTTATCATTTAACTTCAACCGATGCTGTACCGCGGCACGAGTATTGTAATCCAGAGTGGTGCAAATATCTAAAAGCGCAAGCAGATAACGTTCCTTGTAGACATAAACCGGTTCTAAATCCAGTGGTGCAGGAGTACGTAAAACCTGTGTTCGAAAAGCTAACGGATGAAAAATTATTGATACGTTGCTTGGAAAAAATACACAGAACAACAACGAGTGTTATAATAAAACACTGTGGGCAATTGTTCCTAAGAATACATTCGTTGGAAAGGATGTCATCGAATTGGGGGTCCAAATTTCATTGTCCATATTCAACGAAGGAAAAATAACATTATTGGAAATAATGGAATTAATGGGCTGCACCATTGGATCAGCTTCTTATGAATATGCGCGGTCGAATGACGCGGAAAGAATTGCAATGGCCGAGAAAGCCAGCAAAAATGCAACAAAGGAAGGGCGTTTAGCGAGAAAAGAAGCTCAACAACAGGAAGAGCTGGCTTTTATTGATGATGGCGTACTATTTTATGGTCCAGGCATAGCAGATGAACCGATTGTAAATGCTTAAATTCGATTTTTCAAAACTTATAAATAAAGAAAATCAAAAAAAAAACTTTAAACAGGTTTTTCTCGAAACAAGGTTTTTTAAAACGGCGGTCAGATAATCTCCGGATTCACTGAATCAATTTTGAAAAACTTTATTGCGTTTTATTTGTTAGAGTATCTTACATCGTAATATACCAGAATATGATAAAGAAAATCGAAAACAAATTTTTGGCGTTAAAAAAAACTAGGAAAAAAAGGTTCGATTTTTGAAATTTTTTTCACAAGTCCGCCATTTCTTTTTTTTTTTGGTTTTTGAAAATCATGGTAAATTACGATGTAAAAGACTTTAATTTTTAAAACCCTTTTGAAATTTTTTGTTTCAAACTTACCATCCATAGATTATCTGTCCGCCGTGGAGTAACGATTTTTTTTCCAGAAAATGATTTCAGCGCCCTTTATAAAAGAGAAAAATAAATAATCAAATAAAAAAAAATTGTTTTTGTATTTTTCATATATCAAATAATATTATAAAAAAAGATTCATGTTAATATTTAAGAAAATGTCAGAGAAAAAAATTCTTGAAATATGGTCATATTTTTGCCTTCTAAAGTGTACTAGTACCTCAAATGATATGTGCCGAGATTATGTTGAAAGTAGTTGCGACTACATTACGTAGAAAGTGAGGCTTTGTTTCTTGGGAATTGATACTGAATTGGTGGAGGAAAAGACTATGATTTATGGCGATTTGGCCCTTGCGGACATATTTTATAGCTTAGTGTACTATGTACATAGCGTATGCGACCATAAATCCTGCGCTCTGTTACATGCTATGTGGACGTGCTATGTGGGTTTTTTGGAACGAAATCAGTGAGCAACATTTCTCAAGTCTGTAAATAGCAATTAAGATGTCATCACCATCGGCTTTTGAAGAAGCGAAGCGATCTCTGTTTAGACTAGAGGCAAGCAAAATTTCATTCAACCTAATCCTCATGCCACGAATATTTTGATAAAATACCCAGTGTTCCTGATGACGTTTCCGTTGATTTTTAGATAACAGCTGAACTTTCGATGACTGGATCGGAAGAATATTAGCGTTCGAAACTGGACCCATAGAGTGACGAATGGAATGGGATGCTGTTGCGCCACAGATGGTTGATGCTGTTATTGGCTACAAGTGCAGATAACAACTGGCTGAGGACTAGCAGGAGCTAAGATAACAGTGTGTTTGAAGATGGTTTCAGTCTGGGTTAACTTCAGAAGCACTTCAGTCTCCTTACGCGAATCTTGAAATGGTTTTTTGAACGTCAAAAAACCTCAAGGATATTATAAATGCAATAATTGGCTCTGAGTCTCTCAACATGCGTTGATTTAGAATATGTCCGGCATATCATCCAGTAATAAATAGATGCTGGAATCAGAGCGATTAATTACATCATCAATGGGGGCTATAAAACCAGCACATATTTCTTGGAACGATAAGCCGCCAAAAAGTTGATTAAAACTTGATTTTTTTTTAACTAAGTGGTTTCGAAAGTATGTACTTTTTTACTCATCAGATATCAGCTCTAAGCGCATAACTGACTGATGTGACCACATGTAGCGGGAGTCTATCCATTTTTATTTACGTTAGTTATGAAAAAAATTTCAAGTTTCGATCAACCCACAAAAACGATTCCATTTGATACTGCTTTTCGAAGCTAATTCCGCAAAATGAACCATATTCCCGCATCAAATAGAGCCGATATACGTTGTCTATGAGATTGTAGACAAGAAGGGAAAAAGCGATCGCAAATTAATACCTTTTACAAGTATTGTTTTATCAGCCTAGCCACAGAAAAAAATTCCTTCATTCACGCTGCAAAGTGCAAAAATTAAAAAATATATACAAAATTAAGTATATTGAATACAACTAATTCAAAGAAAAAGTGCAAATTCTTTTTTTATTTTTTCCCCCCAAAATCGAACATCCGCAATGATTGATCATCGAGCGAATGTGTATCAGGTGTAAGTTGCGCGAAGACGGTACTTTAATATTTGTGATGAGTTGAGCTGTTCGTGCGAAGTGTATCACTGAATGTAGAAGTAGAACAAACAACTTAGTATCGTGCTCAAGGTAATTTACAGCACCATCGTTAATCGCAATCAATAAATTATTGAATCCTTTGTATCTGTTGACAATGTGAAATTCCCGTCCTATTTTAGGAATAATTTTACTCAGATAGTGGATTCCACAAGTGATCCTTCCCGTGTCTATTAAAGCGCTGTGCTAAATGTATCTTACTTTTACGGGTTCCACTATATCCAGTGATTTTGTATTACCTTGGTATTTTCCAAGCAAAATCGTAGCTGAGTTCTGGTGAATGAGAACACCGACAGTAGCATTACCGGATTCAATTAAGCTATCTATTTGATGGTTCGGTACAGCTCTCGTCGATCGAACATGAAGATTAACTACCGAAAAGGCTCTGTTACGTCGTATTCGAATGGTTGGATTGCTTTCGAGAATTTTGCCGCTAGGCTGAAACAGAAGTAGGATCGAAGAAGGAACCTGAAGGCTTGACCCAAGAAGGGTAATCAGACAGAGAGGCAATAGCTACAGTAATATTACTACTTGTTGATATAGGACGCATCGTACTCATCTCTGTTGTTTTCGTATGCCCTGTTTGTTTACCTATCTGATATTGATACCAAGAGCTATTAAGCTGTTTATGGTTTGCAAAAGTTTTCTATAATTTTGTTTGAATTTTTAAAGAATATTGTGTTGTCTTGTCATTAAATAGCTATGGATCATCAAAGTAACAAAACGCAAATCGAATAATTACTATAAACTTTTCTAAATTGAACGAATAAATTAAATTGAATTTATTGGGATCTATGTTATCTCGAAAAAATCAGGACTTCGTTGTCATAACAGCAATAGGAATTTCCCATTAACATTGCCAGTTGCCTTCACGTTAGTAACTATTCAAGTACTCTCCGGTTGAACTCATCTTAGTCCTCTTGGAGACTCGCTGAGTTCTTGTGCCTCATGGAAATTTAGACAAACTCAAATCTAAGTTTGTGGATGGATAGTTCAAGCAATTAAACGTGAAGGACTGCATTTAATTAAAATAATGAGACACATGATAAGTTATTTTCAAGGCTTAGTCATACTCAACAGTCAGTCTTCAGAGGAAAATCTTGTGATAAGATGTCAATTAAAACGTTTGCTGACCGAGCTTCAATGAGTTTACTTGCACCTGCTGACTCGTTCTTAAGGATATGTACATGTGCATTGCCAGTGACAGTTTACGTTTGCGAATAAGCTTCAATCCTTGAGTGAAATCTATTTCGCTACTCGAAAAGATATGTAAATAAAACTGATACGTGTTGAGAGGATACAGCTGCAATTTCAATTTCTCAAAAAAAAAACCGTTTGCATGGGGATAATTATTCCGTGCTATTTTGCATAAACGATGCGCCCGTTAACTCGTACTCGCTGAAATGATGCTTTGTTACGCAAAAAGTTGAAACTGAAGAGTAAATAAGTGCTATTTACACTAAAGATGATTCGTATACTGTGAGGTCACATCGACAATTTTAAGCCGTATATTCTCAAAGAGCATAGAAAAGGAGCAAAGTAAGTGAAAAGGAATTTTAGTTTCGGAATAAAATCCTGTCGCATTCTCCTCATAAAAAAAGATATTATCGTGACACATTTTTTATTGTACATAAAAGCTGTCTGATGTATCGTTGTCCATTCTTTTTCTGGTATCTTGTTGGGTTTCATATATTCACAGAATACTAATGTTATTTGTATGCCATTGCGTTTTCTGAATAGTAGGCAAATAGCTATTATGCTATAAATCCAAGGTTTATATGAAATGAGTAAATTAGTTTCAAATGTAACAGTAACCTTGTCGATAATTAGGAATTTTCGATTTGTTTTCAAATTTTGAGAAGTCTGCAGTATCATTAGTGTGAGAAGATTTCTTGGCCAGGTTTAAATCAATCGACTCATTAATTTAAATTCAAAAGTGTCTAAAAAGGGAATAATCATTTAGATCCGGTTGCAACCATTTATAGAAGAAATCTAATGAGTTCCAGTTGAGCATCTAGCTTTATGGTCCAATGAAATCCGACACAAAAAAGGCGAAACTTCGGAAAAATTAGGGGAAAGCTGAATTTTGATGTGAACCTTGGTATTGGCGTGTTAAACAAAATGTCAAAAGTCCCCATCGATCCGAGTGCTGCCTCACTTTTTATACGGGGCCAAAGGTCACCAAAAGTGACCTTTCCTAAATATCTCAGTAACGGTTACGTCTTCAGAAAAACAATGTATGACGAATTTGTAGCTTAGAAAATTTCCAACAAAAAAAATTTTATAACTTTTTCTTGTAACCATAACCGTTTTTGAGATATATTTATCTAAAAATTTGTTACTAACAACTTCGTCTTTCTCAACGGCGCATGTTGATATTATCCGATTTTGATTACGACTTGGAATCTTTGTGAGTTTGTTTTTCTATGTTTAAGAGGCGCATAAAAAAACATGTAAACAAACTTATCTACCAGACTCCAGGGTAGGTGGAAAAGTCGTATTGTGCGTTAAAGAAAATGGTAGAAGAAAAGGTGAAACTTACAATATATGTATGATACGAAATAACTTGATGGCGGCTCTACGTTTTTTTCGCAAAATCAAGGTCTTGTATTCTTCAGTTATGGGTAATTATTGTTTATGATTTTTATTTTTTAAAAGGAATAGTACTTTGATTTTTTCTGTAACTAACATACCTAACACTAGAATGTAAATTGTTTGCAATAATTGAGAAAATTCATTTCTAAGCAATCATAAAACAAAACTTAAGAAAGTAGATTCCTTTTCATTTACTGGTGCCACGAACAATAAGGATTATTTTGGGTTTTCGCTACATCTAGGGTTTCTCGTACATATTATACTGTACATATATTTTTAATTACTTTGTCTACTTTGCATATTTTTACAAATTAAAATTAGGGTTAATTGCAATGCCTGTAGTTTAATTTGATTCTAAGAAGTTGCTTTCACGGTATAGTTCGGAGGTAGTTGAAGATAAGGAAAATCGTGGGTTCATATAGAACAAAAATTTTGTAAAATGAACATTCTAAGAAGAAAGTTAAAAAAAACTTTACTAGCGTACTGTACAAAAATGTATTTAAAATAAAGCATGAACTACCGACAGAAGAAACAAAAACAAATAATGAATTATCTATAGTAAACGCCTTCAAAGTAGAATATTCAAAAGCTACAGAAAAGGAAACAAAGTGTTTACTTTTATCACTTTTGCCGACGAATTGGTTACGTGCCAAAGTAGTGTCCGAATTTAATGACGCAACCCCATATATGATTTGAAAAAATTAGACGAGGTTATACTTCTCCGAAAAGGTGAAGAAATATGGGTCCTCATGTCGCTGGCCTCATAAAATTATTCTACTGCAGCAATGCAATACTTCAAATTAGCGGAAGCATCGGGAACACATTCTGTCTGTGTATGCGTTATACATCAAAACGTTAAATTAATGATTAAAGGATCATAAGTAAATTTTCTAACAAAGGGTTCCGATATAAGCTTGGCTAATTATAAGGACTTTTTATCTCTGATGATATGCTATCCTTTACAAGCAGATCGGTATTTTGGTAGCTGCCAGGATTGCCCTGGATCAGCCGTTATTATAAGTATATGTGAAAAAAAATTGATAAAAATTGCGTCAGTGGAATAAGCTATAAGCAATGGACTTATACAGATTGTTCTACGTTAGAGACTAGATTAGAACCTTTTGCGGGCTTCAAATAACATTGCAAAACAGTTTTTAAATCTATTTTGAAAACATAAAATTGTTTCGTACCATATTTTGTAAGTTTTACCTTGTTTCGGTACCATTTTCTGTAAATTTTCTTTAACGGTTATAGTATTCCACACCTTTAAAAATTTCCTACGACTGTACTTTGCCGAGCCCCACTTTGAAATTTTGCGCATTTGTAGTTTATATAACTGTTTAAAATATATAAAAAAATTAAGAAAATCGAAGGTGCGCATTTTGAAATATTCAACGATACAGGACCCTGTAATTATCATTTTTATCCTTTTTGGCCAGAATGTTTCTCACACTATTTTTTTTAGGATATCTACACCTTACCCTTTCCAACAAGCCAAATTTCAAGGCTCTACGTAAAGTAGAAGATTTCAACAATATTTTGAATTGAACACGAACCGTCGTTTCTTAAAAACTTCAAGAGGCCATATTTCCATATTTTACAAAAATATTTCATTTTCATCTTTCACCAGCCCTTCTGGATATCAAAATATTTCCAAATTCCAAGGAGGTTATTTCAATAAACGATCTGAAAATTGGTCGATTTTCTCTGGAATTATCTTATCATTATTTAAGCAAATCAAATTCGAATTCAAAACTGCATTACGCTAATTCTCTGCCACAGTATATCAGCTTTTTTGGTCCTTTAATAAAGCTAGGCGTTTTAAAATTTTCTTTCACTCAGACTATTTCAGCAAAAAACTATTTCATGTAAAAGTTTTGTAAATTTTTGTGAAAGTTATTCTGATGTTTATTTAACAATCTGACACTTTAAATGTTATCATGATTTGATAAAGTACTGGGCTTGAAAGTTGTGACCTACATTTTTATAAAACTTATATTAAATAATACAACCGCGTCAATTTTTCCGTAAATAACAGCTCAACCCTACAGGCTTGAAATAGAATTGCTTTCTTCTTAGAAGTAATTCTTCTTGCTCATAAGGAAAAAAATTACATACCCCGAATCACTTTTCTAGAATAAAACGGATTCGTATCTGTATATTAACAGGATTAAGATCTTGAAACGTGGCTGTTGAAATCCACATAAGCTTTATACTGCTACTACTGTAGCGTGGAATGTTGCTTCATGTCATCTCTATTTCAAAGTATGTATAAGCACAGAGAATTAGGCCGTAATTTAGAGCAATGTATGAATTCAGGATAAAGTTCTGATTTCGCTTTTCTAGCTTGAAATTAGTTTGTCGCAGTGTTTAACCGTCAAGGATTATGAGAAACTTAAGATGTGCGAATAACGCAATTTGTAATATAAACTGATATCGATATTTGTTTAAAATTTTCCTTCTATTTATACACGCTTACAAAAGATACTAAAAGCTAGATACAGAAAATCCAGTGAGATTCCAACTGTGGTTAATTCTACATTATTTCAGGTGTAATATCTATGTATAAATGTTACACTAACAATTGCAAATAACCCAATGATTGCAAACCGCTTCGTCGGGTATTACTTAATACGTAACTCCGCTTCTTACCACACTCCTTTCATCTTCGTGGAGCTGCTTTACGAGTCAAATTTCTTTTCGGAAAATTGAAACAAAATCAAAGTCAGCTCGACGTGCTTTGTGACTGCTCTATTGTTTGTCGTTCCCAAGAAATTGTGAGAAACGTCTTTTGTCTCGAACTGAACACATTCCGTAACGCGTGAAATAGCGTATCGCAGGCTGCCTAAGAACATTCCAAGGACGTGCTACGAGAAAAAGAGATTTCGACAATGTTGGCGAATTAAGGGGAGATATACACCTAGGAGCCGGATAAAACGGTCATTTTTGTGCATTTTTTTAAGGAAAACTATTTGAAATATCGGATTGAGAGTTTAATTATCTAAAAGTGTACACATTCAAAAGTATGCTTAATTTTTTTTTATTTAAAAATATAAAAAATATACAAGGATATTGTATGATCCTTGGAGCGCTGTAAAAAAAACAGCGTTAACGGTACCCACTGGCATTTGTTCAAAAATTATCTGAAGAAAAAAATGGAAAAAGATTATTAAATTAGATACTATAATCTAGTTCGTGTCATAGCCGATTTTGAAAATATCGATTAATGACAAAATGGCGGACGTTTGAACATGAATAGTGATTTTTTGACCAAAAATTAGATATTATTTTGGCTATAAAACAAAAACTAAGTAACGAAAAAGAAAAATCCTATGACAAGTACTAGATAATGTTATATAAAATAGTCACAAAAAGAATCAAGGTAATCAGTTAATTGGTTTCCGAGAAATTTTGGGTACCGATTTGAAAAACGTGTTTTTAAGAAAAACCCGTTTGAAAATTTAGGACTGAATAAATCATTAAATTTGTCAACTAACATGGAATCATCGATACCAGGCCCATAGTGTAAGTCTTTTACTGTTTACGGAATATTCATGGCTTCTAAATTGTCTTGCCGACGCCGTATTCAACCTTCTTTCGTCTGTTCTTGCGCTTGCAGTTCGGCTTTCGCTATGCAAGTTTCGTCTTCTTGCGCTCCGTACAAGTGCGCTCCCGATCCGAACGATATTCTTAACACATTCATGACTTCCAGCGATGAGGTGAAACCATTGTTGAATGTACATGTTGCAAGATATACTGCAATGCTAACGATTTTGGCCAGGCTGTTCATCGTTTTTGGGGCTATTGTCCAAATAAGTTGGTTGCAGTTTTGGGTATATCGCCCAACACAGCGTTCCAACAATTTTTCATTGCTGAGGTCTTCGTTTACTGGTTTGATGACATCTAACACCATTTTTGGCAATGTTCAATAATTGTGACGAACATTTTCCAGTTCTCCTTTAGCCTTTCCTCGTTGCAACTAGCACCACGATTCGGGGCCTTCGGGACAGAAATGTTGTTGAGGCTTGCTGTCTGTTGAGCCGTAATGGTAAAATGTTGCCCGTATCGCTTTTTTCATTTCATCCTTGGAGGCACAGTTTCTGCAAATAGCTAAGCCATAGTAAATCTTCAGTATATCTATAAACTTTGCCCTCAATTTGTTTTTGCTGCTGATTCCAGGACTTTTTTCTTTCATTCGCGAAGAAGGGTTCACAATCGCTTTTGAACGTGACCCACTCATTCTTTTTTTGTACTTTCAATCTCGTTACCATACGATTTCGCATTCACTAATCCCTTGTTCGTCTTAGAGTCACCATCCCCGGCATAATTAGTGTACATAACTCTATACTTTTCGGCAGATTGTGAAAACAATTCTTTCATGGCGTCTACTTCCATTTTACCTGCCGATCCATCATGATTGGCCTGGCAATTTTAATCGTGATTCGATTTCCATTCCTCACATTGCTCAGTATTTTCGAGTTTATTCCAATAGTTACATTTAGCACAATAAGAAGATTTTACAAGAATATCAAAAACTTTTCCTGTAAACTGTCCATTGAGAACCTCAACTCCCTACAATGAGGTAAAACCACGTTTTCGCCCCGTACTATCTCCAAAAACGGTTAGTTTGGTTATCCCAGCACTCGAATTTTGCTTTTATTTCCCGTTGTACTTCTTTTACAGCTTGTTTTAACACCAATTGAACAATACTTGAAGCAGCCTAATGAATGTTATTAACTATTGTATCATACTTCGTAAAACACGTTTGATTATATCGGCTGTAACTAGCTTATTTATAAAAATATTAACTTGGTGTTTTCACCAGATATTTTTGAGACCTGTATCTTCACGAAAATGCAATAAAAAATAAATCGATTTTGCCGACCATTCTAGGTGGATATCTCTCCTTAACGTTATGGTGGGCGAGCACATTGTGTGACGGAGTGCGTAGAGCTCCTACGAGTCTTATGTACCGAATTAAAAAGAAACATTGTGAACGAAACTTTTTCGACATTTTCGATTTGGAAAAGTGTTTACCTTTTCGGAATTAATCGCGTGGATATTTGGTCTGACGTAAATTGACACATCCCAATCTCTGGCATTTCGTCCACTTATTACTATTCGAACCTTTAACACGAAGTCAACAGAAGGCCGGTTTATAAGGCTCTTCACGACAGCAATGTCACTGGTTCCGTTTACCCTAGGACATCACAACTTGAAGAATACCTACTTACATGCTATTCACATGTGGGATGCCCAGGTAGCAAACAAAGCTTTCGTTTACCCTTCAATTACTTCGATCAAACTCGATGATGTGAAATCACAAACAAAATGAACTAGAAAATCAATCAATCGTACTGACAGTAAATATAAACAAAGTTAGCGATACACTGATGAATAATGTAGAAGCATGTACCATACATTTCAAAGTTCGTGGTAATGAACCGATTCGAGGACGAATCAGAATTTGAATAGATAAAAAATATTGACTACAGAATGAAAATAAAATACAAACACTGTTCGGAGTAGACAAATTCGACGCGACAATCTTTGAATACATAATTGAACACCTTAATAATGATCGAAGTTTATGCTTCTTCTACAGAAAAATTTACGAACAATAAAGTTACCGTTAAATAAATTATGTGCTACGTGGAGCTCACATGCATGTCGTTATCGGTAAAAAAAATATTGAAATTAAGTTAGTAAACATGTATCGAGTTGTTGTTGAGTAGCCTGAATTTGAGCCACAGTAGCAAATTGGATTCAAGCTATATGCAAAGTACGAGTGGGGACCCAAAAGTAAAGAGACTGCTCTGTGTCCTCATATGGGGGAAGGTGGGGTGATGACTGAGGTCACTTACCCTCTCCTACATATCTGCCAGTCAGTAGCTCGCTGTCTACTATCCACAGCTGCTTTTGCTCTCTCTACGTGATTTTCCTGGCAAAGTAATATTTTTTTAATCTCGGTCGAAATCATCATGTCTAATTTTCAAGAACAAAGAATTTGTTGGAAATTTTGTTTTTTTACAAGGGACAACGGCCACCGAACTACATGAAATGCTTCAAAATGCTTACGGAAAGGAAGTTCTTAGTCGTGCCTGAGTGTTTGAGTGGATATTCGAGCATCGATGACCAACCTCGCGCTGGTCGCCCTTCAACAAGCAGAATTGACGAAAAAGTTCCAAAAGTCCAAGAAAAAATTAATGAAGATCATCGGTTCACCATTAGCGAATTATCTGATGCTACTGGTATTTGTTGGAGCTCAATTAAGCACATTTTGACTGAAGACTTTTGCATGAGGGGTGTTTCGGAGGAATTTGTCGTACGGCTTCTCACACATGATCAAAGAAATAATCAACAGGAGCTGAAAAATGAGCTTGAAAGTGATCCTAACTTCTTGTCTAGATTCATAACAGGTGACGAGAGCTGGTGCTACGGTTACGACCCCGAGACAAAACAGACATCCAGTCAATGAAATACTTCAATTCGCCCCGTCCCAAAAAAGTAAGGCAGGTCAGATCGAATGCAAAGACCATGTTGATCTGCTTTTTCGACATCAAAGGAATCGTGCACTAGGAACTTGTCCGGAGAAGTCTGACAGTGAATCAAGAATATTACTTGAACATTTTGAGATGACTGCGAGAGAGAGTGCGGAGGGCAAGGCCAGAATTGTTGGAGCTGGGTGAGTGACTTTTCACCACGACAACGTAATTTCGCACATAGCTCTTCGATTTCGTCAATTTCTGACATAACAAGGCGTGACACTCGTTACCCACCCTCCTTACTCTCGCGACCTGGCCCCATGTAATTTCTTTTTGTTTTCCCGAATAAAAAAAGAGACTTGCAAGGGAAGCGATTTCTGACTAAGGATGAAGTGATAATGACTTCGACTAGTGCTTTAGACAATATCATAGTTGGAGAGCTCTAGGGGTGTTTCAGTCATTCGAAAAAAAAAGATTGGGCAAATGCATTTCTTCTAATGGACAGTTCTTTGAAGGAAACTAATCGCTATTTGGAAGTATTTGTAATAAATAAATCATTATAAAAGTAGTCTCGTTACTTTTGGGTCCCCCTCGCATCCCCATAAAAATTAATGGTTAATGGGCATTTCAGACAAGCGTCCATGCGTCCACGCGTCCATGCGTTTTTAGATTACACGAGTCAAGTCAACTCAAATCCAGTTTTTTGAAGGCGGGGCTAAGGCGATAAGTGGATGGATTTTACACGCTTATAATGATGTTTTTTTTGCTCCGTACAAATATATTGGTGACAGAAAATTGTATGTACTAATCCATATGACTATATATACCTACATATATGTATATGTTTGTGTCTAGATATTCAGATGCATTCAATTTTTTTTCGCAATAGTCATGCACGTAAGGATGCAAAATATATATTATCCACATCATTATATAAGAAAATAATCATCCACAAAACATATATTTAAATGATCACCAACGAATCATCCACACATGCCACTGAGCGAAAGAAATCATTTTAAAATCTATTGTACATGAATCAGCATACTCCACCTCCTTCGCTTTAGACCCGCCTATATAAACAAAATCAAATTGGCTCGTGTAAGCAAAACACGCTAGATCGCATGGACGCGTGGACGCATGGACGCTTGTCTGAATGGCCCATAATGGTTACAATAATTATCACATGAAATTCAATCATCTAACTGACATGAGTGCCAATGGCATTAACATAAACAAAATAAGCTTCTTGGGGACAGGTGACTTGGAACCAAGGAAAATTGCAAATAGCAAATATCAGCAGATAATACAATAATATTTTTCAGTAGCTAGTGCTCAATAAAAAACTCAAAATACTTTGCATACATTTATACTGATGCTTTCTTGTTACTCTCAAACTACAGGTAATTTTTTTTTTCTGTGTCAAGTCAGATGTGTTTTTTTTTCTATGATGATGCTTAGGCTCAGGGGATGCCCTATTATGCTACAGCACAGCCTTGGCAGAAGGAAATTTAAGGAAGGGGAGAAAGGAAGGATTGATTTTGCAGGAGATGGCGATGCACGATTCGCTTGAACAATTGTGGCTCATAGTTGGCGGGGAAAACAGTAGATGGTAGACTGTTCCTAGATAAGAAAGAATCATGAAATTTGACGGTACGACTGGCACTGATCGAAAAGGTATGAGAGTGAGCGCGTTGGGAGGCTCGGGTGGTGCGCGTAGGAGGTGCTCTACAAAGGAGCAGACTTGATATTTCATTAGAGCAAAGACCATAATAATAGCGATAAAGAAGAGAAAGGCAACCTACATTGCGTCGATGCTCAAGCGATTCAATACGTGAGGTAATAGTTTCATCGCCAATAAGCTTGAAAGCTTTGCGTTGGACTTTGTCTAGTTCGGCTAAAGCAGTGCGGCCTGCTCCAGCCCATATATGGGAGTAATACGCAAGTTTTGGTCTTATGAGAGTCTTGTAGATGTGCGCTATGTCTGATAGTGTAAAGTATTTCTTGCCTCTCTGAAGGAATCCTAAGCATTTTATGGCATATTTCGCAATTTGAAAAATATGGCTGGTCCAATCGCAATTCAGAATAAAAAACATAATTGACGTGAAATAACGGTATCTGAGAAGCAGCTTATAATATTGTGTTGGCAATAAAGTCATTTCATTTTTCCACTAGATGGCTTTAGTCGTTCTAAGTCGTTCTTCTTCATTGCCAACTTCAGGCCATATATGGTATTTGACAGCTGAAATTTTATAGACTGTTCAGTAAAAAGGGTTTTAAGTTTGGATGTTCATTTATTGTTTTGTATTGATTTTAAATGGAGATTTCAGACGGCCATTTTCGTCAGACTTTAGTTTATTACTTCCAAAAAAGTAAAAACGCAGTGCAAGCGCGAAAAAAGTTGTGTGAGGTTTATGGTGAAATATTATTAGGTAACAGTGCCAGAACTAGTTTGCTCGTTTTCGTCCGGTGATTTTGATCTCAAAGATGCATTACGCTTTAAACGTCCTACTGAAGTTGACCGCGACAAAATAAAAGCGATGATAGAAAATAACCGACGTAGTACAAGAGAAACTTAACACATCCTATACATGCCTTGAAAGGCATCTAAAACAACTTGGTTACGTTAACAAGCTCGATGTTTGGATTCCTCAAAAATTGAACGAAATTCATCACACCAAACGAATTTCCACTTGCGATTCGCTGCTTAAACGTATCGCGAATCATACCGGACGATGAAAAATGGGCGTCTAAGATAACTTCGTGCGAAAAAGATCATGGAGTAAGTGAGATGAGCCTGCACAATCGACATAAAAAGCCTACATTCATCAAAAGAAGGTTATGCTGAGTGTTTGGTGGGATTTCAAGTTAGTGTTTATTTTGAGCTGCTTCCAGGCAACAAACTCTTAATTCGAATGCTTACTGTAACCAGCTAATGAAATCGGGCAAAGAAATCAAGGAAAAGCGGTCAGAACTGGCAACTGATAAAGACGTTATCTTTCATCAAGATAACGCCAGACCACATACATCTTTGGTCAATCGAGAGAAATTATTGGCGTTAGATCGGGAAGTAGTAGTTTTGACCTTGCACCGACAGATCGTCATTTCGTTTACTTTAAAACCAGTTGAACATCCTTAATAAATTTGTAATTTGTAAAAACATCCTATAAAACACATTTTGGATTTTGGACTATTATTTCTTCCAACAGGACAACCTTCCAAACCATACAGGACTTGATGTAAAGTTGTGATTAATGTTCACCATTCCTCACTTATTGGAGAATCTGCCACAGAGCCCGGATCTAAACCATATCGAACATGTCTAAGATGCGTTATACTGGAGACAGATTATAATCGAATCTGGTTTCGCAAGTCTGTAAGCTGCACGATACCTCTTGGGATGAAGCTAAAATACGTCTTGCATAGTAAGACAATGAGACTGTATGATGAGGGCAGTGGCGTGCATAAACAATTTGCACCGGGTAGGCAGTCACATACTCTTAGAAGTAAACATAACAGTCAAACGAAAAATTAGAATTTAATTCAAAATATTTTTTATTGAAAATGTTTTTTTTAATTTTAAATATTTGTATTTATGTTATTCTTAGTTAGTCTAACTTAAAGTCTAACTTCTTCTTCTTAGTCTAACTTAAAGTTCAATTAACAAAGAAAATTTCACTATTTTTGCCTGCTGCTTCTTTTGGTGTTATTTTTTTTTATATTTTTCCGGCCCAGCGTGTATATATTATGCACTAATGGTATTACTTAGCCTGTACCGCAGCTATTTTATTTTCTTGCCCGATATTTACATTTAGAGGATAATCTGCTGTCTGCTTCAGTGTCTATCGGTCTTTGAGAAATCTACATATTCAGTGTCATTCCACATATTTTTTGTGCTGGCGAATATAATACACGGTAAACAAAAAAAAACGGTTAGTGTGTTTGCAGGCATTCAGTCAAGTAAATTTATCATCATACTTGTGATTAAACTGATGAATAGCATTCCCTTTTTTTAGTTAAATCTAACTCTGGCGTCATTTGGCCTGCTGAAACAATTCGATATTTGTTTCCGAATGAAAGGATTAAGAGCCTAAACTCCATTAACTTTGATGCGCATACGCTTTCACACAAACGACACACTGATGCTGAAAACTCTGAGTTTTAGTACACTTCATTTATTTGTTGATTTGATTTTCTCAATGTATAATAACTTTTATTATATTATAACCGTTGTCACGCAGTGCAAATACGCTCTACTCAAGAACTAATGAGACAGCAATGTTACTCAAAACTTTAAAGGTATGGCTGTCATTTTAAAAAATTGGCAAACATTGCCCAAATTTTGGTACTTAAAGTAGAATTTTCCTATCGAAATTCTAAATCTCGAGAATAAATGAGCGACTTTTTTATTTATAATCAAGGAAACTATAATTTTTAAAATTTCCTATCTGAGACTATGTACAAAAATAATACTAACACTTGAGTAATATACAAAGCGAACACTTACATTTTATATGAAAAATAGATTTATATTATACAAGTATTTCTGTTGGCAACTCCCTCGCATAATGAAAACTTTGCCTGTGCAGTGTGGCTGTTCACTTGTCAGCACCGTCGTGCACTTGTGCTGCATAGCTGCAAATTACTTCCCCTTGCACAGCGAGCGTTGATGCCATGCAGCGATGGTATCATTTCTCCTGAAATTCATGAAGGCAGGCATGCCTTTGGCTCATATAAAATAGTACTACATCTTACACATACTGTTGTAGCTGAGAGCAGTTGGGCGTAGTGTATCGATACGAAATTCATGTGAAGGTGTGCCTAAGGTAAAGGCAGTGAGGCTGCATGCCTTCCAACGCTCATATTTGGGTATTTTTTGTTCTTATTTTGCTGGACTATGCTAGCAAAATCGAAAATGAGGAAATTAGAGCATGAAATATAGGTAGCTGCCAGATACACGTAATTATTTTCAATTCATTTTTCAATTTTGAACCAAAATTTTAGAATTGGATTGTAGATAGATATATTAGTAAAATAAATATATCGAAACAGAAAAGCAAAACAGCAGGGTAGGCAGTGCTTTTGTGCCTATATGAAGTGCACGCCCCTGGATGAGGGCAACCATCAAAACCGTAGAAAATCATTAGACGGAAAAACGAATTGACAAGCTACTGAAGAGCATTGATGAAAATTTAGCGAAGGTTAAAGTTAGACAAGCTTACAAAGTAGTGATAATCCTGCGTATGGCTCAGTAAGAGACGATATACGTCTCAAATGAAGTTCTAACAGCCCCTCCAACGTTGGAAGAAGTCGAGTCTACCATAAAAAGCTAGGTAAATAATAAAGCGGCAGATATTAGTGATACACCTGCAATCTCAATAAATTAAATGACCCAAAAAAACCATCCAGAATATCTGTGATCAAGAGTGAATGTCGCAGTGGTGGTGCAAATCCATCATACTCGTACATCCTATTCACAAAAAAAGAAAGCAAATTGCGTTGATAAAAGCACGCAGGTATATCGAAAATCTGTGCTTTCTATAAAGTATTAAATTATAAAATATTAGGTAACAATACGTTCAAGCTGTACCAAAAGGGCTTAACGTCTGGAGAATCTACTACTGACCGAATTTTTCTAGTCAAGTAAGTGCTAAAAAAAAGTGGAAGTACAGTTCACGAAAATCTAGTGAACATCGACGGTCACTAGATTTTCGTGAACTGTAAGCAAGTATCTACGCACTACAATAACATCATAATGCTACACTTGGGGCGCCTCAGTGCAACTGTGACCAAAATGTTCGTAATGTCGACATAATCACAGGTCAGAAGGTGACTGATGCCTTTCATACAAATGTCAGATTAAGTCAACACGATGGGCTACCTCCTCTGCTATTCCACTTAATACTCCCGATATGTGGTCAAAAAGCTTCATGTTGATACAAGGGGCACAATACTATATACATAAATTCAGGCAATTTACAGACTATGGGCACAAAATTAGCATATTGTCACGCTCCTTGATATCCACCAAAACGGAAATCCTGCTCAAATTTGACCAGAAAACATAAGCAAGCAAAACGGCGATTTTACTAGTATTGCTTTATTTCTAGGAAAAAAGTGTTTTTTTTTTGGTAAAAACTTACTGATATAGTGGGAGAAAATTTACCGAAAACCCAAAAAGTAAAGGATCGAATTTTGGGTAAAAACTTACAAAATGGGAAAAAGAACCGAAAGTGTCGTCTCTTTTCACATTTGTTTTTTATTAATCAGCTGTGGGATTACTTGACAGCTAGGGTCACATATCATGAAATCGCTAGCAGAAAAAGTTCGGGTAAAATCTTGCCAGAGGGGAACTTTCCAGTAACCGAAAAATGATGTACGTATTTTGGATAAGTTTGTACGCCCCCGAAACTGAGTTAGGGAACAAACCTAAAACCAGCCTCTTTACTCTATTTGTGTTGAAAACCAGCTGCATACACAAGAAAATAAAGCTCCAAGTCTATAAAACAGTAAAGACTCCGATAAGCAGGACATTGGCTGATTCTAGCATAACCACGAGGTTAGCAAGTGAATTATTTGATTTATCGATCGTATCAACAGCCAAGTTTCCGGACATATAAGCCCATCGAGTGTATTCAGCAGGACTTGAAAAAATAATAAAGTCCCATATCATTAACGGTAGCTGCTTCGTCAACCGAAAATTTGAAGCCAGCACACTGCGAATGCCAGATCTGGCTGCAAAATCTCAAACAAATAATAAAAACTCACATGTCGTTTTTCTCTATACAATTGGTTCACGCACATAAAGACATTGTTCAAATTTATTGAAGAAGAATGTACGTATTGAGAAAAAACTTATGCGGAATATAGTAAAAAATATAATTTAGTGAAAATATAAAAGTTGATATAGCCTTGATTTGGAATCAATGAATTCGACAGAGGATTGATTAGTTCTAAAATAGGTCACAAATAAAAAAACCTTTTTCTTAACAAAAGCTGATCAAGAAGACACCCAAACCTAGAACCAGAGTAACCAATATCTACATATATATTACTCACAAACATCAGCTATCGAATATAAATGATTCGAATTACCCAGCTATCTAGCAAGAAAATTGCCCTTGAAGGGGTATCATAAATAAAGTATTCTGTTAAATTCTCAAAAAGTACTTGGTCAACACAACAGTTTCTAATATCAATATGAATTTATTTAGGTTTTTATTTCTATTGATCATCACCAATTTTTACAGTTTTAATATGTTTATCATGAAAAATGTTTATTGTTATATACATATGTATGTATTTACGGTTTTTAGCAGCCAACATAAATTTAAATTTTCTTTTAGCGATTAATCCATTAATTTTTACGTCCTGATTCCAATTTACAGCTCCCCCCTCTCATATTAACGATACCCACTGTCTGAGGGGATGTTGGGAAAAATAGCCGTTTTTACCCAAATTATTTAATTTTTAGTGATGTAAGGAATTATCTGGTTTGAATTCCATACCTAAATTAGGATTTGAAATGTTTGGAGGATTTTTTGCTGAGAATGTAACTTATTATCTCATTTCCCATACACAAATTCCTCCCGAAGCATAAGAATTTAAGCTTTGCGTTCAGACCATGTTGACAAAAATATCAACCCTGAAAAAACGAATATACATAACTAATATTTCCAAAACAAAGGAACACTTTATTTCCTTTCCCAAACGTTCACGCAAAATATTAGCAATAAACGATTTTAAGATTCAAAATAAACTGCCAAAATTTTACTAAACTGAATTCAAATATACATATTTCATCCAAACATGATTTGGCAAGACTCAAAGCTGGTTCACAGAAGGATAACAAAAATTATAATCTTCCGTTCCGTTCAATTCACATGTTCATTTCATGTTAACGCGACATGCTTCAGCTGTTCTGCTAGCCTTTAAGTTTTTCATAATTTCCAACACCCCCCTCTCCACTCTCCTGAACAACAATTGCTTTTTCGTTTAAGCATGTTTCCCTTTTCAAATGGCGTTACGGAAAACCAGAAAACACATTGAAGCACTTGAAGGCGGCATTTTCCTTGGAACTGCTCGTTGCGTGACACATTACCATAATCTTGTAACCATAATAGAGCTTTAGTAAACTAGACGCATAAAGAATATGCGTTCGGGGCTGGAACGCAAATGTCAAGAACGACTTCTTAATTGATCATTTTAGTACAAACAGATGGCGGCCGTTGATTTCAACTAGGCAAGGATTTTGCAGGGTTTTGTAGGAAGCTCGACATCTTCGAGATAATATATTATTTTCGCGATTCGGTCTACATTTTCTGCTGTTCGCTTGAATACGAATCTTTTTCTTGACTCCTCTGCGAAGTTAAATTTATTTGAAGGATTCTCGTCTGTTTGCAGTCTTAAGCTGAGTTAATAGAGGGTTTAACATCAATGTGAAGTAAATTTGTGAGTATAGTTAAGTGCATTAAATATTAAAAAGTCAATGCTTAATATGTCTCATGAGTCATTTAGTCACAGTGATTTTCGTCATCAGGTTGTTTGAAAAACATTAATTAGTTGGATAGGTTATAGGATAGTGGTTGTAGTGCTTACGCATTATCTATCAAACATCTGCTCTTGTAATTCGAATCGATATTTGAATATTCCATTAGGTTCACAAAATAATTTACACCCACACCTGAACTAACGCCAGTTAGAGCGATAATATTCCTGTCCCTATTTAATTTGTACGATGAGCAACTATCACAACACGAACTTGACGTAGCCAGCGAAAAATAGGACTCATTTTGTTACGGCACTAGTACGTATTTTAACTTTTTCACTATGTTAACTTTTCGACGTCACATCGCCATCCCCAGTGACCATAAAAAAAGGTTCGAACCCCCCTTGACAGCAGCCGGCTGCACTAACTTTTTGCCACTCCAGTTTCATCGCACGAACCCAAAAAATCGCTTCTTTTGTCCCCAGCCGATCTTGTCTCCACCAGCAATAGCTGGAAAAAACTGCTTGCCTCTAGATCAAGATCCAAAGGAAGACAAGAAAACATTCAGAACCAGCAATCGTCTTTGTCTGTTGGCTGTTTTAGTGCGGAACTGTGCGGAATTCTCGTCCTACTTTAATAAACGCTTCCCTTCTGCTTCCTTACTTTTATGTGGTGATTTTAATATGCCGTCGCTTATTTGAGATGATACTTTCTCAAATATTTTGTCTTCTAGCAATATTTCTCCCGCTTCTTCTTCCTTTATGTCCCTTTGCTCTATTTTCCAATTTAGCAACGGACCGAATACTAACAACAGGGTTCTGGATTTCGTTCTAACTAATATTCACCCTTCTTCGTTTTGCTTGAGTCCTTCTCTGTCTCCGTATGTGCAACCTGATCCTCATCATCCTCCTCTTTTTATGGAATTAGCTCTTAACCGTTCGTCTAAAGTCAAATCTGTTGCTACTCTTCGTTTTAATTTTAAAAAAGCAAACTATTCCGCTTTGTCCAATGAAATAAATGCTACTAACTGGTATAATTTCTTCAGAGGGCTAAGTGTGGATGACGCTCTTGACAAATGTTATCCCTTCTTGCCCAATTTAATTTCCTGCCATACTCCTTCCTTCCGCTGTAAAAGAAGTTCCGATCCTCCCTGGTTCACAGTCGATGTCGCGGTTGCCCTTAGAGCCAAAAATGCGGCGCGTAGCAAATACAAAAGGTCTGGCTCTCTCAATGACCTTTTGAAGTTTCAAAGGTTACGGACTGCTGCTAAAAAGGCAGCCAATGACACAATTCGTGCCTACCTGGAGCATGTCGAAACTTCTATTACTTCCGACAATCCTAAGCTTTTTTGGTCTTATATCAAATCCCTTAAAACTTCCTCTGTCATTCCTTCTGTTATGCATCTTCATGATAAGTCTGCGTCCTCACCTCAGATTCCTGCGAGCTCTTTGCTCAATTTTTTTCTTTTTTTACCTCCCACCTCAGTTGTTCTTCGCCTTCAACAATTTTTCCCACGCCTGATCGTACCCTTTCCACTGTTTTAACTAATCCTTTCGTAGTCGAATCATGAATGTTGTCCCTCGATGGAAGCGCTAGCCTCGGTGTTGACGGCATTCCGAATTTTTTCACCAAATCACTGTCTTCTTCTTTGTGTGTTCCTCTGTCAATAATTTTCCACATTAGCATCTCAACCGGTACCTTTCCTGCCCTCTGTAAATCCGCCAACATATTTCCCATTCATAAAGCTTCTTCCATCCCTAATTACCGTCCTATATACCTTTTGCCATGTTTTAGTAAGCTCCTCGAAAGAGTAGTTTACAATAGAGTGTACCCTTTCGTCCAGCCCTTGCTGGCCAGTGAATATGAATTAAAGGTAAGTCAACGGTTACAAACTTATTGTCTTTTACAAACACCGTTGCTGCCACAATCGACAAGCAAAAGCAAGTAGATGTCCTATATACAGACTTTGCCAAGGCTTTCGATTCTGTGAACCATGTTATTCTTTTGTCAAAGTTAGCAGGGTTTGGTCTCACTGGTGTCCGCTTTTCTTGGTTCTCCTTCTACGTTTGTGATCGCTCTTGTGTTGCAATTGTTAACTCTTACTCTTCTATACCATTTTTTCCTACCTCAGGAGCTCCGCAAGGATCCATTCTTGGTCCTTTGCTGTTCCTTTTGCTTGTTAACGATCTTCCTTCCATCTTTAACTCACCCTGTCTTTGTACGCTGATGATCTCAAAATGTTCAATCCGCTAGTGACTGTTCCTTATTGCAGAAAGATTTGGGTACCTTGGCTACCTGGTGCGCAGCAAATTCTCTCACTTTGAATGCTTCGAAGTGTCATCAAATGTCTTTCACCCACAAAACATCCCCTCTTCTCTTCTCCTGCTCTGTACTCGGTTCCCCTCTCAATGCTGTTGCTAGTTTCAAGGATCTTGGCGTGATTTTCGATTCCAAGTTGAAGTTCGACTTACATATTTTACACATCACTGCCAAGGCTTCTCGTTTTTCCGGCTTCATCATCAGATCCTCTAAACGTTTTGTCAATCTTTCCACTTCCCTATGCCCGTTTTTTTCCTTCGTTCGTAGTGTTCTTGAATACTGTTGCCAAATTTGGTGTCCACATTACGCATACTTGATTGCTGCGGTTGAATCCGTGCAACGCAGATTCACCCGCTCATTGTTCTATAAGTTCAGTATTCCGTATTGCGATTACAGTATGCGCCTCTCAATCCTTCAAATTCCTTCCCTTGAGTCACGTAGAGTGTTCCTCGACGTGTGCCTCCTCTTTAAACATTTTAACGGCTTTATATTGGTGGACCCCAGCATTCACCTTTCTGTTAGAGATTCGGGCTGTCCTAATAGAACATTTTTCAAATTTAATGTTACATTTGCCCGTACCGACACCTATTTCTTTTCTTCCCTTTTGCGTTTACCTCGTCAGCATAATAGCATTAACCTTGGTCCTCTGACTCGAACGTTGGCTGTGTTTAAAAATATTTCAAAAAATAACGTTCTGTCAGGTACATGAAATATGTCATAATTTAGTCTTTTCTTTGTATCTTTTTTCGGTCGATTTTGCTTTTGATTACTCCACCTTTCTTCTTAATTTCATTTAATTTTAATTTTTTTTTTATTTAATTTTTTTCTTTATTAACACTCATGTAGTTGTGCCTTTTTTCTTTATATATATATATATGTATGTATATATATATATATATATATATATATATATATATATATATATATATATATATATATATATATATATATATATATATATATATATATATATATATATATATACAGGGTGCGCCACCAAAATCCGGACAAATTCAACAAAAAATTCATTACAAATATTTGTCATGTTTTTTTTTTATTTAATAAAAACCTTTTTACCTGCTAATCGATATATCTATGGAGATAATAATTATTCGATATATCCTCCATTAGCTGCTACAACGGCCTCTAATCTTGGTCGAAAACGTTCGCATGCCCTCTGGAGTGTGGCGCGGTCCATTTCGGTGAATGCTGCTTCAATAGCGACCATCAATGATGTCAAATTTGGATGACGAGACTTGTTAGTGATCCTTTCAATCACGCTCCACACGTAGTAGTCCAAGGGGTTCAGGTCTGGACTGTTAGGAGGCCAGAATTCCTTGGACCAAAACATGCTGACGTTGTCCGAGAGCCAGTTTTGGACCAAATGGCTCGTGTGGGCCGGCGCACCATCTTGCTGGAATACATATGGTCTTCCAGATGCAATGTCCTCCATCCAAGGTTTAACTATGTTCTTCAAAACTGTTAGGTACACCTCTTTGGTGACCGTTTCACCTTTTTTGAAAAAAATGAGGTGGCATTTTATCACCTTCACTAGACACAACACTCAGCACATGAACACTCGCCGGAAATTTCGTTCTAGCAACAACAGGAACATCTTCTGGATCGTGGGCAAGCCAGCGATCATTTCTTCTATTGATTTTTGCATCCACAGTGAAAATTTTTTCGTCGGAGAAAAACCTGATCCGCCCCGCCGCTTCATTTTTTAAGGAACTGATAAGCAGACTGGCGCGAGCCACTCACTTGGTTCTGGCATCTCCAGACAGCATCTGCCTTATCTTAATCGTGTAGGAGTGGTACCGCAAATCTTCTTCGACTATTCTTCTCATTGTTGTATTACTCACACCGACTATTGATGATATTTTTCTTAGAGACTGCCCTGGGTCCTCCGAGATAAGCTCTTGGGTTCTTTTTATGGCTTCTGGGGTTCTTGACGAACATTTTTTTGAGTGGGTCTTCCTTGCAGGTGTTTCGGAACACTCTCCGTACTTTTCCTTATCAGTGTATTTGGATAAAACATCGTAGACAGTTGATTTTGGGTAACCGAAAAATCTAATTATCTCCGTCGCTGACCGTCCAGCGCGGTGGCCTTCGATGATTGCGGCTCTTCGAATAAACTCTGGGCTTGTTTCCGACATGGTGACAATTTTCGTACTGACATAATTAACTTTAGTCTACAAGGTATTCAGACACTGAAAGCGATATCTTTCTGAAGCGTATTATCGCGGGAATATTGAATGGTTTTTTGTCCGGATTTTGGTGGCGCACCCTGTATATATTTGTTTTCTTTTTCCGATTATTATTTTCGATATTTTTTCGATTATAATTTAATTATAGATTAGACATAAATCTATAATTGGATTTGTTCTGTTGATTTGGACATTAATAAATAAATAAATAAATAAAATCCAACCACTCACTTGTATGCATATTGGACTGCAAGCCAACGATCCATTTGACGTTAGATAGTGAATATACAGCAACAGGTTGTCTAATCGTGAGTGGTTTGTCCGCTAGGAGTCGAACCGGAATGCAATAGCGAACATTTTTTGCAGTCGCGGGAAGTGTCGTCCCGAATGTGTATGTGAAAAATGAAGAACGTTGAATTGAAGTATGCACCACTTTTAATACTCTGTGAAAAGGGCGAACAAGGAACTCCTTGAAGTTAACAGAAAACCTCCAAGCATCTTCGTGAAAGATTTAACCAATTGGTTTGATATAGTGTAATGGGTTGGCAAGTGTTGGTAATGGAGATACAGGATGCGGTAAGAACCAAATAAAAGCAATAGAGAATATATAAGAAATAGGTCCGTTCGTATAATTATAGTGATTTCGGGTGAGATGTGCGAAAACGCTACTAACTTAATGTCATTACGTCTGAGACTCAATCTATGGAAGGTGGTTTCCCTGGTGAGAATACAGGGAAAAACCAAACATAGCCCACGATTAACATACGATAATGGCAGCTCATTCGATAAATTAACCTTTGAGGTAAGAGAACCCACACCAAAAGTTAAAGTCCTGTAAAGGTTAACATAAGTATGGGTCATGTGTGAACGCAGCAACCAAGGGGAATACCAAACTGGTAATTAAATGCGGGATCGATTAGTTGTAAATGAATGCAAATGAAATAGGACATAATCGACGTACGGGAAATCGATTCTCAACGAAGACGACCGAGGTCACGAACTAAAGAAATATAAATAATAGTAGAAGCTACTTGCGTAAGAATAATCTTTATTTCGCAAATAGTAGATTGTTTTTAAGTATCTAAATAATGTGATAAATGGTGTAGAAAATACACGCTGGCCCGACCAAAACCAACAAAGATGTGTACAACCCAGTGGTGCGGAGTGGTCGCGACTGGTCGGCGTTGGTCCTAGTTTCAGCTTGGCCACTGGTCTAAGCAACCAAACGTCGTCTACCACAGGTACTGAATAGCAAAAAAATTAACAAGAAAACGATAAGTACTATTGTCGTCTCTCCATCATAGAAATGTGAAACCATTTCGTAGAAACTTTTGCAGAATACACAGTTTTCAGTCATGGCTTCCTTATCATCGTAGTAACTTAATAAAATAAGGGAATTGGAATCAATCATTATTGAATGAATTCTGTTCAAAGTGTTAAAGGAAAATAGGTGGGGAAATACTGAAGTACTTGAAATAGAATCGGATAGTTGGATATAAGCCCGAGAGGAACTTTTGTTCTCCGATACCGTTTCGCCTGGCTGGCCTATTAATTTTAGGGAAGATATTAATAGGAGAATAGGCGGTATTTTTTTTAGGGATTACTATCCGGAATCATTACTGCCCTTCGACTTTTTGTATGCCTTCAGTTTTGTTTTTGTTAGCGTGCCACCGCAAGAAAGTATTCTTTTGCCCAACCACCTACGCCGGCCTGAGCTGCTCGGCTGTGACAAAGCACTAGCGTTGCGAATTCAGACTCTTTGGGGCTAGACTTAGCTCTTTTTAGCTTCTGTCGGCTTTTAACCCCTTTGATTTAACCCTTTTCAGCTCTCGTAAGCTCAAATTTAAATACGGAATTCCGAATATTAAATGATATCTGTTGCTTATAAGCAAGTTTCATTGAAGGGGGAGTCTAATTCGGTGAATGAAAGGTATATTTTTAAGATTTTTTGGCGATATAGAGCGAGTTAGTTTATTCAATCAATTTTCATATAATAATTGGATCATTTGAGCAATATTTTCCTAAATTTTCATTGCGAAATATTGAAAATGAAGCGAGTGACAGTGAATCTCTGAAGGCATCTCGAAAAGAAGTTGTTTTGCGGTGTTCATCATAACTTGCAGCAGAATCATCTGAAACAACAAAATTAGACTCCATTTGTTAAAGTAAATGTTCATCGAAGTAAACCTGGGAGAATTTATTTCTTTTTCAATTTTTCAATTTTTCGTAGCACTTCTAAGACAAAGTACCGATATTCGCTAAACAGAATCGCCTGATTTGTTATTGTAAAATTAATAATTATTAAAAAACAAAACAAAAAAAAAACAAAAAAGCTGATAATGATGCCTGGGAAATCACTAGCAGCTTTTTAATTACTAGGAATTAATAGCTTGCTGTTACATTGAGATCTTTGCATAATTCAGTGTCAATGTAATGTTGAGCGTAAAATAAAGCTGCGCTAATTTTACTTGCAACTAAAGAACCATATTGAATTTGATCAAAACACACAGAGCTATTCATAAAACCAACTAAACCAACTAGCCTATCATATATGACTCCTTCGAAAATTTTAACAAATGCGTTTACAAGTGAAATCAGGAGTCTTAGTGAACATTTTGTTGAGAGTAGCCCTGCTGTGATTTTCGGGCGATAAATTGAATTGTTAGAAAAACAGTAAATTGCGTGCGCAGTGACAGTGAGCTATAAAAACAGAGGAATATATTTAGCACGAAGCTCTGAAAGATTCAGGAAAGGTTAATTGAGACTTTATGAAGGGATGGGAGAAAGAGAAACATCTTCAACATAATCAATGAAGAAAAACACAACGTGTTTCAGAAAAGTACAGTGAAATTTTATTTTGAAAAATATATAAAGCAATAGACTACCCTCCAAAACAATAAATCTAAACCAGACTTTCACTTTGTTCACGAATCCGAACTGTCAGAATTTGCGGTATATTTGAAATTGTATTAACAAATATTGCACAAAAATAACGGTCTGAAGCTCTGACAGCGTAATAATGGCTGATAAAAAACGGTTCCAGAATCAGACTCTGAGAAAGTTTTAGACGTAAGCGGTGAGGAAGAAGAAGAGACTGAGAATGAAAACGAAATTGAAAAGGACTTACAAATACCGAAACTCGTGTGACCGGCTGAACAAATGAATAAGAATATGACGAAAATGATTAAGCAACTGGCGGACATGTAGACAGAACTCGCCGAACAGCGAGAGCAAAACGCTGCGTGAAAAACTACGAGCTGATGGTATTACTGGGTAACCCAGAAAAACAACAACTGATACTAAAACGGAAACTAGTGATTCAACCGACATCAACACGGACAGGAAACAAAGAGAAGACAACAATCAAAGTGCTTCTCCCGACGCAGGTTCAGAGGTTGAATTAGAAGATTATCAAATGTGCAAACAGAATTGGGATCCTTCCCCATGAGCCGACAAAACGCAGGCAGAGGAAATGTATCCTACACTGTCAACTCTGAAACCGCAAGTTCCTATGAAACCACTTGTGACACAGAAGCCAAAATGGTCAACAACAGCAGCACAGACAGCATCGAAAACTAAACCTGATAATAACGGTCAAAAACTTGACAGTACACACCAAAAGAAGTCCACGGTCTCAATTATAATTAGAGAGCCAAAAAAGTGGATTCATATAACTAGGTCGTTTAAGGACCGTAAAATGAATTCCGAATCAGCCAAGCATGTTTACATTGGCGTTCAGGTGATTACCGCTACACTTCTTGATCACCGTAACCTCACTAAACACCGTAAACTAACTAAATACTAGGTCTAAATGGTTTATCACCAGATGAGATCAGGGAAGACCTGGAGGCTCAGAACTTCCAGTCACTGGAAGTCTTCTTCATCAAATTGAGGAACGGAACATCTAAGTTAGTCACAGTTAGTCACAGAGACTAATATACATGGCATCCGTACAGTATGTCAGTGTAAATCCAGCCTTCCCGTCAGCTACGGCGGGTGTCCAAGGAACTCTAGAAACGTAAAAAAGACGTTTTCACAAGTGACAAGAGCAAACATCCAATTTCCACCTCAGAGCACCCAGCCATTCCAACTCACACCTATTCCCAAAAGCTCACAAATAACACGCAACCCGGATCGGTGCAGACCTAGCGCAACATCCCATAGCCAGCTATCATGGCTCAGAAGTTCTGTAGTATGTCCTTTATCATGCTCAGGATTCATGATGAAGGATATGATGGACAAAATGGAGCAGGGGACGCTCGCAACATTATCAAGCCCAAACACTATAAAAATCATTAGTGTCCATTCTCACCAGGATTGCCAATTCGATACAATTCCTATATGATTGTAGGGTTGACATCATGCTCATCCAAGAAAATCTAACTATAATATATATGGTAATGATAGACTGACAAACAGAGGTAGAGGCACTGCAATCCTGGTGAGAAGGAGTAAAAACCACCAGCACATCCAACCTTCTTTCCTACTTCAGATAAAAGCAACTTCCATCAAAGTGCACACTGATTCTTTCGAGTGCACAGCGATTTTCACGTACATCGCTCCTAGAAAAGTTATTCGAAGAACGGCACCTGCATTTACTAAACATTCCGCCAGGCAGAATACAAAACCTTCAATCTTAACCAATATCTAGACAATCTAATGAAATACTTCCAAAAGTGGAGGATAAGCACCAACGCGGAAAAAACACAAGCAATCTTTGTGAGGAGACGAGAAAGAAAAACTTCAAGCCAGCAGAAAGTAGACGATGAGCCCATAGAATGGAAAGCAACAGTTAAATACTTGAGGTTTATTTCGACAAAGGACTATCTTGGAATATGAACATACAAAACAATCGAATAACAAACACATAAAACAAATGGCAGCCCACAAGGGCTAGACAAATCACAAGGGCACCTTGTGATACCATCAAAATTAGTACCATCAAAAACTCTGACATATATGAAGACCTCCGAATGGAAACCATAGACAAGTCTGTCAAACTAAAATTGATAGACAGGCACCGCAAGAGCACTTTTACAATTTTACTACATACTAAACAGAGCGAACATGATATTTATAAAAATCTACGAGCACTATGATCCTAAAGTAGCAAATCTGCAACGAAGCGACAAATAGACAAAACACACCAGAGAAAGGAAGCTACAGCACACGAACACTCACTTTGAGGGAGGGAGTCAAAGTGCAACTTTCTTTAGCTCCAAAAGCATAAGAGTTCCACGTGCGCGCAAATAATTTCGGATTTTCGAAAAAAAAACTTCGTGATTCGATACACACAGTTCGCAAAGCACATCCTGTGTATATATTCACCATTTTTCTACGATTTTCAAGCCATAGTATGGATGCTCCTACCCCAGACTGAGCTCTTTTTCTATTCAAATTTAGCATGCCTTCTAGTTTCACAGTTCGTAAATGTTGTTGGGCGTACATAAATCCTTGCCTGATGAATACGAATATCGTTTCAATCTGACCAATATCGAAAAACAGACACCAATCTACATACCCTTTTCATTAAGCACTGCAGACTGATCCTATCTCATTTATAATGATTTTCATTACGATCGAATTCATGTGTAAGCATTTCTTTATTTCAAATTTTCAGTATATGCTCAAGAAATCAATACGAAAAGGGACAAAGCATAAAAAAATTGCAAAAGTTCAAATGCCTTGTGTGTGTATGTGTGTGTGTCTGAAGTTTTGGGTATCGCGTTGCCAATATATCCGTTGACTGAGTATGTACTTAGCGTTGTTCATATTACACTTTGTATTCTGTATCAGTTGCATTATAAATTGATTCCGCTTAGTCCTCAGAGTCCCATTTAGAATCGAATAAGACAAGCAATGTGTTTTCATCACTTTTCAGTTGTTTGACACATTTATTGCTTGGTATACATTTCATCATCATGACTTCTAATTTACTTACAGTTATCACAGTCAATAGCTTGAAGTCGATTATCTTCTTTTACAGCACATTTCGAATCACTTTTGCTCAATGGAAACAACATGAGAATTCAATTTTTATGGGAAAAGTTAAGCTATCAATTTTTTTTGTTAACATTTCCGACGCAGAACAGCGAAAATGACTTTAAAACTAAAACGATGATTCAATAAATTATGGCTATGTTTCAGTTTAAGATATACTTTATGACTGCTTTCAATTTAAAATACAATATAATAACATCACCACCGAAAATTTGATCAGGGAAAGCTTGACAGAATTCATGAAAGTCTAAATTACAAAAACGATTTACGATTTCGTGGTATAGGCACTTCCGGTTGACGAAAAACAGAAGCACCTTAACTGAGAAGGATTTATTCATACTACAACGGATTTTTTCCTAACTCTCTTATATTTTTGTTGTCATGGATCTTAAATTTATCTTGTTAGTTGGACATGATGAAGGCAAGTCATTCGAAACGTGGGTAATATGAAATGAAAATGGCAATAACTTCACCGTGAATGTCCCAAACTAGAACTTTGTTGACATCGACCTTTTCTGCGGTGAAACATGAATGACAGTTTTTTTTTTCATGGCGTATATAAATACTGCTTTGTGTATTAGAACATTGTACCTTTGAGGACAAGACATTGAGAGCGTTGCGTCGAGAGTATTGTGTCTTTGAGATTTAATATATTCCGGCGGCCTGTTGATGCAACCATGTTTCCGCATCACCTTTGTCGCCGTAGATAGATTGATATTTTCATCGTGTGGGTAAATGATTTTCCATTCGCACATTTGATTCACAAGTCAATTCAAATTCAAGCATTTAAAAATATTGGCAAGAAAAATCTAGCGAAAGAAGAAGCATTTGTAGGTTTTTGGTGGACTGGTTTTTTAGACAAAATGCAAAAGGATCAGCTCAAATTAAATGATTTTTCAATTTTAAGAATATCTATAATAATTTTTGTACTGAAACCACAATTCGCAGACACAAGAAAAGAAAAATTGCTGAAAAATATTAACCGAAATAAAGAAGCCGTTTATTTTCGTTTATATAAAAACGATAGTTACTACTGGTGATGGGCTCAAAAATGCCAAACAGTTTGCAAAAAACGTTTGGCTGTAAAAAACGCACGAACAGTTTTCCAAACAGCGACAAACAGTTTTTCTAAAACGAACAGCATTTCTAAAACGAACCGTTTTTCTACAACGAATAGTTCATCTAAAAACCAATCGTTTTTCTAAAATGAACCGTTTTGCTAAAACGAATCGTTTTTCTACAATAGTTTAACTAAAGCCAATCGTTTTTCTAAAACGGACTGTAATCGTATTTCTACAATAGTTTATCTAAAGCCAATCGTGTTTCTAAAACGGACCGTTTTTCTACAACGAATAGTTTTCCTAAAACCAATCGTTTTTCTAAAATGAACCGTTTTGCTTAAACGAATCGTTTTTCTACAATAGTTTGCCTAAAGCCAATCGTTTTTCTAAAACGAACCGTTTTTCTACAACAAATAGTTTTTCTAAAACCAATCGTTTTCCTAAAGCAGACCGTTTTTTTACAACGAATAGTTTTTCCAAAACCAATCGTTTTTCTAAAATGAACCGTTTTTCTAAATGAACCGTTTTTCTTGATCGAGCAATTTTTCTAAAAGGAATAGTTTTTCTAATACCAATCATTTTTCTAAAACGAACCGTTTTTCTACAACGAATAGTTCTTCTAAAACCAATCGTTTTTCTAAAATGAACCGTTTTGCTAAAACGAATTGTTTTTCTACAATAGTTTAACTAAAGCCAATCGTTTTTCTAAAACGGACTGTAATCGTATTTCTACAATAGTTTATCTAAAGCCAATCGTTTTTCTAAAATGGACCGTTTGTCTGCAATGAATAGTTTTTCTAAAACCAATCGTTTTTCTAAAACGAATCGTTTTTCTTTTTTCTGAAACGAATCGATTTTCGCTTTCCTAAAACAAATCGTTTTTGGTTTTTTTTTTAAACGAACCGTTTTTCGTTTGTTAGAACGAACGGTTTGGCAAAGGAAAACTGTTTAGTTGCTGAAAACAGATTTTCAGAGGCAAACCATGTATTTATGTATATATAATAAGAGGTTGTCAGACATATTAGGTGCGTATTTTTGCATCTCGATCAAGAACTGGTTAGGGTAGGTGGCATTGAAAACAACAACAGTTTCTGTTGTTTTGAATGCTGCTTACTAGAACCAGCTCTCAATAGCATACGTTGATTCATTTCTTAATTCTTTACGACCATGTGTACTGATCGATGTATGATTATACGGTTGATCAAGTAGATAATATATTGGAAAATTGGGACAATACAAGTATCAATTCAGTTTGGATGCGCTTAGTCCTAGCAATGAATGTTTACGATACGATAGTGGAAGACATAAAACATAAAATATATATAAGAAAAACATAATACGTAAAAATTCATTGTACTGAACTAATTGAAGATTATTCAAACTATGAACGATGTTTTTGAATTGAACTACATACATTTCAAATATTTATTTTGTCGCAAAGCATAATTTTTTTTTTGTCGTTTAAACAGTTTCAAAAAAAGTTTTTTTTTTCAAAAAACAGTTCGTTTTAGTTTTTTGAAAACAACAGAAACGCCCATCACTAGTTACTACCACATCAATAATTAAATAACTGAAACGATTGGCTCATTCAAATATTTATTTTATCTGATTGAGGGAAATTTGAAACAGTAAAGGAATCAATCCGAGTTACTTCAATGCTTTGGTTGTTGAGCAAAAAATTGTTGCAGATATGACATTTTCGTCGTTAATTCTTCAAGCGTGAGATGCGCCAATTAAAACAGTTCACTGAACCAACAATACTTGCTGAATCTTATGTTTATCAATGTTAGTTAGTTGCAGATATACTGAAAAACCAGCTAAGGAATTTAGGTTTTTGCCTCCACAAACCATATAATGGAATTTGCTTGAAAATAAGTCTTGTTTTAAATGACATCAGGTACAAAAATCACAAGAGAAACATGGTGCAGGTATATTTGATGGTGCACATGGTTTGTTGGGATTTGTGTAAATCTCTAGTGTAAATGGCCAGAAAAATCTGCTTACCAGATCCCTGGGTGACCTATCACCACGGAGTATGTGACGTTTGACTCACTGAAAAAAAGGACCATCTACAAGCCCACGAAGCTCCGAGTTGGGACCCGCCTAAGCACTGCTTCGACCTGGTTTTTCTATTGGTAACCACAGACTTCAGAAAGTACCACAGCTTATGGGTCGGTAAGGTAGCCCGACTTCCGCTTTATGCGCAGTACTTTCTCAACGTATGCTAAAACTGCGCGCCAGTTCGCAGCAGCTACCAAGCCGATCGTGGACTTAATGGTGCGCTTCAAACTTACGAAGCGGCTGCACACAAAGAATGTGTGCTGCATCGAGCTCATTCATACAGTACCAACAGTACAGTGTGGCCACCTTACCCATTTTGTTCAAGTATTTCCTGAAATAACCGTGCCCTGTCAAGGTAAAAGTTTACCTCTCGATGCCTCCCGTTAAGCCAAGGCTTAATGAGACCAATTAACTTAGCCGTCCAGCGTCTTTTATCACTTTCACTCCAACGTTGTTGTCAAAGCTTTAGGGTTAGCGTACAGGCGAGCGTCAAAGCCTCAGTTCTGTCCAGCTCTGAGCGAAAGAGATACCCTTTCTTGCGTTCTCGCGCTAGCAGATTGATCGGGATTACTCCCGATACAACCATCACAGCCTCTTCTGAGACCGAGCGGTAGCTACAGGCTATTCGCAGGGCAACCTTGCGCTGGACACTGGCAATGCTCTTCCAGAACTTCCTAGTTCGAAGCGGATCTCCTCAAATTTCGGTTCCATATAGCAAGAATTGGTCATCATCATCAGCAGCCTCCGTATCGTCTCACTAGGTCCGCCAACGCTGGCCATTAGCCTACTCAGCGAAGTGACCACTACTACAGCCCTGTCACATGCTTTACGGATATGATCCCAATACGTCAGCTTGGTGTCTCGGGTCACTCCCAGATACCTGACCGACTTGCTGGTCTGGACCCCGAAGGAGCCAACTGTCATGGGTATGACAGTTGGTATCCTTCGCTTCGTCAACATGACAATCTCTGTCTTTGAGGCTGCAAGCTGGAGGCCGTGCTCAGTCATCCACCGATCTACCCTCCTCATAACTTGGCTAAGCCTAAGTTCAACCATATTCAATATGAAGAAAGATCTAAACTTCTCCTCTGTTTTTCTTCAAAAATCAGACTTAAAATCAACTGCCCACTGGAAGTGTCCCTTCACATTATCTCTTAGGCTAATTTAGACTAAAAACAACTTACTGGAGAATTCAGCATGCGAATCTTTTAATCTGTCAATTTTCCCGGGACCGATTACGGCATTAATGAACATATTTTTTCAACAAAAATAGTAGCAATTTCGATATTAATTTGTCAATATCTTCATCGAAGAATATCATTCTCAATCGAATTCAGTTTCAATTAAAAAAAATTGTAATTCGTATTACATGAATTTTCAAATAAATAATATGTTTTGCACTTAGTTATCGGTAGCTATTTGATCTAATACCTAAAACTCTCAACTCAAGAAGTAAAAGTCTCATTTACAGCGGTAATATACTTGAAACTTAAATTTTTAACCTCCGATATAGAGCTGCTATTGAATCGAACTCACTTTTATGAATTAAATCATTGAATTTGAGAGAAATTTTGTTTGAAATTTATTAGAGGATATGCTAGTATACTTTATAAGAGAATAGATTAGCATTTCAGTTTACTTGCTAGAAGTATCGAGATAAATATGCTAATTAAATTTGTAAACGAAAAATTTAAATAAACAGTCACTCTTGTCCTTTTTCACCCGGCGTTCAAAAATCGGAACAAGGTTGAAATTGAGTTTCGATAATTTATCGCATCATACATTTACTGAGTAAATCGTACATTCACTGCTTATATGTGTAATTGGCGTGGAAGTAACAAAAAATTGTCATATTTTGGCCAATTGGGTGAATTGGAAATTTGAATCACTTCAACTGGCGATTTGGATTTAAATGAAAGGTTAATGACAAAATATTACTAGCCATCTCTGATAATGAAGCCAACTTTTTATATAACTACGAAAAAGGATTTCTCATGTTCATGTTACATATCAATGCAGGATGAACAACATCTATTGAATTCTTTTTACAGCACTGTAAAACTTTGTGTCATCTCGCATCAACACAAATTTATCATGCTTAGCTTATCCCGAAATCTTATTGTAAACATTGTATTATGCTAGTTTTAAAAAACTCTCGCCCTCGATTTTCTCAAAATCAATTATTTCCTAAGACGAGGATACATTGCCACAGGCATCAATCTTCGTACTGTATGCGAGCACAGTATGTATGCTCCAAAACAAACTGTTATTGGCTATGTCATTTCAAATAAAAGTCATCGAGTATACATTGTGGTGCCTCTTCGTGTTTACGGATCAGTGAAATCTTCTTTTTTGCTCCTAAAATTCAAACCAAATTTGTCAATATAAACTCTATCAATTTTTCATGTTTCGATGGAAAGTTTGAGATTCAATAGCAATAACTTTTTTACTTTTCGGATTTGAGATTACTAAGATATTTAACGATACTTCTTTGTCGTAGGACAAAGTGCTTGCATCGTATCCATAATTTTGTTGAATATCATTTTCAGAAACGAGAAACTTAGGTGCTTTTTGAATTGATTTAAATTTAATTTTAGTTTTTCAAGATCAATTGTTCTAATATGGAACACATTTAGTGCAGAAAGTCGTTAAAAGTAAGTACTTAACATTAAAATAAGCTCTCTCCGCATTGCTTAATAGCTCATTCTTAACATCGGATCACTTGATTCATATTTCCAGCCACCTCGACTCCGAAATTGCATCATTACAAAATTTGTAGTTTATCCCAAAGGAAAAAACTCTAGCGCACCAGAGCCGCCAGAAATACTAATGTTCCATGAATAATAATTGCGTAGATTTTGAGTGCATATTCTACCACACGTGCTCCAACCTGCGAATATCGTTTCGATCCAATGACTGCATTGGAAGTTATAGAAGTACAAAGAAATTTAGGGTTACCAGTCGCAAAAAATTTCAAATTTTCGAAATTTTAATTTTTGTTGTTACTTGTCACTACAAGATTCACTACCATTTGAAAATTTTACGATAAAATCGCTTAATAAAGATATGGCAAAAACCTATAAAGCCGGCAATAGCTGGCAACCCTATCATGGTTTTTCAACCAGATTCTTCCTGAATATTGCCTAGAATAGGTTCCATTTACCATATGAAATTTATTTTAATTTCATGACTTTACTGGAAGCTATGGCGCAAAAACCTTTTTTATCTGAGCAAATTTTGAAAATCTAATATACCAAAATTACCATAGCTGGCAGCTCCAACCGAATTTTTCAACCAAGTCTATACCACACGTGGCTTAGAATTAAATTCAGCTACTGTGTGAATTTCATGCAAATCTGATGATCGAATCAGATAGGGCAAGAAGCACTTTTTTCTTTATAATTTTTCAAGTTGGTACCACTAGTACAGAGTTGCCCGCATTTCCAAATCGCTTCGATCAGATCTGGTCCTACTTAAAACCAATATATTCTGTGAATTTCATATGTATCTGATAATTTGGTCCTGAGTTCTCGTGAACAGAAATTTCTGATGCTTAAAATATAGGTTAAGGGTGTATTTTGGTCTAGAAATTTGATAAAATCGATTTTTTTTTTGTTTGCTTATTTTTAAAGTTTAGACCTTTAAGAATAAGCTTTTAAAAGGATTTTCGGAAATTCGAATTATTTTTGGAGTTACAGATATTTTTGTGACACGCCAACTAACTGCCCGAAACGAGACTCCAAGTTTTATACGCGTTTTTCTCGGAACTACTTTTCTCGATACGGTTGACATGATATCTCTAGTTGTAATGGACCGATTTACGTGAAGTTTTGCCCAAACCTTCTTAACACTATTAGTTTTTGTCTGACGAAGGGATTTTTGTAAATTTTTTTTTCTACTATTTATTAAAAATTCTCAAAGTTGATAAAATGAGGCAAAAAACGACAATTTTTTTTACATGGACGCCATTTTGTGAAAAAAAAAGTTTTTTTCAAATCGCCTACGTCAGATGAATTTTGCATTCCTCCTTTTACAGAATTCATCGAAAATTTATGTTTCAAACCACCGGGAAGGTTGGAATCATGTCACTTCGCCGGCCTGTATATACATCAATTTTTTTTTTTTTTATTTTTCGAGTACATTTTTGTACTTTCAAAATGTTAATAAAAGACTAGTAAAAAAATACATACCAAAAAAGTGTATGGTTTTTTTATTGCGTCCGTAAAATCACCTCAAAATCGAGCCTCTAGACTAGAATACTGCCTTAATTGAAGGAGGGTTACCGTTCTTGTTCGATGTGAAATTTCCAAAGTTTTGCTTTGGTTATATAAACAAAGCATAAGATTTCTAGATCAATTAGTTTTCACTCTAAAAGACGAAAATGTTTCAGGAGATTCGATGGCTTGAAAGTTTTCACCTTTAATGCCTGCCGTAGCTGCAGGGTTGCGAAAAACTACATGAGTCTACAACTTAGTAATATCATGTCATTTAAGTTCTATAATGATCTGATAGTCTGGTCAAAAGTTACCACAATTCAAAAAATTTCAAATTTTCTCAATTTTATTTTAGGCGCCTAGCGCACACATAGGGCTAAGAATTTCAAAAAATATTATTATATTCCCATTTGGAACACGTTCAAAATTTATTCTATAAACTTTATTTTTGCAAAAGTTATTTGTTGACAGAATAATAGGTATATTTAAAATATCACTAATATGGCCACCGGCGTCAAATATTGAAAGATTATTAACTTTCGGTGAGACCTGGCACTATTCTGCATATATACCAATGTATACTGAAAATTGCAGTTCAATCGGATGGCGCGTTCTTGAGATTTTTTCACTGAAATTTTTTTATAGAAATATGAATTTTTGACCAAAGTGATTTTAATACTAATGTTCTTCAAACATTTGTTTTATAGTTTATGAACGTTTATGAACTATTGTAGTTTATGAACGTTTTTTTGCGGAGATTTTCTCTGCTCCTCTTCTTTCGTTCTTTTATGTGGTGATTTTAATATTCCCAGCTTAGTCTGGGATACAACCTTCTCTGAAATTTCAACGAGGAGCAATATTTCTTTAGCTACATCCTCCTTTTTCTCTCTTTGCTCTTTTTCACAGTTGAATAATGTGCCTAATGTTAATAACAGAATACTTGATTTTATTCTTACTAGCTCTCCTTTGTCGGCTGTTCGTTTATGTGCTGCTCTGTCACGTTATGTCAGTCCTGATCTTCACCATCGACCTCTTGCTATATAACTTTCCTTCACCTCATTCCCTAAGAGTACAGATACCTCTGCGCTGCACTATAACTTTGCTAAAGCTGACTTCACTTCCATGTCTAATGTCTTTAATGCTGTTAACTGGTTTGCTTTTTTCAGATGTCTAAATGTTGATGATGGCTTTTATGCGTTCTATGATTTCTTGACTAATATTGTTTTCTGTCACACTCCCACTTTTCGTGTTCGAAGAAGTATTGATCCGCCATGGTTTACTGTTGACGTGATACGTGCTTTTAAAACCAATGGCATGGCGCGTCGTAGATTTCGAAGCTCCGGCTTAAGCATATCGCACACTATTCCGACACGACACGTCACAGCACGACACGACAAAAATCTGTGAGAATAAATTGTATGTAATTGTATGAACGCCCGCACACTTGACCAACACGTCACGACACGACAGGACAGCAAAAAATTTTTGTCGTTTGGGATGTTCGAATTTAATCCAATCCGACAAATGATGTACGTCGTTGTAGCGTGTCGTGTCGGTTAAGTGTGCGGGCTTTCATATATTTTCATAGATTTTATGATGAGCATCAGTTGTCGTTCGGCAGTTTAATATTTAAAAAAAAAGATACGAATTGGAAATGGATGAAGTAATTTTTTTTTTTGGCCAGAAAATAGAAAAAAGTGTATGAAATAAGTTCAAAAAGTTACAATTAATCACAAAAGAAGGATAATATATGAGAAGAATTTGCTGAGAAAATTTCAATTTTAATTTTTTTAAATGCTTCACATTACACACTTTCCATTGTATTGAACATAATGCATTTTCTGAACAATTCATGATAAGCATCAGTTGTCGTTAGGCAGTTTGATATTAAATAAAATATCGAATTGGTAATGGATGTAAAATTTTGGCCAAAAACTACTGGGTGGCGCAAAAGTTTCTGTCCTTAGTATTTCCTGTACAACATTTAACACACTTGAAGCAACATAATATATAAATAGTATGAATTATGCCCTCTTTCGTTTTCAACACAGTCTGAAATTCGTTTTCTGAAACTTTCACATAAAGTTGACTATTTACCATTATTATCAATTCGATCCGCTGAAGAAAGTTTTTCAGGATATATCAACCCACTTTGAATGTTGGTACCTGTTTTTACCGACTCTAAAAAAACAACAGTCATTATTTTGGTATCATCACTGAATTAATTAAAGCTATGTAGGTTTAAGAAAAATAGAAGAGGGTTTCAAAATTTGGAAAGATAGCTCTTTCCCATTAATTTATTCGGGTTGATTTTCCATATCAAAGAGCAAAAATTTTCACGCCACTCTGTAGAAATAATTGTATGAAATAAGCTCAAAAAGTTACGAAAACACACAAAAGAAGACAAATAGATGGGAAGAAATTACAATTAATTTCAGTTTTATAATTTTTTTAATTTTTAACAATACACATTTTCCATTGCATGAAACATAATGAATTTTCTGAATACTTTTCACAAACTGATGTGTCGGTCGGTTCGGTATAGTGTGCGTTGGTCTACCGACTGTCGTACGACATTTTTCTATGTCGTGTCGTGTCGTGACGGAATAGTGTGCGACAAGCTTTCGAGGTTGACTTACTGAGATACAAAAAATTACGCTCGTATGCTAAAAAAAATGGTTAAAGATGCGATGAGTGCTTATCATGCCCACATTGAAGCCTCCATATCATCCTGTCAACAGAAACCCTTCTGGTCCTATATCCGTTCCCTTAAAAAGTCTCCGTCCATCCTTTCTTTGATGCACCTAAATGATTTGTCTGCTTTCTCGCCTAAAGAAATATATGTGAGCTGTTTGCTCATTTCTTTTCTTCTGCTACCTCTCAACCTAATCCATCTTTCTCTGCTAATATTCCCTCTTCAGATGTTAATAGTTCTTGTTTGTCTTTAACGAACCCGTTGGAGGTCGAAGGTTTGCTTCCTAACCTAGATAGTAGCGCCAGCTGCGGACTCGACGGCTTACCTAACATATTTGCAAAGTCATTGTCATCATCTTTGTGTGTTGTACGTTTCCTTCTTCCTGGAAGTCAGCATATATTTATCCCATCCTTAAAACCAGAAATTCATCCTTCGTCTCCAATTATCGTCCCATATCCCTTCTATCTTGCTTCAGTAAGATTCTCGAAAGAGTTGCTTACAATAGAGTTTATCCTCTAATTGAACCTTTTCTCGCTTCTGAGCAACATGGTTTCGTCAAAGGTAGGTCAACAGTTTCCAACCTTCTTTCGTTCACCAATACTGTTGCCTCCGCTATCGACCAGCAAAAGGAAATGGATGTATTATATTCAGACTTTGCCGAGGCTTTTGACGCCGTGAACCACGAAATCCTCCTTTCAAAGCTTGATGGTTTCAATATTTCGGGTCAGCTCCGTTACTGGTTTTCCTCATACCTTCGTGATCGTGCTTGTTTTGTAACGTTTCACTCTTATTCTTCTTCCCCCTTTTATCCTACTTGTTGTGTCCCGCAAGGGTTGATTCTTGATCGTTTCCTTTTCCTCCTCTTTATAAATGATCTTCCTTCTCTCTTCAACTCCCCGTGTCTCTTGTATGCTGACGATCTGAAAACTTTCAGGGCGATTGAATCAGTGGATGACTGCTCCCAGCTGCAAGATGACCTGTCTGCTCTGGGTAACTGGTGCTCTGTCAATTGTACTTCCTTTAATGTTGCTAAATGTTTCCAGATGTCTTTCACATGTAAATTATCCCACATCACGTTTTCCTATTCTATCCTTGGCTCTTTTCTCAATCCAATTGATAATTTCATGGACCTCGGTGTTGTGTTCGACACTAAATTGCAATTTGATGTCCACATTATGCGTCTCACATCCAAGACCTCGCGCTTGTGCGGCTTCATTCTAAGCGCGTCTAGACCTTTTACTGATATTTCCTTGTGTGTACGCCTGTACATCTCCTTCGTGCGTAGTGTCCTCGAATATTGTTGTCAAATTTGGTGTCCTCATTATCGTTTATTAATTGATGCTGTTGAGTCTGTACACCGTAGATTTACTCGCTCACTATTCTTCAAGTTACGTATTCTCTACTGTGAGTATAATATGCGTCTTTCCATCTTTGAAATCCCTACCCTCCTTTCATGCACAGTGTATTTCGACGCATGTCTCCTTTTACAAAATAATTACTGGTTCTATTTCATATCTCCACAGCACGCAGTTTTCTGCTCGTGACCCGGTACGTTTTACCAGGTCTTCATTTACCCTCGACGTACCATTTGCTCGCACTAGTGTATATTTTTACTCTACACTTTTACGCTTGCTTAGGCAGCATAATTGTTTGAATATTGGTCCTCTTCCAACTTCGTTGCGCTCTTTTTAAAAAACGTTAAGAGCATGCGTTTTATCTTATGAAATAAACTAATTTTCTGAATTTTAGATTTCATATCTGTGTTGAATTATGATTAGATTTCATTTAGATTTGTTTTGATTTTAATTTATAGTCTCTTTTCCTTTTATATATAAGTTTATTCCTTGTCTAGTCTTTCATTGGATTTGTATCTGTTGATTTAGACAATAAATAATAATAATAATAATAATAAAATGGACAGTTAGAATTTGACCGCAAACATAGCCTGTAATTGGGATCGATATAATAAATTATTTATTACATTATGTTCTTGTCTTTCTTTCGTAAAGACATAAAATTCAGTGGCCGCCAACATTAAACGCACTACAATATATTTTAGTTTCTTCGTAGATGTTGATATTTCGATGGTCTACCAATGCCTATTAAATTGAAGACGAGGGTAGTTTACCTTCGAAATAGTTAAATCGGTCGAGAAATTGAAGTATAACTAACTTCTAAAAGACAACCAGTAATTAGAAAAATATTTTACTGTAGCTTTATTAGTGAAAAAGACTATTTATGACTTTAGTTTCGCCTTGAAATTACGATCGCAACTTTAACGAAACAAAACTATTGCCTTCTGTTGAGAATCTGATCAACTTATTACGCTTGAAATCTCACAAAAACCATCAATTTAAACATATAAGATTCTAATCGTAATTCTTAATTACTCAATGTAGTATAATTTTGTAGCATTCTCTAAATTAACCATCCCGATGAAAGGAAACATTTGCTCCATCCAATATTCAGCGAATGAAATATACCTCATTCGTATTTTCGTTAATGAGAATTTTCATACGGTAAACCCTTATCGATTGAAAGTGATTTGAATAAGTTTCCATTAGGCCAGAAATGTTGTAGGTGCACAAACATTTACTTAGTAACAGCACTACATATTTTACGAAAGTTGGATACTAGATTCCTCTTTTATCATAATATGTAAACAAATTTTCAATTTTCGCAATTTCCTAAGTTATCGCTTATCATAAATAATACTTTCGGAATCAAAAGCGTTCGTTGTGAGTGGCATGTGCCGATAGTTGAAAATTCAGTTAAGACAACATGGAGCAGAAATTTCATTATAAACGTCTTTAAACGACTTGAATGAAAATCTACTATTTTGGGGCGAATTTTGCATTCAACACAAACACAAAGAACCAATATAGGATACCTAAGTCTGCAAAAATCGCCTTGTTTTTTTCTAAGCGTTTTCGACAAGTCAAGTGTTTTGAATTAATAGACTAAATACATAAATTTACATAAATAACTCTAAGTACTACTAAAAGATTTGATCGGAAATTCACTTTTCTCTTCAGGTTTCTTTATCGCCATTGCTCCAACGTCATCAAAGACATAACTGAAGTCATGCAAATGACTGACACAAGTCCAGACAGCTTCGATCTAGCAAAAAATGATATTTGATGAACCTCCATACGATTCCTGCCGCGGATATATTTGGAAAAATGGTATTTTTACAAAGAATCGACTGAAATTTTTAGCAAAATTGCAAATACTTGGTATGATTTGAAATGGTCGTCGAAATTATGACTGATACGCTTGCGAATATGAAACGTATTTGCATATAGTTATAGCAAAATTTGTATATACAAAAAAAAACTATTGGACGAGGAGAAGTAAACTTGTGAAAATTTAACAAACAAGAACATGCATTATGGAACTCGAAAGTGATAATGAAGGACAATCAACAGAAATCAATACAACTGGAATCTATATAACGCTTCAACCCTTCGAAGACGATCTGACGACATTTACTTCAAGCGAAAATGACATTTTAATAAATCAAACTTCAAATGGATTTACAGCAGGAACTGGCGAGCATCTGGACGATTCGACTATAAATGATGAAATTTCTACTGTTCTGGTACTAAAGTGTTTCGTTATTAGCTTTATTATATTGGCTGCAATTTTCGGTAACATGTTAGTCATCGTATCTGTTATGCGACATCGTAAGCTCAGGTAAGAATGTTTGTATCATTTATAAAAACGTTATGGAATGTATTTGGTGCGAAACGTCTTGCATAGTTATTGAATAGTTCTAGAATTCTACAAGAATGTAGTATCATATAGGGTGGAGAACTCTGTCCTTTGAACTACTATGACAAAATAGCAAAAATTTCAAATATAAATCGATTCTCATGAAAGAAATGGTTTATTGGCATGGCTATGCATATCAACTTTAAATTATTTTGAAGTTTCATCGAATTCCTGATGAATTTTTCGTTACCTTTTATAGAATATTTTCATTTAATATTCTATTGCATCCACTGGTCAGAATCATATCACACTATTTTCACTCGTTACCTATGGTTCGCATCAATATTAGTTCAAAACAGGAGTCAACAATATATCAATTTGAGATAATGGTATAAATTTACAATTTGTTTGGATGTACCTCTGGTCAATAAACCATCTAGGTGCCCAATTTAAAGATGGCGCCCAACGTGGGCTTACTAAGATTTTCGTTCTAATAGTTCGTTGGATGTTTGAAAGTTGCAGTCAAGCAAACAGATTCAATTTGTCAATAGTGTCAGTAGCGGTTACGCTTTATTTATGTAGTTTAATTATACCAAATATCTGCAAAATATTTCCATTTATTTCGCCTCACAAAATATTTCAATGAAAAAATCTTTGCGAATAACACTGGGGAACAATTTCTAACACGATTTCTGCTCAGCTTGATTTTTGAGCTGTTTTATAGTTAATTAAGCATGTTGGTTTCGAAACTATACTTCATTTTTATCTACCACATCAAAATTTTTCCGTACACCTTATGATATTGAGACCATTTTCCGCGGAATCGAGCATAGATCGTAATAAGAACAATTGCTCCTCTATTGGCAGATACAAACCTCCGATTAGCGCCGAGTGAAGTTGTACCCGTATTGACTTTTCGATTCAAATGAGCCTTTTTCAGGCAAGAAGATACCAGTCTGTTTTTGAGGAGCAGCTTGATAAAAGCTTATTATGTCAACATCAGACTTGATTTTGTTAAATACCCCCTCGATATCTAGGAAGGCGGTAATCGTTTACTCCCTAAAAGCGAGAGGTTTTTTGATTTGCTCAATAAGAGCGTAAAGAGCAGTTTTAACAGAATTATCTTGAGTGCAACCATGCCATTACTGGGAGATTAATATAAAAGCCAGTAACCTTTTTCAGAATTTTTAGCAGCACAGAGCTAAGACATGTCACAGAAAAGTCCTTAAATTTAAGGTGGAAAGAAGTCCTTAAATTTAAGGATATCAGCCGATAGGAAAATACAAGATGCCTTAGCACGCATTATTTATCTACTTCAGTCATGATAAGATTACTTCTATAGATTGCTGTCTATCAGCAAGAAGAACGTTGTCAGTGTCGGAGGATTTGAACTTCTCGAGGTGAATCTAAGTATGCTAGAAGACTATGATATCCTGAGAAATTTGAGTTAGTTCCCTGTCGTGGTGAAGGGGGCTCTGTGTTACTGCCTTCCTAAGAACAGGCCTAGGGTAAGAAAATCCTAAATCGAAAACGAATCATGGAAGATACGAAAAGAGACTAAGTTATTTTGCAGGGAGGTGAATGTGGCTGGCACCGGCGGCTGTCAGGGCTGAGTAAGCAGACCTAGCGACTGAAATACTATGCAGGTGGAACACTTTACTACTATACAGATAATGACACAAGTCTTATTCAGAACCAAGACATGGCGGAACCGGTGCCGAACTTTTTCTGGATGGGCTCCAAGCTACAACGGCCCTCGCCCTTAACAGGAACAGAGAAGAAAGCCAACAATTCCGCTGGAAATCGCGCAAAGCAAATGCTCTTGGATCTCAGAGCACATGTAGGTAGACTCAATCTCGGAGAGCATGGTCCGGAGAGCATGGTTCGGAGAGCACCGAAGCGGACGAGTATCTTCTCGAATTTCCTGAGTAAGGCGTCCGCCAGAAAAGGAACAGGCACAAGTCAAGTAAAGAAGGTAGAAAGGCGCTGGACGACAAAAAACGGCTAAGCTGTGCTCAAAGAACGGAGGCAAAAGGCCGTGAATATTTTCCAAGCAAAAATAAGTTAGTGGTTAGCTGCTTTCCACAATAAAGTAGGGCAGAGATTGAACAAGAGCCTAGCAATCCAAAATGCAGAGATCCGTTGAAGGTGAGAAACTAACGATCAAGAAACCAAGAAAGGTCATGAAGACTAAACAGCACCTTATTATGGAACTTATTAATCGCAGCAGTGCTCTTGGGCTCAATTATTGCTTGAGAAGTGGAAGATTCTAAAGTCAGGCCTTTTAAATGCTATGGTTGACCATGGATGGAGAAGCATTTTTAACCCACCATCTCCTCGTTTGGCGGACGCGGGCTGGTTCAGGGGTGTGAAGATACTAAAGTGCGAAGACAAACTCAGGTTGCGCTGGTGTGGAACAGTAATCCAATATTTACCTGGTCTATAGAAGGGAGCTCGTTTGAAGATTGTGGATAGGAAGAGTATTTCTTACTGCCCAGAGCGAAGATCGTATTACCGTGACTAGTTGAACCAAAAGTGGCCCTCAAATTGCCAAAAAGCCAGAGCCCAGACGTTTCAACGAAGGATTAGAAGAACATGGACACCAAGAAACCAGTAGCACAAAGGGAAATGTATTTCAGATACTCCAGATTAACAAGGAGTCTCACGATTTGCGCTATCCACATTTTGAGAAATATTGTGGAATGTAGATAGCGTAAAAAAAGCACCATCCAAACGATGACAATGTCAACATTCTAGGGAATGGAGTAAATTGAAAGAGGTCTGGGCATAGTTAACCTAGATAGAACGACTGCCAATCACCAGTAAGTTGTGTCACAGGTGGAGTAAGATTCAAGACTACCGCTGAAAAAAGTACAAGAATGGCACTGTTGGTGAGAAAGAGTATTCAGACTTATCTTCTATCCATTTTCAGTACGGAATATTGATGAACGATTGATGGGAAAATCAGGAAAACTCCTCTACCTCTGCGAATAGTACCAGACATTACAATGAATCCAACGAATAATTGATAGAGGACTGGAGAGCTATCTCAAAACACAAAGTAGGAGACCTTCAAACGAGTAGCTGTTAGTGGATTAGGTTCTCCCCCGGGATTGAATCGGTAGCAGAGTTGGAGAAAGCTGTAAAGTCACTTACAGGCAAACCCATGCAAGCTTTTGAACCCTCTTGTACCAGAGTTTGTCTTAAGCGTAAACCCAAGCCACCTTGAAGGAACAGGGATCTACGTTAGCGCAGAAGACAAGTACGTGACCTATTCCAATTAGCCAAAGGAGCTGAGTGCCAGGAATTCCGGGACGAATTCAAGAATATTCTAAGAGTCTTTAAATTTGAAATACGAAAAGTAAAGTGAAGCTCTCTGAAGGATATGTGCGGCAGGCCTGAATTCACTTTGGAAACTGTTTACTAAACAGCCTGTGACGCGAAGTTTAGTTTGCAAGCCAGATGGAGAATGCTCGAAATCGTTGAAAATCCTCGTAGATACCCAGTTTCCGGGCTGTTTATGGTTGACCTGGTTGACAGGTGTCCGGCTTTCAAGATGTTGGTTAAGAGGGCAAGTCCATGCGAACGCCTCAAAATTAGTCATATTTTAAAACTGTTTTAGAAGGTGATACATTTTTTTTTTTTTAATTTTTTAACATATCTTTACTTAACCTTTTTAAAGTATAAACACAAAAAATTTTTTTTAATCCTTCCAAAATAGCGGCTGAGAATAATTTTTCGTCTATCGTCTCCGACGCGAGGTCCAAAAGTGCTTTATTTATCACACATTAACCTTTGATTCGAAACAAAAAAAATCGAATTGTTTTCTATTTATAACATATAAACAGGAAGCATAAAAGTATAACACTAAAAAAATAAGCATAAAATTCAATATAAAATCATTCCAAACTTTGGGCTAATTTTTTTGGACATTTTTGACACCCCAAAAGTATTTTATTGACGCGAAATATTTAAAATTTTAGGTTTATCGAAATCAAGAGAAGATCTATAATGTAGAGAAAAGCCTCTCTAAATTTCAGAGAAATCAATCAATAATTTTTTGAACTAAAACTCGAGCGGTTTTACACTCGAATATATTACCTACAACTTCGTACATATCAAAAACAATTTTTTTTTCCTCTCGTCAGTACACGCTCAAAATAGTATATTTGAAACTGAGGTGGGGGGAGTGAATGAGGGTTTTTCGGAAAATCGTTTTTTTTTAAATTGTTGCATGGACTTCCCTCCTTAAGTTGTGACCAGGCAGAAATTTGAACTCTAAATTAGTTTTCATAGAATTACTACTATACTTTTCGACATTACTTTTTTCGTTTTGAGTATTTCGAATGAGCTTTTTGAAAATTACACAACTACAACTAAGTAAATTGAATTAGTCTCACAACCTCAAATTCAAGTGTTTGACTTTTGCGAATAGCGACCTTTCAATAATTCTAAAGTTGTCATAAAGCCAACTTGGATCGAATGGCGAGAGCATTTTTTTTATTTATGTTGCTATCACTATTAGTAAATTATTTACTCGAAATCACAGTTACAAACTTTTTTCTCAGTTTCTATAATTAAATTTCATGCGCACATCAAATACCTTTACGCTCTCTCACTGCTTCATTTACATTATCGATTTGCGGTATCCTTGAAACAAGTCTCGATAAAAATAAGGGAGCTCTTTCCTAGGGTCTCTATATATAGCCGCACATTAGTATGTATATAAATATAAGCTCCATGTTATGTTAGCATCTTTCAGTTGTGACCGGGGTCAATCGACTGCGAAAATCTACAAAGAAAGTACATCATGAAGTTTGTTTACATCCAGCCGCTTGATTGCGCTACCGTGAAAAGAAAAAGTTTTTATCATCAGTATTTAGACAGTTAACGCAACTGTAATGAAACCGGGACACTATGCTCAATGTTTATTAGAAAGAAGAAAAAAAATTGTCCCCCCGACATAGCCAAGTTTGATGAACATTGCAGTCAGTTACACTCCACCAAATCACATCGTTCTGTTTTAGTGGTGAAACAACGACGATACAATATAAATGAACGACTCGTCTTGAGCCGAACCAAGGCACATACTGTACTACATTTTCTTGGAAACAGTCAAGAAAAGCAAAAAGGACGTCTTAAGCGCAACACGATAATGATACTTCGCTAAGAAAACTTTTGCCAGGCATTCGACAAAGGCATATTGCGATACATAAATTATGCAGCAAGCCTGGATAATTAGTACCGCATACCTTCTAACAAACTAAAAACCGTAATTAAAGGAAAATAACATCAAAAGCGATTTGTCCATGCTTCACAACAGCGGATATGGAAACCTCGTAATGACTCAAAGACAAATTGATGTAAGCGAAACGACTTTCGCTTAAATGAATTTACCCAGGAAGTCAATCAATTAATGTATCACCCGAAGAAGTAATAATCAGGTAGAAAAGTTACAAAGCCGTAGAATCAATTTAGTGGTCTTCGACGAAATTGAGCTAATTTTCATTATCAAACGGAAGAATAAGAAATACATATTAAATATTTATTTCAATGGCTATACGGCTTTTGAAATTAGAGTATTGTCTTTCAGTTCATAAGCCTATCATCTCCTACTTATAGCCATCATCATAACAGCGATTGGAGAATATTGCATTTTTACGAGAAAAATAACAATGAAGACATATTAATTTATTGGTTGTGATAGCGTCAAGACTCAGGAAATGTTTTATAATGCTCACACACAGCTTTTATGGGATGTAAGATAAGATAAAGAAAGCAAGAAAAGCTGAATCTGCACGAAATAGTTACCGTCATTGTGCTTGAGTTCTTTTGGTTTCTAGTCGAAAAAAAACAGGGGCTTCTTAGCATATGTATTAACGTGGGGAAGAAAGAATTATGGGACTCAAAGGAATTCGAATGTAAATAATCATATATTTATCCAAAACGCTATTGGCCCGTGGCAGCTGCGACCAGCGTGACGCGTAGTGCCAAAATATCAAGTGTAATATGCAGAAATAATTGTATATAGTCGTATGAACGCTAATCTATGCACGCTCTAAGATTTCCTTTGCTTCGCGTATAATTGCAGCTTCTCTTTTGTTTGGCATTTACACGTTGATTAATTTATCATAAGATATGTTCGCATACTGCAATCGTAACAGAATATTTCAACTGAATTCTTTATGTGGTGAAGGAACGTTTGGGAAAAATATGAAAACAAAAAGTGTCAGTTGTCCGAGGTAGAATTTTGCAAAACTCTCTAGTGGGCAGTTTGCAGATCAATCCGGAAAAATGTAATAGAATTAGAGTTGAAAATAAAGCTCTGAAGGGAAAACACGTTTTGAGATAAGAATTAGTACCGTCAATTATATTGAAACAATTGCGAGTTTAAAATGCACTATAGACCATATGACCATGAAGTTTTTGAATGGCTAAAAACGTGATTTGAAGGAAATCAAATGTTTTTTTTACTTATTCGCCCAATATATATTATGTGAAAGTGGTTCAAATTATAATGAAATTGATAATTAATACTAAAATCAGTCTTACCTTTTACTAAATTTCTTATCGTGCTAAATAAAAATTGAATTGTGGGAAACTCTACTCTTACAAGCAGACCCAAAAAGCCCAATACAGACAGACCCCAAATAAAGGTATTAATAGATTTGCGATATTCAGTGCAAATAGCTTTTAATAGCTAAAGAGTACGCACATCTACACCATACCTAAAATCAATGGACTCAATTAATTTTTAAAAACTACTTTTTTGTACAATAACCAAATAACCATAAAAGTTGAAATAACACCCTGATCCACTGATTGTAGCAAAGATGTGGTGTTAGTAAGCATTCAATATTTAGATGAACATCACTTAAATAGATTGGATAGCTGGTTGCGTTGTCTACAGGGGGTGTGTTCAATGTGCATGCTATAGCTGCTCCAAAAGCATAGCATAGCATCACTTTCAAGTGTCAAAATTCATTGGACTGTCAGGAGCTGCTACGAAGGTCAGCCTTTACACAGCACAACTCAATAATAATTTTTTTCAATTATTTTTTTTGTAATTGTAAAAATAAATTAATTGTAATTTTTGTATTTACGTGGGTCAACTCAATACTTGCATTACACTTTGGAAATTGTATGAAATTTCGGAGTTTTCAGCATACAGCTGCATAAAAAATTCGAATTTTCCTAACATATTCAAAACGGTTCACTTATTCCCGGCTTTTGACGCCATATAAGTTAAAAAGAGCAGAAAAGAAACGTTGAAACTTTGATGGCACACGAATCAGCGTACCCCGTCTTTTTCGCTTGATACTCGCCTTCTAATAACTCAAGATGAGCTGCGCTGTGTAAAAGCTAACTTAAAATTCGAATTGAGTTGAAGGGTTTAAAAGTCCGTATTTAGCTATGACGGTACTACTTTCAATTTTATTTCATCTCCTTTGTCACTACAGCGCAAAAACTTCTTTTCATTTTCATTTCTAATCAAAAATGACGTTTGAACTATGTGTTAGCTGTTTACGGGATCATGGTTGTACTTGTTTATCTTGAGTTTTCTTAAGAGTCGGCGACTGGGTTCTATTAATTGTCACATTATAGCTTTAGTGGTGAGTAGGCATAATAACACTAGCACTACAGAAAATAAAAAAAATGTAATTTTAAATTTTTACAACCACCCTTTACTAGCTAAGAAATTTTCAATCGAAGATGGGCTGGCAGATTTTTTCAGATGCTCGTAAACCGCTTTTTCACGAATTATAAAACAGCTTAAAGGGATCTGCCATTTATTTGGCAACCCACAAACTCAAAAAAAAACTTTTTCGTATGATTTCGTATGATTCAAAGAGCATTTATTGAAGCGGCCGCGGATAAAACTCGAATAAATATGTGGTGCAAACGTTTTAAAGAATCTCGGGATTCAGTTTCTAGTGATCTAAACGATGAAAACTTCAAACTTGTGAGATCATATATTAATCAATATCGTCAATTGACTATAAGATAGTAAGAAGATGACCTCGGGACATCAAAAACTATTGTCACGCGTGATCTGTCAAAAAAAAACCTATTGAAAATCAAACCTCATAATGTTCTTCTCGTAGACAATGCCGTTATATACTTTGACTCTCTGTCATCTATGTTTAGCCTTAATTTTTGTATATTTTTGGCGGATAATTTTCTTGTATAACAATGTTTTCAGCCCTTTCCCTTTATTTCATTGTTTTATTAGGGCGTTAAGAGCAAGAAATACAATTTCAAAAAAAAATTAAATCGAGAAAAAATCGTGAATTGATCAGCTCTTACCCACACTGGGCGCTGTTTAGTTGTACTCCTTTAAAACAATTTTTACATGAAACAGCTTACAGCTTTGTAAGAGATCATTGAAACTTTTACATTTGCAACAAAACAGTAGCGATCAGAGACTTTTTCCGCATGTGAACTAAAAACGACACATTATCATCGGTGTTCACCTTTATCAGCAAGTCTCTATATCAAACTTAATCTTAAGCCGATGTCATGCAGTTAGTCCTAATCGTTCTGGTGAACGCCATGCGTCCAGCACAAACAAGGTCTCCCCGCTGTCATCTCCCGTAAAATCTATTGCGAAAGGTTTTCTCTCCCAGATTTATCCTTGTACCTGCGTACAACTCATGGGTATAGCGTCTAGAAAGAGAGAGTATATGAAAGACTTCCCTCTTGAATGCAGCTTTTACTCACCATCCTAAGTCTCGGAACTATAAATGAGTACCGGCATAACCATGCTCTTTTACAGCATTCTAACTACTGGTTAAATTTCGGGATAACAAAAAAGCTTCAAAAGACCATAGTATGACCTGTTGGATTTGTGTAGCTGCCTGCGTGTTTGTTCTTGCGTATTTTATAACAGCTAATACGAGTGAACCAAGGAAGTTCAAATACCATTTCAATAACTTGATTGTTTGACCATTTGTAGCTGTTTTTTCGTAGACAATGCCGGTATATACCCTGACTCTCTGTCATTTATGTGTAGTCTCAATTTTTGTCCCGCCCGCACAATGTGAATGAAGGATTCTTCACTATCATCTTCATAAGCCAATGTCTGGGTAGACTTTGTGGTGACAGTCTCTTTTGTTGACGCACTAGAATCTCGGATAACTTTTCTTATCGCCAAGTTAAAGATGAGGCAGGCCAGACTATCCCTTTGTTGGAATCCATTGAAAATGTTGATCGGTCGCCGGTCGTCGTAGCACTACAGCCCCTCTCGGGCCTTGGCTTCTCGTAGGTGACGCCTCCAGTTGTCTCGGTCCAATGACCGCGTCCTCCAATTCCGAAATCCGAGCAGCTTTGCGCAGTCTTCGTCGACAGAGTCAGACCAGCGTTTTCTGGGTTTTCCCACTGGTCTTCGACCCTCGGCCCTTCCGTCGAATACCTTCTTAGGTACTCGATGCTCGTCCATTCGTTGCACGTGACCAGCCCATTGCAGCTTCCGCAGTTTTACGATTGTAGCAACCTCCGGCTCGTCAAAAACCTCGTACAACTCGTGGTTGTATCTTATCCGCCATTGGCCGCACTCTTGTTTAGCTCCAATTATACGCCTGAGGACCCGTCTTTCGAAGGCGTTCAACATATTTGCGGATGCTTGGGTAAGGGTCCAAGTTTCACATCCGTAGCACAACACAGGTCTGATGATTGATTTGTAGACTTGGAGCTTCGTCTTGCTGTGTATGCAGCTGGTCTTCAGTAGGGCCAGAACGGAGTAGAGAGTTTTATTAGCGAGCTGTATTCTCCGTTTAATTTCGTCAGTTTCACTGCCTTTCGTTGTCAATTTCGAGCCTAAGTATATAAATTCGTCCACATTCTCTAAATTATATTCGTCAAGAATTATATTTTGTCTAATGGAGGTCCTCTTTCTTGTTTGCGTCATGATTTTTGTTTTCGTCTGATTGATCTTCAGGCCTACTTCCTTGGCTTCCTGGTCAAGTTTCAACAGGAGCTCTTTGGCTGATGTGAAGGAACGGGACAAGATGTTAATGTCATCCGCGTAGGCCACTAACTGGTTCGACTTATACAGAAGCGTACCCCCTGTGTCGACAGGAATCTTCCTTGTCACGTACTCAAGTGCTAGGTTGAACAGCAGAGGGGCCAACCCATCCCCTTGCTTTAGTCCGGCATTTGTGTCAAAGGCGTCAGTCAGACTGTTGTTGATTCTGACTTGTGATGCTGTCGACGTCATCGTCATTTTGGTCAGCCGAACTAGTTTTGCCGGGATGCCGAAGTATAGCATTATTTTGTACAGTATGTTTCGGTCAATACTGTCATATGCTTGTTAAAATCCACGAAAATCTGGTGGACGTCGATGTTAAATTCCCAGCATTTTTCAAGCACTTGTTTGACTGTGAAGAGTTGATCCGTAGTTGATCTACCAGACCTAAAGCCTCCCTGGTACTCCCCAAAGACCTTTTCAGCGTATACATTTATCTTATCCTTTAATATTTTCGTCAGTATCTTATAGGATGTACAAAGTAGCGATATGCCTCTGTAGTTTTCGCACCAAAGTTTGTCTCCTTTTTTGTGGATAGGGCATATGATGGATTTGCACCACTCCTGCGGTATTTTTTCTTGACCCCAGATGTTCTGGATCAATTTGTGGATGGCTTTTATAGGGCAGCTTCCACCATATTTAATTAGCTCGACCGGAATCTCGTCAATGCCCGGCGCTTTGTTGTTTTTCTGGCTTTTTATGGCAGACTTGACTTCTTCCAGCGTTGGAGGTGCGATCGGGACTTCGTCAGAGATGTCTATCGGCTCTGATATTATTGAGCCATGTGCAGGATTAAGGAGTTCTTTGAAATAGCAGGCCCATCTCTCCTTAATCTGGCTATCTTCGGCGATGATGTTGCCGATTTCGTCTTTACAGAGTGTCGTCTTGGGCTGATATCCGCGTCTTAAACATTTCACTACTTTGTAAGCTTGTCTAGTTTTATTGCTCGCCAGATTTTCGTCAATGCTCTTTAATTGCTCGTCATAATATTTTCGTTTCTTACATCTAATGATCTTATTTGCTACTCGTCGGAGGTTTTCATATTTTTCTCTCTTCGTCCTGGTGTTCCTTTCAAGGAATTGTTTATATGCCTGATTTTTCTTGTCCAGCGCATCCTGGCATTCGTTGTCGAACCAGTTGTTTCTTTTGCGCCGGGCTTCATACCCAACCACTTGTTCTGCAGCGGATTTGATTGCTGTCTTCATCTCCATCCAGACCTCGTCAACCGGCCTCACTGTGTTATTTTGTAGGATGGGGGTAAGCTTAGTCTCAAGAGTTTTTGAGAAGTTTTCTGCTACTGACGCCGTTTGGAGCTTTCCGATGTCAAACTTACGCAGAGGACTCGTCTTCGTCACGTACGCCTTTGACATGCGACATCGATATTTGAATTTGACCAAGTAGTGGTCCGAGTCACAATTTGCTCCTCGAAACGTCCGAACGTCAAGTATGCTGGAAGCCCATCTCCGCTGAATAAGGACATGATCAATTTGGTTGAAGGTATTGCCATCTGGTGATGCCCATGTTCTTTTGTGGATGCGTCTATGTGGGAAGCATGTCGAACTTATGACTATATCCCTACTACATGCAAAGTCAATCAGGCGTTGGCCGTTGTCGTTAGTTGTATCGTGGAGACTGTGCCCTCCAGTTGTTCCCCGATATACTTCTTCATTCCCGACTTTAGCGTTGAAGTCGCCGAGTATTATTTTGACGTCATTTGAGGGCAATGAGTCGAATAGCCTTTCCAAGTGGTTATAGAATGCGTCTTTCGTTTCTTCGTCTTTTTCTTCTGTCGGGGCGTGGACATTTATCAGCCATATTTTGAAAAATTTTGCTTTGATGCGGATCGCACACAAACGTTCGCTTACTGCCTTGAAGTCAATAACGTGTGGCTTGAACTCCCTATCCACAATGAATGCCACTCCAAATTCACGGCTTCCTGCAGGCTTCCCACTCTTGAATATTGTGTGCGATCTCATGTCTTGAATCTCGCTACCAGTCCATTTCGTTTCCTGGACTGCCAGCACGTTCAATTTGTACTGAGTGGCCTGTAATAATAATTCTTTTACAGCACCAGGTCTATTTAGTGATCTGACATTCCAGGATCCAAAAGCATAGTCCATGTTTCGTTTGCCGGGTCGTTTCCGTTGGTCCAATCCTATCCGAGGCATCTCCGTAAGTTCCGCCACGGTTAAAGTTTTTGTGGAGGACGGATTGTCCGTCCATCGCTTCAACCCCCAAGCCTGGAGGACCGGACTATCTACCACTTAGTTTCTTTCCCTTCCACCGGGGGTTTAATATCGTTAGGATATCGTTACCCGATCTCTGGTCAAGATTAACAGCACCGCCTACGGGAAGGCGAGTAGATAGGACGAAGAGGAGAGGTGAGAGGAGTCATTTCAAACAGATCGGCCATTTACTTGCACGTCACTCTCCGCACGTTCGGGTGATCGGGGTTGATCGGCCTGGATAGAAATCCGGCTATTATCACATGTCTTGATGTGTTAGTTTTGGTCAGCACACGCAGTTGTGTCAATTTATTTAGGCTCCTGCATTATCTCATGTATCTATACAGTTCTGCCTTCGCTATGCGGCCAAAGGTTGACTCACTCTATCAATTCATAGACTGTGAGTCAACCTTTACAACGGAAAAGTGAATTCTATACAATTTTCTATCGCGTGCCAGAGAATGCAAATCTGCTCAGTTGTGGATTTGTCTGGGAGACCCTATCGAAGAGATTAAATTATTCTTTACATATTCTCTCGCAATAGTGCTTAGAGTGTGGTCTAAGTACTAGCTCCAACAAAACGGAACTATTGCTCCCCACGAAGAAGTAAAGAGTTCCATTCTTCGACCTACCGAAGCTCAATGCTATTCCTATAAGCCTCAAAAGCACAGTAAAATGCCTGGGAGTTATCCTGGACTCCAAGCTTCAATGGAAGGAAATTACATCAGAAAAAGCTTACAGGACATTGTGTGCTTGTTATAGCTGTAAGAGGGTTATAGGAACAACTTAGGGGCTACAGCCTCGTATCGTCAACTGGATTTACACTAATATAGTGGAACTGTACGGAGCAGTAGTTATACACAAAAAAATGATAGAGAAAGTAATTAAATTAGGAGCCTTATTGATAACGGGGGCTTTTCGTACTACCCTAACAAAGGCCTTTCTGGTGCTGCTTCATTTGCTTTCTACCGATCTGCTTGTTTCACACCAAACAGTGTACGCAGCGGTAAGACTTTATTTTGGTGATTCTTAATCAAGGACAGGACTAGGACTGGGTCATGATAAAATTTTGGTGCAGAGTGAAACTGTTCGACAGGGCATCAATTATACTGTTTTCCAAAAATTTTTGACTCAGCCCGATTGTTGCAGAGTACGCTAATCAGGGGTTTGAAACTCAATCCCAAGCAGCGATGATTAGCTGAAGGAGTTATCACTAGGAACAGATTTTGTGGAAATATATACCGATACTTCTAAACTGAATGATAGAGTGGGGTATATTTTTCAATGACCTTAAATTCAAGCTTCGTTTCCGCCTTCCCAACCACTGCAGTAACTTTTAGTTGGTATTGACAATTCTCGAAGTGACCAATCGGCTCTTCTGTAATCAGATATTCGTAGTTATTATTTGCGTTTTCACAGACAGCCAAGCGACAGTAGAGTCATTTGCTCCTTCTCGCAGCTGGTTCTTGGATGCTGTATTTTTTCTAACGAGATGTAGCTGTTTTATGTGCCAGGACATAGGGATATTAAAGGGAATTGTGAACCGGTCCAACTTCCAAAGGCTGGCACGCTTTAGCCGTAGTGTTTTGCAGTTTTTTGATAGATGGGTTCAGTTAAACTGGTCACTGGGCGAAAATACTTAAAGGACACTGTGAATTTCTGGATGAAAGGACCTTTCTGTGCGATCGGCAAATAAATGTGGATAACTTTTGAAGGCGCTGTCTTAACTGGGCGTTGTCTGTTTGACGGACATGCAGAACGACTGGGAGCCGCTTACGATTTTTGACGGAACTTTAGATGCGAGGAGGAAGATGAAAAAGTTTTTCAATCCCTATGTGAATGCCCGAAGAAGCTTCAGTGTCCATCAAGAACTGGGAGTGTATTTAAACTTAATTAAGGTTTACACACTTAATTAAGGTTTATGCGATGGGAGCCTCTGTGTAACTAAGTGTGATTTTTCTAGAGTTTCTCTAACTTAACTCTAAAGAATGGAATGAATGAAATGATGAACTGATGAAGAATGGAATGATGAACTTACTAAAGTATTAATTAGAATACTTCCTAAGAAAATACATAAAGCAGTTGTTAAAATTCAATACGATCTAATCTAATAATAATACATCTTTAGTAAATTTCCTTCTCCGATTCAAATAAATATAGAAATCTGAAGCTACCTACTGATTAATCTACAACGAAACCTATCACTTTGCATTCATAATATGCATCTACAAGTATCTAAAAGCTCAACAAGATATTATTCATGAATTCATTTCGACTTACTTATGCCTGACTGCCTTACAACCTACAAATCATTCTCGCATATTTCCTCATTCCTCTACACATTTATTTAAAATTACGGTTGAATGTTTTGAAACAATTCTTTTGTTGCAGGGTCATAACAAATTATTTTGTGGTTTCATTAGCCGTAGCAGATATGTTGGTAGCACTCTGTGCAATGACTTTCAACGCGTCGGTGGAGCTGTCTGGTAAATGGCTGTTTGGTGCGGTTATGTGCGACGTGTGGAATAGTTTCGACGTTTACTTTTCCACAGCCAGCATCCTACACTTGTGTTGCATATCTGTTGACAGGTAAGAAATCCTTTATCATAAATAACTTCTTTGACCATGCACAGAATTTAATTAGATGTTGCATTTAAATTCACAGGTATTACGCAATAGTGCAACCTCTCGACTATCCTCTCATTATGACACACTCAAAAGTGATTTTTATGTTAGTTATTGTCTGGATATCACCAGCACTACTGTCGTTCGTGCCGATTTTCGTAGGATGGTACACGACTGAGGAGAACCTTGACTTTCTCAAGGATAATCCACAAGTAAGTACGTTTTCACATATGTAATTGCTTTGCTAAAGAATTACAAACATTTTATAATCGGATCGAATCCTTAATTCTAAAGAAATGTTGGTAAAATGATGTCATTTAACGTTATTCCGCAACAGTATAAATACGATAAGACGGATGAAAAAATATATATCCGTTACGCTTAAATTGGCGAGATGCCAAAGCATTTGCACCGTGAACTTTAAAAATTGACCCGAGTCCTTCAGAAAAATTTCCGGGCGCTAAAAATTGGTCGGCCCAATTACTTTAATTGGAATTTTATTTTTGCTAATTGCTGGAAAACAAGACCAACGTACACATAGAGTTTAGGCTTTTTTTCATTTTATTTTGAAGTTGAATCAACTAAGTAAGGAATAACTTATCGGAAATGAGGAAGACAGCGTAGCAGCCAAACAAAAGAACACATGCCATTATGTATATCAAATTAAAAAAATGAAGTTACTATTTGGTCAGTATTGAAAAAATAGCCTGTTGTTGATTTTGCTTAGCTGTTCTTGATGCAGTGCATAACTAATTAATATTTGGGAAAATTTCAAATACATACGCTTTGTGCTTGTCAAATGCAAATTCTGGTTTAGTGTGTATTGTTCAAACTCACATGACTAAATGTTCCACCGAAATTTCATGACGAAGGTCCTATTTCGTGAAAATTGAGTAAACTTCGCGCTAGTTTGAATTAATGTTCGGATGGAATGAATACTTGAATTCAGCTTGAATCAGGTTTTGTAACTAGACGATAATATATAAATTTTATTTCGTGACTACTTTGAAAAGTTCTCTTTTGTGACCTATATGATTTGCGCCCACTGTGGTCAAGGTTTTTGAATTCCATCCATTGGAAAACAACATTTTAACAATTCAGGATTTGAAAACTCATTTTACGAGTAAAATTCGAGTGTAGTGGGCGAGCTATAATCTTGTATGTAATGTCAACCATGTTCTTGTTTGACTAAATTACTATTGTCTCAAAATATATGAAGCTGTCTACTTTTCCCAGATAGCATTCGTCAATTATGAATATGTTGTTTCATGAATGCTGTCTTTTTCTAGTTAAGTCACTATTTGCGCTGATTTCACAAACTTCCAGCGCATAGGCGCAAGATTCCCGTTTCGATTATCTTCGCCTCTGACATGACAGTCTTGGAACAAGTAATCAAGCAGTGGCGTGGCGTTCATGGAAGCAAGGGAAGCATTGCTTCCCTTACATTTGGCTGACACAAATTTTCATTTCATGGTTTATTTTTTGAAATCGTTTTAAAATCGTACATAAACATTTTCTAAAATTTTTTTCCAAAATTGTAAACATCTCACACAGCTGATGTGATAGCACCACAGATTGAGAGAGAACAACCAGTGCATGGAAGCAACGTAAAAGTTGCATCTACGAGCGTTTATTTGACTCCATATAGACTACACTGTGACGTCATTGAACAAAATGTGCTCATACGATCCGTTTAGAAGCAATGAAAAATTTGCTTCATGGGGGAAATTATCTTCTCAACCCTCACACGTAGCAGAGTACATTGTTATCATTTTGCTTTGCTTGTGCAGATTTTTTGTGAATAGAGAATACTTGCTGTGATCGAATTTGACTTACGAGATGTGGCAAGGGCTGCCAGAGGCTATTGAATCGACACAAATATGTGTTTTATTTATGATTTATATTATGACATTTTATTGTATGTGCTATTTTGTATTGAAATTTTTGTGAAGGTGTTTTCAATTGATGAAGGCATTTAGTCACTAATAGCCTATAGAATTTGGTAATAATATTGCATGGTAATAATAGATGAACCTGTCGACTAGAATTGTGTAGAATTGACCGTGGAAAATTACTGTGCAAAATTGCATGATTTTTTTTTTATTGATATTTGAAATAATGAAAGATTGAAATATGTGACGGTGCTTAATTGTTCTGTGGGTCAAAATTTTAGAATTTCTCTTTGTATTTCGGTAATTTGCTAAAAAAAAGGACATCATCTTGTTCGGACAGAACAAGAATCGATCGAAACTGAATTCATAAATTGTCTCTTTAACAGACTCGGCAATTTGATTGCAAAATTAAGAAATGAAAAACTCGTAACGGATTACCGGTTGTAATATTAAACAAAAATAATTGTATAGTAAAACACATACTTGTGAGCTCATCTGGACTAAGCAAATGTTTTTTTCCGGAACATCAAATTATATTCTAAACGATCTCATGAATAGTTTTTAAAAAAAATGTTGAAAGAGACTTGTAATGAAGTTCAGCAAAGCAAATTCATAGCAATATTATTAGATAAAACAACCAATATATCCGTCCACAGCTTTCAATAACATTTGGTTACATTACTTCTTTCTTCAAAACTTTCTTTAAACTTCGATAAATCTTACAGATGTTTCATTTAACCTTGTTTTGCATATTGCCCTAAAATTTAAAGCTATGAAGAGCTTCTTTAAAATCTGGCAAAACAATTAGATTGCAAACACGTATAAAAGAAATGTATAAAATTTGGTTTTATCAAAATCGTGCAATAGTATACGCGAATGTAGATTTTTTCCCAATCTATTACTAGTTTTTCAATAACAAAAATGATTATATTTGCTTTGTATTTATTCCAAAATTAGCTCCAAACACACGCTGGATTTTTTGTCGGCTAATTTTAGCAAATTTTCTATAATAAACAACAACTAAAAGCGATTTTTGAATATATAACTGAAAATGAGAGTGCAAATTTCGGCGGATAGACCGTTAATAGTGAGAGCGAGCTTTTTGTTTTACTTAAAGATTTTCGGTTTATTTTTTTGCTTAATGTTTTTTCTAAGGAAAAAAACACAACATATTACGACATATTATTAACAGTTCAAACAAAGTAATATACTGTATCATATTAAAAAAACTGCAAAATTTGAAGATCAAATACAATCTTTAGGAAATAGTTTCATGGGAATCAGGAACGAATTATGGTCAATTTGCGAAACACCACAACGTCGTAGAAGAGCAAGGTGCATAATTGACAACAATGTGAATGTTGAACATTTACACGTGCTTACGTCAAAGTAGTTGATAGCATAATCGTTAAAATAAATTTAAGATTTTGCTCCTGAAAAAGTGACAGATTTTTTAAACCTTTTCAATTCTTCCAAATTTAGCCACTTTCAAAAATATTATATTTTTAGGTCTGTGAATGTTATTATTTTACTCATAAATATTGACATGCTTTATTTTTGTGTCAAGGACTGTGAGCGTTCATTTTCATAGCAACACAGAATGTCTACTCTCACGTCCTTGTTAGTAGTTCCTGGGCACTTTTATAGAGGGGTTCTATTATACGTAACAAATTTGCAGAAAGCGTGATAAACCATGGATATGAATTAATTGCTTCCTTTCGGTAAATTATCACGCCACGCCACTGTAATCAAGGGTAAGGATGCATAAGCTAAGAAAGGTCGGATACGGGTTTGATAAATAACAATTGAGTTTACTGCTCATACTCAGTGTTTGCTGAAAAGATATCTGATTCGTTGAAATGTGGATTTGACAGTTTTTGATTTTTCACTGCACATAAGGATTAAATATCAAAAATTTATGGAAAGCAATACCGACATACTTAAGCGATGAGCTAGCACTAATCTTAGAAGATCCGAAAGAGACAGCGAGTTTGTTGCTCTGATTACGAATAATTTGAGATCCCCGAGACTTGAAGGGGTTGCAAAATGCACGAAGCTATGTCTTACTGTTATTTAGTTGATGCTCCATTCGTTTTACTACCTGCATAAAGGACAAGCGGGAATTCCTAAGTACTTAAGGGAAGCGACTGGTAGGTGTTTGTATCGTTACGAAAAGTGATTAGGATTATTTACGAGTAACGAGGACCTGCAGAAAAAAATTATCTCGAAACTTAATTTTCCAAGAGGTGTCTCAACCAGTTGTCGCGGAGTGTATTACACTGAACAATTGAAAGGTAAAAAAAAGTATCGGGAATACCATTTGTGATACAGCTGATCTATTTAACGATAGTTTGAATTTTGTTAAGTGTATAGTGTGCAGGTCATTGAATCTGAATTCTTATTTTAGTTTTATAAATTTTGCTGCAAATAGCTTTTGTTATTTTAGTTATAAGATTCCGTATATTTTTGAAATAAATAATTTATTTATTTCACCAAACAAGGTATAATAATATAACATATAAATGAAATATGCATAAAAAAAAACTTAACAAATTTAAAAAACAGATTTAAAAAAGGTATAAAATACAAACAAATACAATATAAATAAATAAACATTCGATAAATAAATACATAAAGCTAAATTACGTGTAGGTCACAATATTAAACACGCAACACGAAATTAAATAATTAATTAATCAATTATAAAAATAGTCCTAAGTCATAAAAGGATACTAGGCCGGTTGACTGGGGAGGGTAGGATAAGAGAGCCTTAGTAACTCTATTTTTAAAGGACGCTTTGGATATCGTAGAGGAAAAGTGTTGGCTCATACTATTGAATATTTTGCAGCATCTGTTGATTGTTACTCATTATCAGCATATGCGGTGCTATGCTTATATTCAACTAGCATTCATCGGGATCTAATGACTCTCACGGGCTGATTAAGCACAAATCTTTCCTGTATATAGTCGGCATTAACAGCGTCTCTAATGACATCGAAACTGAAGCAGGCAGATAACATTAATCTTCTGGATGCAAGAGGTGATAAGTTTAGAAGTCTAAGGCGAAATTCATGTGACGGTAAATTGCTAAAATCACAAGTATAGTAAAGACCTATAAGAGCGAATAACAAGAATTGCTTCTGAATGGACTCAAATCTCTGGCTGTGAATTTCAAAAACTGGGTTCCACATAATGCAAGCATACTCAAGAAGAGGGCGAATGAGCGCAGTGTATAGTGATTTTGTAGCCCAAAGGTTCTGAAACTCCCTGGCGCGTCGTTTAATGAAACCAAGTCGTTTTCTTGCTTGAGAAATCATTTTTTCGCAATGAAAATTAAAGCGGAGCTTTTTATCCAGCACCACACCGAGGTCTAAAATATTGTCCACTCTACTAAGTGCCGTATTGCTTAAAAGGTACGTATAATGTACACGCGTACTTTTTCTAGAAAAGCTAATCACATGACATTTTGCGATGTTGAGAGGTAGTTTATTCACGCTGCACCAAAGTTCGAGGGAATTTAGTTTTAATTGAAAAAAGCTGGCATCTGAAGACGACTTTACAGTATAATAAATTTTCAGGTCGTCCGAATAGAGTAGATGAGGCACATCAGATAAAACCTCTGACAAGTGTAGGGCCAAGATGGCTACCTTGAAGTACACCTGAATTGACATGATTTTTTTAGAGATAAGTCCTTGGAATTTTACATGTTGTGAGCGGTTGTGTATATAAGAGCTAAGCCTTCTTAGTAGAGATCCGGCAGTACCGAATTGCTGCAGCTTGGAAATCAAAATAGAGTGGTCAACACAGTCAAACGCTTTGCTAAAGTCAGAGTAGACTGCGTCAATTTGATCACCTTTCTCCATTTTACAAAGCACATGGAAAACCAGCACCATTAGGTTGGTAGTGGTAGACCGACCTTTCCTAAAACCATGCTGCTGTTTGTTTAGTTGAGAATCGACCAGAGGGGATAGTTTACCACATATGATTTTTACAAAGAGTTTAGGAATAGTAGATAAAATGGCAATACCTCTATAATTTTGGATTGCTCTTCTATCGCCATTTTTGAATTTTGGTGTCACGTAGGAGGATTTCCAATACGATGGAAAGTACCCAGAAGAAAGAGATATGTTAAATATAATGTGAAGAGGAGAGATTAACTGTGCGACGCATTTAATAAGAAACGTTGGAGGAAGAAGATCAGGTCCAAGGCCTTTTTTACTATCAAGCTCCAAGATAGCTTTCAAAATATCATCTCTTGAAATGGTTATAGCTTCAGCAAAAATTGGTCTAGTTACTCTTGGGGAATGACAGGATGATTAAGTACTTACTGGATTAAAAACGTCTTGAAAGTTATCTGCGAAAAAGTTGTAAATTTCTTGAGGAGACGAAGATATTGAGGTGTTATAACACATAGAAGAGGGATAGCCAGTGGTTTTCCGCTTCATATTCACAAAGTCAAAAAACTTTTTGGGGTTGTGGATTATATTCTCGCCGGTAGTTTTAATGAATCTGTCATATGCTTCGTGAGACTTTTCATGGAAGTCTTTAGCCACTGCATTGTATTCTTCTTTAATGCGATGGCTAGAGTCGACATTATATTTTATTGATTTGTAAAGCTAGTAATTAAGTAAATAAATTCCATCAAAAGTTTGCTGAGTTCACAGTACTGAAAATAAGTTCTAACGACAGCAAAACAGTTTCATTTAAACAAATGCTTAAAAACGCTTAAACTTTATGTTTCTTCCTGTTAAGCTTACATCTCACTATTGTGACTCTCGTAAGCATTGATGTTTGTGCTCATATCAATCGAAAGTACAAGCACGACTGAGTAGCACTGAAAGAAACAAAGGTCGAAAAGAAACTTATTCAAAAATATTCTATGATTTCGTTATTCAAGCTATACTAATTTCCAGCCTCCCTTTCTCTTTCAAACCTGCTGATGTTCATCAAGAATTCATAGCTTAGTCTAGCGTGAGTCATCAGCATCTTAACATCGTTATCTACCGAAATTTTAGTTTACATTGTATTTCTTCCTAACATGCTCATCGGTTTTATTTGTTTACTTTTCTTTTCTGTAGACAGACGCAAGATTTAATGTTAGAAGATAAGAAACTTTCTATAGGGATATCATCTCATTCTGCACTGTTTGCTTTGTCCTCATCTTCTCTCCACTCCGAATATAAATCACGAATTGAACTTATTCTATTTCCTTGAAAAAATATCATCCACTTTGCTGTACTCGCTGCCCTACATCGGATGTTTTTATTTTTAGCGGGTGTTTGTATACACGGAAAATCAATTTCACCCTAATTTGCTCTCAACCTGAGGTGAAACCAATTGATGCAAGCGCATATACACGTGTGTCTTGGCAACCGAGAGAGGATGATATAACCTGAATAAAATCGTTTTGTGACTTTAATTTACTTCAAGGTAGTACATCGTTGTCACTGCAAAATGCGATGGGAAAAATATCAATTCCCATGGTATGATGTATACCATCTTCGTAAATGCACAAGCAAATGCAGTAAAGACTGAAAATAAATGCATTTTAATGTTCCACTGAAAGGATTTTACCTTGTCACAAGACTAAATTATATTACAGTAAAAGATGCTTCTGGCATCTTCCGTGGCCACTTTTCACAATATCAGTGTTTAAGAAGGAATACGTAATATAATACATAATCAACTTGAACTGCAATAAAACAGCAATTCGATAGAATAGCAAACTATTTATATATACGTGGGCAAAAATAGTATGCGTTTACTACGCCTGTGAAGCTCAACACACAATTAGTCATTGTAATCGATATGTAACTTTCATAACAAAAGTTCAATTAATGCTCGATTGCACTTAATAAGACTAAGGTAAGGAACGACTTTAATACGAATTTATAACAAGGACAAAAAGATAGAAGAAGATGCGGCTCGCCAATAAATGTACGAGATTTGGTTTAATAACATAAATGCCCGAGGCACAATGATCTGCCTCCCACCCAGTACATGCCATGTATTATGCAAAAGTCATATTGGCTGACTTTAGTAGCAAAATACCCAAGTAGTCTAGTAGCCTATAATTTACCATTGATGATGGATCTATTATCCATTACTATAGGTACGAGGGCAATTTGATAAGTCAGTGACTTTTTGAATTTCACGCGCAGTAGCTTTAAGGGGGTAGTGCCGGTTAGAATGCTAAAAAACAGCCTAATTTTCAATATTTGTTTTTCACTTCCTTTATTTTGTATAAATTTTAAAATTTGCATAGGTAAAATACACGTTTTGAAGATGAAAAAAACAAGTATTTTTTATTTTTTTCATTTTTCTACTTATTTATAGAGGGCGCCAATGTTGACGTCTCGAAAAATGCCTCGTCATACTGCGGGCAGATAATCTCAGGAATGAAGAATCTAAAACAAAAAAATCAAAACGCATTTTAAAGAGGAATGTTTCTTACGTGGTAATCTACCACAATATTTTTCAAAAAATTATCAAAAAAAAAAATGGCGGTTGTTTGAAAATATTTTTCCAAAAATAGTAGTTTTTTTCACTTTGTTTCGCTTGCCAAATTTTTTTGGGTTAACTTATGGCCTATATTGTGGTAGATTACCATACAAGATACTTGAATTAAGTAATCCGGAGAATAAGGGTCCGCAGTTTGAAAAAACGTCAGTTCGAGAAAAACGCGTTTAAAGTTTTTTTTTTCATTTATTTATTGAATATTATTTAAAAAACATGTTTTTATCACTTACAATTGCTCAGTCTGCAATCTCTGGATCATACATTAGTATTCTTGAGTCCACATAAGCCAGTTGCTCTTACAGTTGGGCAGTTTTTTTTGACAAACGCGCTTCCTTTGTCGCTTTTTCTGCCTGACTTATGCGCTTTTCATTTCTTTTTTCGCAGTAATTAAAAGCAGTGGTCTGCCGTAAACTGCCGTAACTTCTTTATTTTTGGGAATATGTTAATAAAATTTTGAGACGTGATTTCTGAAGGTATAATAAATTGGAAAATGCAAAAAAACAAAAAACTGATTAGTTCAAAATTATAACCGGTACTACCCCCTTAAATACAATACTGCTCCCGTCAATTAGCGTCTATTAATAGACTACTATAAAATTTTGAGCAAGCTGCGCCATTTAGTTTATGCAGACAACCTCGTGAAAAAAATAGAATCTTGTGTGCTAATTAAACATTAGTTTCTGCGTAAAAAAACCACCACCGAAACCAAGGAAAGGCTTGGTAAATATTAGGGGGACCCTGCATCATTACTTTCAATGATTAAGAAGTGGTTTACTGAGTTCTATTGTGGTCGTATCGTGCCAGCAAAAGTGACGCCGAACATTCAGGTCGCTCAAAAGAGGTCGCCACACCAGAAATCTTCGATAAAATCCATGGAATGATATTGGACGATCAGATTGCGAGTGCATTACATTTAAAAGCTGACCTGGTACATTACATTTAGCATGAATATTTGGACATGAAAAAGCTTGCCGCGTTATGGGTGCGGCGATTACAGTCGACCATAAGCGGAACCGTGAGACCACTTTAAAGGAGTGTTTGATAATGTTCAGCCGCAATCAGAACGAGTTGTTGCGCCGTTTTGTTACCGTTGACAAAACATAGATCCATTGCACTACACCAGAGACCAAGGGAACAATCAAAACAGTGGGTTTCTTCAGGTGAAAGTGCACCAAAGAAAGCCAAGGTGGGTCGGTCTACCAAAAATGTCATGGCTTCAATTTTTTGGAATGAACGCGGTATCATCCACATTGATTACATTAAAAAGGGTAAGATGATCTCCGGTGATTATTATTCAGAGCTTTTGGACAGATTCGATATTGATTTAAAGCGGCAACGACCGCATTTGGCAAAGAAAAAAGTGCTGTTCCATCAAGACAATCGGTCGTTAATAGTTCCTTGTCTGTAGCAAAACATGTGAATCCACAATATAACCTAGGAATCTTCAGATGAGACTACTTTCAATTCAATTGGCTATTAGTCACCACCATCTTAGTACTCTATTAAATTGCGTACATATTGGGAAGCAAATATTGGCTCGGGCTATTGTCTTATTGGGGCAGTATCACGAGCCTGAACTACTACCAGCAGATGGCTAGCAAGCTAAACGCAGATATTCAGATGCCTAGATGATGATACTCAAATAGAAGGCCAATCGCAAAAGCAATCAACAACAAAAATTATGGTATTAAGATAAATTTCTTGACCAGTCGGCACAATTTGTTTGTTTTTTTTTTTTGAAAATGTGGAAACTCAGGAGATGTTAAGCTGAGGATTGTTCACTAGAACTTTCTCACTACCGTTCTATGGATAATTTATCCATCTTGTGAAGCCCACCAATTGATCCGAACTCTTTAAGCGTCTGCAACCAATAAAACTCAGAAAGGCCAAGCCTCAAGCCTATACTCGCGGACAAGCTTTCATATATGTGTATATGATCCAATTTGTAACGAGTGTCTTATCAATCTTATGTGTTATTATTGTAAAAACAGTTGTTGTCGTGTGGAGTTTTGTTCAGCTTTAACACAAATGCATATTTTGGGGTTGTGTGAGCTTGGGCATCACTGGAATAAAAATAAACAAATCGATTTGTATGAGAGGAGTATTTTAATTTCTGCCGTTCCTATTTGAAAAGCTCGGCTAGGACGCCATTTCTGTTCGAGACTAAAAAGCAAACCATTTTACTCAAGATTCAACATGTAAAAGGTGTGTTTTATTTTGTTGTTCTGATTGTTTTCAATGCGATTAAATGATAAGTCATGAATACTATATCTATATATACAAAACGTTGTGGCTCAGAAAAAAGCTGCACATCAGAAAGAAGTATTTGATAAATTACCAAAATAAACATCATATTTTACACCAGAAAATTCTGTGAATAACTAGTACCTACATACTGTATCTATATAATGAATCATATCAACAACAGATTGCGGGAACTCAGGGAACTTCACAATCGACTTGTTCTTCGCTATGTCAAAAAAAGAGAATGAACTATATTATACAGAAGGCGTCCGTTCCTTCGGAGAAAATACCAAACTTCACCAACAACTGTTTTATTTGAGCAACAGCAGTCATTTGACCCAGAAAATATTTCACAAGACCAAGAAAAATTTTACCGAAAACACAGCTAAATTTGGATTCGTAAGGGGCCCACATATTTTCAAAATAAAGATTGTGACCAAAACCTACAAAGACAAAGAAGATGGCAAGTCAGTAATTAGGCATTTCAATTATTTATTATAATTCAAGCATTATTTAATCGTAAATTAAAGAACAATGAAAGTGTTGAAAGAAAATGGTTCCTGTATTCGTCTTCGAAGAAATCTGTATTTTGTTTTTCTTGCTGCTAATTTAACCCTTCTGATGTAAACCTGTGTTCTCCGGTTGGATGTAATGAGTGGAAGCACATTAATCACATAATTTAAATAAAAGTGCTATTAAAGTGCTATTTAAAGAAAATAGCACTGCACATAGGCAATCTATGATGACTTATGACCACGAAGTAAAGCAGTTGGTAGAGTAGATACAGACTGACTATGTCAATATTAAAAAGAAGTGGATTACTGGAAAAGTGTACTTAAACGGGTTGTCACAGTTCTAAAAATGCTGATATCGAGAGAGCGTCCGTTCCGAGGTAATAATGAAATTCTTGGATCTCCCAACAATGCACATTATTTAGGATGCGTGGAGTCATTAAGTGAATTTGATGAATTTCTTGCAGATCACCTAACAAAATTTGGGAATCCTGATTATTTCTTATACATCAGCGAATGTTTGTAATGAGATTATTGACGGAATGGGAAAACAGGTCATAAGAAAATTATAAATGAAGTTAAATTAGCTAAGTATTTTTCGATTAACATTGTCCCGATCTGTCTCATGCTGACCAATTAACTTTTACAATTCGATACGTGAAAGACCGTGTTCCAACTGAAAGGTTTCAAAGAGCATGAATCAGAATATTTAACCATCCTGAAATTTTTTAGAGAACCATGATATACAAATCAAGGATTGCAGAGGGCAAAGCTACGACAATGCTTCAAATACGTCGAGAAAGTATGCTGGCCTGCAAGCGAAAATTTGTACCATGTGCGGGCGGGACATTCTCTAAACTTGGTAGGTCTTCATGCCGCTGGGTGTGTACGGGAGGCAACAAGTTATTTTCAAATGGCTCAGAAACTACAGAATTTTTTTTTGGATTCTACCCACCGATGGAATACGTCGACTGAATATTTAGGTTCAAAGGAATTCTTAAAAGTCTTTTCGAAACCAGATGGTCTGCGCGTGCTGATGCAATAAGCGCCTCAGATTAAAGCCATAAACAAATTATAGAAGCCTTTACGTCTATCGTGGAGGATGCAGAGCAGCGACTAGAAACTAGGCACGAAGGAACACCATATTGGAAAGAATAGATAAAACAAGTACTTATTTATCTTCAGAAAAAACTATAACAATGGACGTTGCAACTAATTTGTTAACTTCACTTGATGACTTTATTATTAAAGGATAAATTTGATGACTTCGAATCGTGCGCCAAAAAGAAAAATCCGAAATGTGACTACAAGGACCTATCTCAAAGAATAAGAGATTGAAGCTCACGTCAGACATTATTTGGTGGCTCTGCGCCATCAGTCCAATTAAATGGGAAAGAGAAATTCAAAGTAGAAACGTTGGTTCCCATAATTAATATCCTCATTATTCATTCAAAAACAGCGATTGTATTCGTACAAGGAAATAAGTCATCGGTTTGTTTTTTTATATCTCTTGAAAACTTTCAGTCCCGAGGAGTTAAGACAAAAATGCAAAGAATTCACTAAAAATCTATCATAACGACGTTAGCGAGAAAGAGTTAGAAATGGAATGACTACATTGAACAGGACACTTGAAAAGTGTTCAGACTTGTGAAAATGAAGAAACTAATAGTATTTCAGGAATATATCATGTTTTGAAAGAAGACAAAATTTAAGACGTGTTTCCAAATGTACAAATTGCATTGAGAATCTTTATAAGCAATCTTTATAACTAACTGCAGTAGGGAACGCTCCTTTTTAAAATTGAAAAATATAAAAAATTAATGAGAAGTGCAATGCTTCAAGAAAGATTGACCAGTTTGTCGCTGATGTCCATAGAATGTGAGATGTGCTTAAGGAGATAGACTTTGAAGAAGTGATTAATGATTTTCCTTGTCTAAAATCTAGAAAAGTACCCCTGCATTCAACGTAGACTTTTTAATTAATAGCCAGCGTATAATGGTTGAAAAGTAACTTTTCCGGATTATAGCTGCCTATTGATTTAATGTAACTTCAAGTATATAAAAATAACAGATAAATGTATCTAGAATTTTGTCTACTTACTCCTGTTCTTTTCTATTGCCGGTTGTTAACAGCCCTCTGTCTTAGGGGCCACATTTATCTTAAAGTGCCCAGGGCCCCAAATTAATCTAAAACGGCTCTGTATATATGTATGAATGGTTTTATGTACATAATCACAGTACTGACTGTTAAAGATTATTAGTACGCTATGGTCAAAGTTTTCTATCTGAATTTGGAGGTCCTATAACGAGGTAAAAATCAAGTCGAAGATATTCTGTATATCATTAGCCCGAAATCGAGTCGAATTCGTCAGCAGATGGATAAGATTAGAGCTCACGCAGAATCTAGAGGTTTGGGCAGTAGATGAATAATCCTCGGAAACATTGACAATGGGCCATTGGCCGTGAAAGTTAAATTCACCGACAATTATTGCATGAGATAAATTTTCACAGCTATTTAAAAGAAAAGAATTAGATTTAGCGGAAGTATTTTCTGGTCTATAAACACACGCCAAATTAATAGTGACCGGTTATAATAACTAGTATGTCTGAATCGTTTGAAATTAACCAGTTTTCTGTTATGTATATGACTTTAGACTTTAAAAATTCAATCACAGTAATAAATTCATCAAATTTAGATTTTAATGAGCGTATATTGGTGTATAGAAATTCCCAGCAATGAAAATTTCGAACGGCAAGTTAATTGAAGATGAAAATTAAAGGTGATTGAATTCTTCGCAAGTACTTCATAGTTAAATATTTTCTCTGGTCGCAACTCTTACATGAATCTCGTCTCGGACTTCTTTTCATACCTAAAGCATAGTACTGAGTTCGATTTCACGTGAAATTTTCATACAAAATTTCACGTGAAATCTGCTTCGGCGAAAATTTAGCTTGAAAATAAGCAAGATTGGTACTAAGTTCTTAGCATGAAAAGTTGCTTTGAAGTTGCTTTCGCGTTGAAAACGTAGATGGCACTGAAACATGTCTCCAATCATTTCACGCCAATTTAGTCTGTGCAGTTCATTCTTTCGAGCGAAAAAGTGACATTTGGTGTTTCAATTTGAAAATGGAGCAATGCAAATGTCTTTCCAATAAGAAAATCGATCGAAAAGTGAAATTCTTGACATTTTATCCGTCAGAAATGAGCATTGTCTCTGCTTTTCTCCATTGCCAAAATTTTCGCTCGAAAGAATGACCAGATAATGGGGACATGTCAAAATTTCACGTGAACTCGAACTCAGTACCAGCCTTAAGACTGTAAAGTTGTTTGGTCTTTTGTTATCAAGATCTCACTGGCCGTACGCTTCTCAAGGAGTTTGTTTTTGTTCCTTAGAACGTGACGCGCTTCAAACTCGTTTGGTAGAATAACATTTGTCTTGCGAGAAAATTGACTAATATTCACTGGTTTACCATCACGAAAGATATGCACTGGTGCTTAAGAAAAGTTTAGACAAGTTTTCCCTCAAAAATATAATTACATCTCTAATCCCTCCATTGCCCACTATGCACGCTTCGGATTTATCTAATGCCGGGTTTCCACCAAAGAGACAAAACAAAAAACACGGACAAAACATGTTTTTCTGAACAAAAACACGAATGTTTTGCAAAAACTGAACAGTTTCGCGAGCATTTTTGTCTCTGAAAACTGTTTTAGTAAACAAAACACCTTTTTTGTCCGTGTTTCTTGTTTTGTCTCTTTGGTGGAAACCCGGCATAATGAAAGCAGAGCAATTAGTTCTTTTAGTTTTCAGACAATTGGCATCTTAGTTTAATATATAAAATATTGAATTGAGTACATATTTCTCATTAAGAAGCAGATATTGATGTTGCCCAGTAGAGATAATTATTTATCAATGTATTTCTAGCTTGTTTTTGTTTTTTAATATTATTAAGCAAGCGCAACTTTCGCCTATAAAAAAAAACTACCGATTTACTAAGCCTCCTCTCAAACTCGTTGCGATGACGGTGTATCAAGTTTCTTTGCTTTTTGAAAAACGAATCGATTTAAATCATCACGTTTTAATCATAAATTAATAAAGATTTCGTCTTTTTCAGATATGTGAATTTAAAGTTAACAAACTATATGCAATCATTAGCTCATCTGTAAGTTTTTGGCTACCGGGAATCGTTATGATCTTCATGTATTATAAAATATATCAAGAAGCTGACCGGCAAGAAAGAATGTTATATCGGTAAATAGTGTTAACGATGCACCAGAATGGTATGCTATAATAATTTTATTTACAGGTCCAAAGTAGCAGCTCTACTGTTAGATAAGCATTTGCAAATAAACCACATTCCTTTTCCCAGACCAAGTGTGCAAATGGAGCAGACAGCAATATCATCCATGCGACGTGAAAGGAAAGCAGCTCGGACTCTGGGTATAATAATGAGTGCATTCCTCTTATGTTGGTTGCCATTTTTCTTATGGTATGTAATTTGATACACGTCTTCGAATTTTTTATGATTATCCTTTTCCTTATTATAGGTACATAACAAGTTCACTCTGTGACGAATGTACGACGCCGAAAATAGTTGTCGGCATACTGTTTTGGATAGGCTATTTCAACTCTGCGCTAAACCCAATAATTTATGCATATTTCAATCGGGAGTTCCGAGCAGCTTTCAAGAAAACTCTAAAGGTAAGATACATATGTATCTTTGTATCGCGATTAAAATCGTTGAACTGCTCCATGTTGAGTCTAATGAGAAATTTTGTCATAAATACAACAACTAACTGTGCTATTCTAGAGTTGTTTATGCTTAAAGACTATTTTTCTACTCAGAGCAAGTTGAATTCATTCCAACCCATAGCATTTAATACCACAAGAGGCGAAATTATTTACTCAACGAAATGTAGACTCTATTTCAAAGCACATGAGAGCAATTAAAGTTCAATTTTATACTAGCTCGCATGTGTGAATACGCGTTGGAAAAATTTAAGTTGGCACCGAAAATCTCCCATTTGACAAAGGACGATGCAAGAAGATTCATAATTTGAAATATAAAAAACTAAATACACCCAAAACAATAGGATTAATGTCGATTGAGATAAGGGGTTTCAATATGTCTGCTTGCGTACTGCAGCGAACTGTAGCAGTAATAGAATTTGGCAGCAGGATTATTTTTGTGGTGGGGGAACAATTGCGAAAAGTACAAAAACGCACCGCTGCAATTTGCTGCAAGAAGACTCCAGAAATGTCAATTGTCGGCGGTTAAATTTTGGAAAATAGTCTAGTGGACAGTTTGTAGATGAATTAGAATTCTGAGGGGAAGACGCGTTTTGTTAAATTTTATATTTGCTGGTGATGGCGAATCATCAAGTGATGATGTTGTTCTGCTGTAAATTCTTGCGAATTTCCCGTAAATGTTCTAATCATTGTTGCAAATCATGAGAAGAATTATCAAATCGAATAAATATACGTATTATTATCGAATCGAATAAATATACGGAGTGCGAGTTTCATGTTCACTATAGACTAATCCGTGAGGTTCCAAAATGTCTCAAAACGTAATTTGAAGGAAATCAAGTGTTTTTGAGCTATTCGATCAATATATATATATATATATATATATATATATATATATATATATATATATATATATATATATATATATATATATATATATATATATATATATATATATATATATATATATATATATATATATATATATATATATATATATATATATATATATATATATATATATATATATATATATATATATATATATATATATATATATATATATATATATATATATATATATATATATATATATATATATATATATATATATATATATATATATATATATATATATATATATATATATATATATATATATATATATATATATATATATATATATATATATATATATATATATATATATATATATATATATATATATATATATATATATATATATATATATATATATATATATATATATATATATATATATATATATATATATATATATATATATATATATATATATATATATATATATATATATATATATATATATATATATATATATATATATATATATATATATATATATATATATATATATATATATATATATATATATATATATATATATATATATATATATATATATATATATATATATATATATATATATATATATATATATATATATATATATATATATATATATATATATATATATATATATATATATATAGGTTAGGTTAGGTTAACAGGCTGGCACAGGGCCACACATAGACCCATTGGTCCGTAGTGATACCAGATAAATGGACCCGGAGAAAGAAAGTTCAGTCCAAACGGCCATTGAAGGCCTCGGACTTTTTTGCGAACTGAAGTATGTCCTTCAGCCTCTGCTCCGCTACATGTGAGAGATCCACCAGCCAGGGCTCACCGAAACAGCGCTGCCTGGTTCTCCCCAGTGCCGGGCAGTGGCACAGAAGGTGTTGGATTGTTTCTGAGACTCCCGGCTCTTGACACTTCCTACAGGTGTCGGTGGTTAGGAGTCCCATTTTCATGGCATGAGCTGCTACAAGACAGTGGCCAGTAATGATGCCGACCAGCCGCTTGCAGTCAGTCCGCGTTAATTCGAGCAAGTACTTAGTCGCTACGAGATTGTATGACCCCCACATGATTTTGGTTACCTTGCAGGTTTAAGTTGCACGCCACCTGCACGTAGCAACTTGCATCATATTGGAGTCGATTCAGTATTTGATTGTTTGGGTTGGAGTAGGAATGTCAACCGATTCTGACAGGGGAAGGCTAGCCCCGTGCTTAGCTAACGCGTCCGCCCTCTCGTTTCCTAAAATGCCCTTGTGACCAGGAACCCAGAAAATGCTGACCCTTCTGTTGTTGCCCAGTCTATTCAGGGCCTGAATGCAGTCAAGTACACACTTCGATTTGTATGTGTAAGACCGATGGCAGTGATTTTAAAATGCGAGCAGCCCTGTGGCAGTGGTGCCATCTTGAAAAATCACTACGAAAAAAAACTGCTTTTTGGCCTATAGCTTTCGATTCAGCCAATAAATTTTAACAAAATTCACACAGTACTTAAATTTTATTCTAAGCCACATTTAGTTAAATTTGGTTGAAAACTTTGGTTGAAAAATTAGGATAGAGCTGCCAACTATGGTTATTTTCGTGACCAAAATCTTGTAAATTTACTCAGCAAAATAAAGCTTTTTTCCCTATAACTTCCGATCCAGTTTTGAAATCAAAACGAAATTGATGTGGTAAATGGACCTGTAAGCCAAATTTCGTAGGGATTTCGTAGGAAAATCATGAGAACGCTGCTAGCTATGGTAATTTTTGTAGTTTTCTGGCATTTCTTTACTAATCTATTTTGTCATTAAATTTGCAAGTGTGAACGATCCTGCAATGACAATTAACAAAAAATATTGAGGTTTCGATAAATTGAAAAAAAAAGTTGCGGGTGGTAACCCTAAAAGTCTTTTCACCCTTATATGCAGTCGTTCAATCGAAACGAAATTCACAGGGTGGGTTTAACTTCACGTGAAGGAGATTTGGTATATTTTTGGTTATGCTGCTAACATAGGGCTGCCAGCACCAGTCATTTTCGTTAGTATAGCACCAACAGATACTTCGATTATATATTTATATGCAAAGTGTTTTTTCGGACGGCAGCCTCAAACATCGTTATATTGCTCAAACTTTCGATGAAATCCTCGGATGAAAACGAAGCTCAAATGGTAGGTTGATTGTACCATGAGCCTGTTATGGTAGACTTATTGCTGCTTCGTTGAAAAAGTGTTGCCAGCACTGAACATTTTCATCATTTATGTTATAGGAACAAAAAAGCGTATTGATCACTGCAGGACAATTTCTTCGAAAATCAGTTTTCTAGTGGTTCTGACCAGTGGCGGCTCGTCCTAATGTGCAGATTCGCACGTGAACCCCCACACAAAAATCAATGATTCAATTGAACAATACACATTGAACAATACTTGTTATGGCAGCACATAATGTTGCCGATAATTTTCATCTCATTATTTCATTCATACCCAGCGACTATATTGCCACGACAAACCACATACAATTTCGCTTATCTTTACTGCCTCTTGTACTAGCGATCGCACGTGCGATTTTGTGACTGGCATTAGGGGGCTAGAGGAGCATGCGGGGAAGCGAGGGGTGCATCAATTTCGCTCGGCTCAGTACTAGCTGGGGGTTCACACTCAGAATGTGCGATCGACAACCAATTTGATGTATTCAAACATTGTTGTCGGCGGTCAGTTCCATGCGCTGATTCGTGCTGCCGTTCGAGCGTTTTATTTGAATTATTAGGTCTGTTCCCGTACTTTCAGTAACTAAATTTTACTGAATTTTACTGAATTTTACTGAATTTTACTGAATTTTCCTGAATCGTGTGGTGGGGAATTTCATGAAAAGTACGAGAACGCTCTCATTGTATTTCCTGAAAATTGACAACCGAAAGTGTCAGTTTTCGGTTTTTGGGAGAACAATAGTGATTAGTCATCCTAAGTGGTAATAAATTATCGCCACAAAAATATTCGACCTCCATAGCAACATTACGCAAAAAATATGTTGCTTGCCGCGCACATTTGAAAATATTTACTCGCGACACACTGTTTGACACTTTTCAGTATTTTTCAGTAGCTCAGATCCTACTGAAATTTACTTAAAGAGGGGAAATTTTCAGTTTTCAGTAAAACGGAGTACAGGAACGGTTTCATTGCAATTAATCGCAATTAATCGTGGTACGGGAACATACCTATTATAACTATTAGGAATCATTTTAGCAATTGCCTCTATTTGTGTCTGTATGATTTCAAGACGCATTTGGAACTTAATCCATGGTAGGTATACTGCTCTACTAACCATAAACGTTCCATCTGTATTTTTCTAAATTTTGAGTTAACACCGGATTCAAAATCTATGTACTCTATTACATCATTCTACAAAATTTGAAAAACCTATATTTGGTAGAAGTATGTTAAAATTAATATTGAAAAATGCACTCTCCATATATCTCCATTACAAATCAAAACACAAATGATTGAATGTCTAGAAAGTACTAACATGTAGATATAACCTTTATGACTAGTAGGGCAGTGTATATAAATCTTCTGAAATTTTTGCTGTTAAATACTTGTAAAATGTATTCAGTATTTTAGAAGATTATCCTTGGAAGAAAGTAAAAATTAACAACGATCCAGTGATTATTCGAAGTTATATCGAAGCATTCAAAAAGAGCATTCAGAAAGAAAGAGATAATATTGAAAATATTCGACTTCTGGAAGGAATTCAATTGAGGAGAAGACACGTAATAATGATCCCTACATTTCAAAAACATTAGGTTAAATTTTAGGTTAAAGTGGCTGCCGGTCTACAGAGGTCCGCCGACCGACACAAATAGGCACAAGAGAGGCCCGTTGTGATGCTACAACAATTTGTGACTTTCTATATCAGTATTGCGATGTTTCAGCAAATTAACTAAAATAAATACAACTCTTAAAAGTGTAACAAGGTAAATATTCATGTCCCCAATGCAGATGTTTTCGATCTATGAACCCCCATAAAAGCAGGCCACGAGCCGCCACTGGTTCTGACGCGCTAGAGTTTTTTTTTATTTTAGTTTGGCCCTCATGACCGAAAATACATTTTCAATGAGACTCGCATCTGGACTCTTTTATGTCCATTTCCTTCCGTCCAAGACTTCAATAGTAGGGATCGTTGTCTTCTTGGAGAATCCAGTAATCGTTTTGGCGTCCAAACAGCAGCTCAACCGACTTCAACCAGCCCTTTTTGTGTAAATTCAGCATTCAGATTCCTGGTGAAATCAACATACTTTGCTGCATGTTTGAGGGCACGTTGCAACAATCTCCCACCGCTTTCTGTGTAAGTCTTTCGATTTTTTTCCGAAATAGTTCAACGATTAATTATATATGAAGTATATAATTATATATCAAAATAAAATCGGTCAAGTTTTTGACACATGTATTTAGTGAGAAAGAAATTCCCTCAGATCCCGAAAATATTACTGCAATCCAAAACCTAGAAACTCCAAAATAGCTCAAACAACAACAATGGTTTTACTTCCACAAATTCGTTAGTAATCTATCACAACCCAGCAAACCATTACGTCAACTTCTGCGAGCGAATAATGCTCGGATTTGTGAAAAAGCACAGGAAGAAGCTTTTAGGAATATCAAAGCGGTTTTGTCATTGGCACCTGTACTATGTTACTATGACGTAAACGATTATGTTACTTTATTCGACGATGCTAGTTCCAGCCTGTCTTCTTCAAAGAGGACAACGCTTTGCATGTACTGCCCAAGCGCAAACAGAATATGAATAACAATGTCCTTAAGAAAAAGGAAGCTCTTGGGATTAAATTGGCGTGCGAAAATTTCATCAGTATGTACATAGTGAAAAATTACTTACTGAGTCCGATCACAAGCTGCTGGAAGCAATCTTCAGGAAACAATCTGTACGGTCACTCAAATACCGACCCACATGGGGCGGCATTTGCAGCGAAGTCCCGAAGTCCAGGCCCGAAGTCCAAAAGAGAGCCTGCCATAACTGTGAACGACAACCTTAAACGAACCAAAAACTATTAATCGCCCCTGGCACAGGATACCCTAGAAATGGTCGTGATGGTCCCTAGTCAGCATACTGCAGGCCACCTCATTTTCTATAGATCCAACTCAGCCACGTAGAGCCAGCACAGCAGACCACTAGCATCCGTCGGGTGTTTACAACAGAGTGCTCCGCTAATGCGACCTAGAGGCTTTTTCGCCTAGTCTACGGAAAAGCCAATCTGCAATCTTTCAAGTTACTACAGTGTTTTTTTTACTAATGTTCGAAGAAGAACATTAGTATTAAAATCACTTTGGCCAAAAATTCATATTTCTATATATATATATATATATATCATCAAAAAATTTCAGTGAAAAAATCTCAGGAACGCGCCATCCGATTGAGCTGAAATTTTCAGGACACATTGGTGTATATGCAGAATAGTGCCAGGTCTCACAAAAAGTTAAAAATCTTTAACCCTTTGGCGCCGGCGGCCATTTTAGTCATATTTTTAATATACCTATTTTTTCGTACGCAAATAATTTTTGCAAAAATAAAGTTGACGAAATAAATTTTGAACGTGTTTTACATGTGAATTGGATAATGTTTTGGAATTTATTAACCCCATGTGTGCGCTGAGTGCATAAAAAGAGAACGGGAAAACTTGAAAATTTTTAAATTGCGATAACTTTTGACAAAGCTATTCAATCATTACGAAATTTTCAGGACATATTGGTATTAGTTAGTTGTAGATTTGTGTAGCTTTTGATGAGCGTGCTGGCAACCCTGTAGCTAGGGCAGGCACTGAAAGTGAAAACCTCCAAATCATCGTCTCTCTTGAAAAAATGTCGTTTCTTAAAAACAAAGCCACTCATATGTAAATTTTATGCTTTGTTTACATAAACAAACAAAAAAATTTGATATGGTATAACGGGCACGCATGGTAACCCTTGCCCAAGTTACCTATAATTTTAGCATCAAAAACTTCTGTTCACGGAAACTCACGATCCGATGAACAGAATTTATTGAAATTTGCAGAATGTATTGGTCTTATATAGGACCAGGTCTGATAGAAGTGATTTTGAAATGCGGGTGATTCTGTGCCAGTGGTGCCATCTTGAAAAATCACTAAAAAAGATAACTGCTTTTAGCCCTATAAATTCTGATTGAATCGTTCGATTTTGACAAAATTCGCACCGTAGCTGCACCTTACTTTAAACCACGTTTGGTAGAAATTTGGTTGAAAAATTCGGTTGGAGCTGCCAGCTATGATAATTTTGGTGTCTTAAATTTGAAAAAATAAAAATTTGGAAGTGAAAACGTTCAAACCATCGAATATCCTAAAAAATGTCCGTTTCTACAATAAAACCAATCTATATACAAATCTTATGCTTAATCTACACAGTCAAAGTAAAACTTTGGAAATTTCATGTCGGACAAGAACGGTAACCCTTTCTCAGTTAACCTATATTTTTAGCTTCAAAAACTTCTGTTCACGGGAACTCACGAATCAATAATCAGATAGAATTGAAATTTTAAGAATGCATTGGACTTAAGTAGGGCCAGGTCTGATAGAAGCGATTTTGAATTGTAGGCAACTCTGTTCCAGTGGTGCCATCTTGAAAATTTACAAAGAAAAAAAAATGCTTTTTGCCCTATGAAATGTGAATAAGTTACCAATTTTCATGAAATTGACACAGTAGCTGAACTTTACTCTAAACTCTGTTTAATAGAAATTTGGTTGAAAAATTCGATTGGTGCTGCCAGCTATGGTAATTTTTGTGTCTTTGGTTTTGAAAATTCGCCCAGGAAAATAAAACTTTTTGCCCTATAACTTCCAGTGCAGTCATGAAATCAATACGAATTTCATACAATTACTGGAACCTATTATAAACATTATTCAAGCCAAATTTGGTTGAAAAGCCATGATAGGGTTGCCAGCTATTGTTGGTTTTGTGTTTGTTTGCAATATCTTTATTAAGCGGTTTTATCGTAGAATTTTCAATTGGTTATGATATTGTAGTGACAATAAACAGCAAATATTAAGCTTTCGATTATTTGAAAAAACTCGCTGCAGGTAGCCCTAAATTTCTTTATACTCCTATAACTTCAAATGTAATATAACAACGTGAAGCAAATGTGATATATTCTTGGCTTTGATATTGGCGAAAGGTTGCCAGCACGAGTCGGTTGTGCTACTTTTGTATCAATAAATGCTTAAAGTTAGTATTCATACCGGAAACATTTACAATGAAAATAAATAACCGATGTTTCAATTCCCCAAGTTCTGCAAATTTTTCGGATCGCAGCCCCAAACTCCAACTTTAGTTACAGTGCTGCAGGCACTGAGCATTTTCTTCATTGATATTGTATGAGATGCTGCTTTCAAAATTTTGTGAAATAAGCAACTGATAACGAATATAATTAACCCCTGTTTTGCTCTCATAAACGTTGAAATTCATGCCAGTGGTAATATCTGAAACCTTCTACTATAATGCATTCTTGAGACCAAAGTAAAACGTGGCATTTGAAACAATTTGGCCGTAATAAGCAGCGCATGTGGTGGAATATGCACTCAAAACCTGCACGATTCTTCTACTGTTCTTCGAACATTAGTGTTTCTAGCGGTTCAGGTGCGCTAGAGTTTTTTTTGTTAAGCTTGTAAAAAATGTTAAGATACAATGTGAATGAGGAACTATTATAGACATATAGTGAAGTTTTGAATATTTCAAGAAGAGGTAGTCGCAGAAGAACTATTAATGGGAAATTATTTATGTATGCTGAGCAAGTTCAACATCATTAATCATTTGTTTTTATTTCGATCCAAATTACATTGCTACATCCGTTTGAAAATTTCAAATAACAATACCTCATTCTATCTACTATCGAAAAAAATATATCGTATTTTGTGATTTGCATAAATTCATTGTATTTATTTGCATATTTTATTGATTCGACGACGCTATAGCTAATTTGCAATTTGGATGCTGGCGCTGGCATGTGCTGCCTGATTCATCACATTAATAATTGAACATGTTTAACAAATCGAAATTCATTCAATTTTTTTTTTTTTTTTTTTGCTAATTTCCAGTCTTGCTGTCCATATCAACTTATGAGTTGCAAAGTTAGTGACGGTGTCGATCTACCCCCGTACATGCATTCAACAGCTTCGTCTGAGATCCACATGAACATAATCCGGTCGAGGAACTACTCGTCTTCCAATCAACTTGAGCAATAATATTCAGGCAGTCATCCCACCGTATCTAACCAGCCGCACATCAACACTGTATTAGACGGCATGATCGATGAGACCAAAGAAACGCAAACGTAATCGTAGAATTAAATAAATTATAATTATGTTAAGAGAAATACCGAATACAAAACCTAGTGAAGTACGCACATAAATACTCAATTATTTTAATTTGGTATTATCTTGTTTATGTTAAATGGAAATACATGGAAGAAAAATATATTTATTTTAGAAATAATGAGTGTAATGTCGTTCGCAGAATAGATTAAAAATTTAGCGAGTGTCATGTCTCGCCATGGGGTGTCATTATAGCAGAAGCGAATGATTCACGCTCAGAACTTTATGTAATATTTCAGCGCTCGAAAAATTGTTCTACAAACATTGCAGGTCTTACAAAAATATTGACAGAATGTTGCAGAAAACTAAGGAGGTCTAGATCAACAACGGATGTTACTTTTTTATAGCAGTATTGCAAACTGGAAAAATTAAAATAAAAAACACAAAAAACAAGTAGTCATTATAGAGACATATGATGACCATTAGATAGGAAGTATGTTATGCAATGCTCAATAATTATTTACAGTTTTGAACGTTGTCCTGTTTTTTATATATTTCAACGGCAGGATAAATATTGGGGACAACAACGAAAGCAAAGGTAAAATGAAAATATATTTTCGAAATCCTTGCCACAAAGCTAAGGGTTTAAAAAATTTATCTACCTTCTAGTGACTTGAACACCTTAAATACTTCTAGGTCATCCGCGATCAGAATGTGGATGGAATTGACTAAAAACCACTGTGGGTTCACACAGGTAATCCCTACCACCAGTTTGGTTTTAGGCGGCAGCATGGCACTCAGCACGCCATCTCGTACTTGTCATGATCAAATTGTGTCTCACTCGAATGAGCGAGACACTCCGACAGTAGTGTGTGCTTTCGATATCGAGAAGGCTTTCGATTCCGTTTGGCACGAAGGCCTTCTATTTAAGTTGTTCAAGTTTGGATTCCCAAAAGAGGTAATAAGACTCGCCGCAAGCTTTCTTACCAACAGACAATACTATGTCAGCGTTAATGGAGCAGATTCTTTCATAGAGCCTGCGACATCCGGACTGCCACAAGGTTCTGTCACTGGACGAGTTCTTTATACCATATTCACCGCTGACCTACACCTATTCCAGTGAGCCAACCCCAAGCTCAAACCCTCCAATACGCCGACGACACGCTCTTATTCGAATCGAGCCAAGACCCGCTCAAAGCAGTGAAGAGCCTGGAAAACTACTTGGTAGAACTAAGTCTTTACTTTGACGAATGGGGCATCAAACCAAACAGCAGTAAGACTCAGCTATGCGTATTTCGCAATCCTTCCAAGTACGGGTGATCTCAAACTATCCGCAACAAGGCCAAAAAACTCGCTGTCTCGTTCGGAACATCTAAGATTACTCCTAGTTAATCTCTAAAGTACCTCGAAGTCGATTTCCAGGAATTTTTAAAGTTTAGTTCTTTCGTGCGATGAAAAATCAAAGCTATCAAATTTGCATTTCAACGCATCTGACTTCTTTTCGCCAAAAAGATGGGCATTACCATCAAAGCTAAATTCATTTGCTATCAGACCCTCATTCGACTCATCATGACTTCTGCATTGCATCCTGACTTATGCACCGTACCAATCCTGTTCAAAGACGGTCATAGCCGAAGCGGAGATGTTCGAAAGAAAAATCCTCCGCTTCTGCACTGACAGGTTCCACAACTTGGTAACTAAGAAATGGCCGAAGAACCTTCTCCTGTGTTAGGAGTCGGGATTGAAGCCACTTAGGGTCCGAGATGTCGAACTAACGATATGATTCTACAGACAAACAGACGTACATGAGAATGGACTAATTCGGTCTATAGGGCGAACTGGTGATTCTAATGAGTCATTTGTGCGCCCCGCGAAGATAGCAGTGCAGCAGCGGCCCACGGATGGGCTTTTCAATTATATAGGCCACCCCACGAACAGAAGGGGTTAGATCTAAGACCTAGGTTAAGATTTAGGTCTAATTAGGCTAAGTTAATTATAATTAGCTATAAGTTAGATCGTACTTTTAATGTTAGGTAGTTTTTAAAAAAATCATTGGCAGGGTAACCCCAGCTGTTGTACAAGCTAGACAATACCATTAGTGTGTGAGGAAAAAATCATAATTGTACCGAGAAAATATATAAAAAAAAGTCTAGCGCATCAGAACCGCTAGAAAACTAATTTTCGAAGAAGTTATCTTTGAGGGATTTAACAATGTGTGAAGACGTTATACACTTCTTTGTAGTATCATATCGACCATTTCTTGCTCAAAGGAACAAATATCATTTTCTGATAGCATTTCCTATAACACAAATGATGAAAATGTTCAGTGCTGGTAACTTTTGTCCAACACAGCAGCAATAAATCTACCATAACATGCTCGTGCTTAATCAACATATCCTTTGAATTTCATTTTCATCCAAGGATATCATCGAAAGTTTCAGCGATTAAACTATATCTGGGATCTTTGCAGGACCATTCCCATTTGGAAATTTTATGACAACATCGCTCGATAAAGAAATGTAAATAAATTACGAAATTCACCATAGCTGGCAACCCTTCCTCGATTTTTCAACGAAATCCCTACAGAATTAGAAATACAGCAAGATCCACTTATTACATGAATTTCGTTTTGATTTCTTTACTGCATCGGAAGTTATAGGGAAAAAACCTTTATTTTCATGAGCAAATTTACAATATTTAGGAGACGAAAATTGCCATAGCTGGCAACCCCATACTAATTTTTCAACCAAATTTCTATGTAATCTATCTTAGAGTAAGGTTCACCTACTGCGTGAATTTTGTTAAAATCTGGTGGGCGAATCGGAAGCTATAGGCCAAAAAACAGTTTTCTTTCAAGGTGATTTTTCAAAATGGCAACAATACCACAGTATTGCCTGCATTTCAAAATCACTTCCATCAGACTTGATCCTAGCTAATATCAACATGTTCTGTAAATTTCATGTTGATAGCATTATCCGGTCGTCAGTTCTCCTGAACAGAAGTTTCCAGTGCTGAAAATTAAGGTAATTTGATCATGCGTTGCCGTTCTTGTGTACCGCGGAATCTTGATGATTTTAATTTGACGTGGTGGACAAAAGCCAAAATTTATCAATAATTTGAATTTATTTTCAAAAATCAAAAAATTTTCAGGACGGTCTATGATTTGAAGGATTTTTTTTAAGAGCCTGCTGTATCTACAGGGTTGCCCCTACAATTTTGAAATTTCATATGTGGTAAGTGGTAACAAGTATGTGGTAACATCGATACGCTCTGCAAATTTCACGATGATCCATTGTTTTTGTTAGAAATTATGACAAATTGAAATTTGGAACAAAACCCTTGCCTACTTTTAGGCACTCAGCGCCCACATAAGGCTCAAAAATTCCATTTTTTTATCATAAACAAACATAAAACATAATAAGTTTTCATTTCCAATATTTAGTGATAGCAAAAATGTACTCTGCATAGAAATATAAGGGTACCTGAAACTTCACTAAAACGTCCGTCGCCGCCAAAGGGTTAAAGATATCTTAATTCCAATAAACTATGGACCTACCTGTTATATGTTCTCCGAAAGTTTCATTTCAATCGGATCAGCCAATCTAGAGATGATCCCCTTTAATCATTTTGCTGATATATATATATATATATATATATATATATATATATATATATATATATATATATATATATATATATATATATATATATATATATATATATATATATGTTGAATTTTTGGCGAAACAAGTTTTAGTATTAAACACGTTTCGCCGAAAATCAGTAAAAAGATCACTAACAGGAAAAATTTGATATAAATGTGAATTGTATATATGTATGTGTAAGCTGTTTTAATACGAAATAGTTCGAAAAATTTCCGTTGCGATAGTATTGTTGATGCTGATAATAATCCTGATAAGCCTGAAGGTAGTGATTAAGTGAATCAATTTAAATTTCGGAGCTCTAAATAGTTGCTATGAATTTGAATGCTATCAAAAATGTATAGTGATAACCACATCTTACAAATAATCATTACCATTTAATATCGAGGGTCAGTATAGATTCTACTTAGCGAATTTTTCTTATCATGACCGAGCATATTTATATTTTCGTTATTGCTCAAATGCGTACTTCTAAAATGCGTTATTCTTGACGTCAAGTTCATTCAGATCTTATTTATAAATTGTTTATGTATTCTCACTTGGAAATTCTAATAGGTTATGGCATTTCAATAATGTTCCCTGGATATTGCACCAAAACTACATCGTAAAACTAAATACAGTGGACGCTCGCAAATTAGATTTTTCGGAAATTAGAATCTTCCAGATATTAGAACCAAGCGATTCAATGCATTGCACGTCCAGAAATTAGAACCGCTGCACAGTGGTCTATTTCGCGAAAAAGGTGAACTTTATTCAAATAATGGACTTTTAAGTATGAAGTTGAAACTTGGGGGTAATATTGTCCTATATGGCCTCCATCATTTGAGGTAGTAATTGGGTTTCATAAGTTTAAGGGTAAGAGCACAGGTGCTGAAAACAGCCAAAAATTGCATCTGTCTTTTAACCTATTTTTTAAATTAAGAATATGAAGATAAAAATACCTTTGAGTAATACAGCGTTATTAAGCTATGAAAGACATTGATGATTTAGCCTCCCCCCTTTCATCGTGTTCATACTGCAGATAGTATAGGAATTCGGTGTTTAAAACTTCTAGTCCCTTTTAAGTTTAGAGGGTCACAACAAGTTGTTACGAAATAGGTCTAGTTGTATTCATGAAAGTCCAAAGTAACTATCCAAACTTAGTTTGCCTGCGGCTAGCTGCGGCTACGCTCGTAAACTCCTTTCAAAGTTCAGCGACCTTGCATAAAATACAACATTTTGCGCGCTTATTGCGCCAGTCCACGTGCTCTGCAGTATTTTCTTATCATTTGCACTAGCACACAATAGCAAGCATTTGTACCAGGTTGAAGCTTGTTAGATTGAGATAAACACAACGTTGAATTTCATAGATAAAACAATAGTTTCTAAACCCTACACTTACTTCTTATGTTATTGGTAAAGTTTCAAGTATTTGGCTGTTCATACATTTATTTACCCATTCACCTGTACTTTAGTATCATCAAATTTCCCAACTTGCTTCTGAATTCAGTTCAATGAAATATGTTCATATGATAATTCATGTATATGCTTAGTATTGAAATTATATGCAAAGTAACATTATCGAAAATATATTTTTACCTGTACAAAACAATTTCGTGCCAGGTATTAATTGCTAAAATTGTAAATATCCATGCATGGGTGAATGATAATATTTGTAAATTCGATATGTGTTTTGCTATATGCTGTAGATAGGCCTTTTTCACTACTTCAAATATGTACATATATAGAATTCCGCATGTCATTTTTGATTAGTTGATTTATTATTATAAAAAAATTTATTCAAAATAATTACAATTGTTTCGATTAAACTTTATGGGTAGGGGTGCAAATCAAATTAATAATACTGTCCGACATCATTTGTGTCAAACGAATTTGAATAATCATTTCCACAGCATTTTTGCCTGCTGCCACGAATGTGATCCAAAATTTGGCTATCACGTCACAATATTGATAAAAATTGCGTCAGCAGGAAACAATTATAAAAATGATATTTTCCTCAACATTGAGGCACGATAGGCGGATTTGGACAGCGGTTTCGTGTTCAGCCAGTAAAAATACTATGAAAATGATAAGTTACACTCGTTTATTAACAAGAAAAATGTTTTTCCTCAAAGTGAAATTTTCCAAATTTTGACCCTTTTTGGAAACTTTTTGTTAAAAGTTGGAGCCAATACAGCCCCAGAAATGGATTTCCCATGTTTGAAAACCCAAGAAACACTCAATTTCATACTTCTAGTGATTCTCATGAATAAAGTTCACCTTTTTCGCGAAATAGACCACTGTGCGCTGGTTCTAATTTCTGACCTTTATTTTGTTTTCAGTTTACCTTTTTTTTCTCGCCACAAAACGGTGAATCCTTATATTCGTTTTCATTTTGCTCCGTGTAATTAAACTTGGAAGGGAGGCTACGTGATTATGTGAGTAGTGGTTTAAATTGCGAATTTTGTTTGGTCAGTGTGCACGTGCAATTTAATTCGCGTAATTTTCCCATATTTGACTCGATTTGCTTTTGAAAGTTTCAGTGAATTACAAAGAATGTCATTCAAAAGTAAAAAGAACACTTTATCTCTAGATACAAAAGTTACAATTTTAAAGAAGCTTGACGAAGGCATTCAAGCAAATCGCCTAGCGCATGACTTCAATGTGTCTAAATCGGCTATAAGCTATATAAAATCAAAAAAAACGTGCGATTTCAATTGCATTTTCTTCGACTTATCAGGAATCTCACAATAAATCTTTGCACAGTGCCGAATATCGGAAAGCCAACAACGGAAAGCCTTCTTTACCAGTGGTTCTTAAATCAACGTAAAAAAAATATTACACTGACCGGGCCAATCCTAAAAGAGAAGATGATGGTTTCAATGCAAGTGATGGTTGGTTCACGAAATCTAAACATTACCACGGCATTCGTTATTTAAAAATTGGTGGCGCAATTCTCTCTAATGATGTCAACGAAATCGTACCATCTTTAAGGAGGCTACCAGCAAAGGTAGCTACAATTGGCTTATTGGATACACAAATATATAATGTGGACGAAAGTGGATTATTCTTTCATTCATATGTTGTTGCTTGTGAAAAATGGCACCAGGTTTCAAAAAACAAAAGGTACGTATTTCTTTTTTGTTGGGAACAAATACAAATGGATCGCACATGCTTAAGCCATTGGTAATTGGCAAAGCCAAAAACCCAAGATGCTTCACAGGATTCGAAAGCCCACTTCATTACCACTATTCAAAAAATGCCTGGATGACGTCTCGAATTTTCATGATTGGTTTCACAGGAGATTCGTTAGCGAAGTGAATTCATTAGTTGATGATTTATTTTATGTTTTTAAATGATTATTATTGTTCAACAGATTTTTCGCTTTTCGGCGGAAAATAATTTGCCTCCGAAGGCTCTGCTGCTAATTGACAATTGCTCTGGTCACGTACCTATTGAAAAACTGCAAAACGAAGACGACAATATAGTCGCATATTTTTTCCCTCCAAATGTAACCGCAGCTGTGCAACCAATGGACCAAAACCCTATAAAAATGATAAAGCTCATTTACAGAAATAAGCTGCTATCACAATTGATTGCTGATGGTGGTGAACTAGACAAACGCTTAAAGCGACATACTATCCGCGACGCGATAGTCATACTGAAGCAAGCTTGGGATGAGTTGACGCATTGACTTATTGAATTGGGATGACAAAGAATTTGACAGCTAGGACGATTTGCCTCTTGCTGAATTTGTGCGAGCAAATCGAGATCAAAACGAAGCGGAACTCCTCGAAAGAAATCAATCTCTTCTAGCAGCTATCGTTCCCAACCACTTCGTCACTATTGAGGAAATCCAAACATGGAATGAAGACATCTTTAATTGCGAATCTGATGAAGATAATAGTAATGACGAGGTTTCATATAGCAGCGATGATAATGTTATCGATGTCAGGCCGATTGTTCCTTATTCTACAGCTATCGAGAGTGCTAATAATTTAATAAACTGGTGTAAAAGAAGTGAGCTGTACTTTGCTAAGCACATGACATCCCTATTAGCCATCCGTAACGATATCGTGGAATCAAATTTAAAAAAACCCAAAAAAAAACAAACAATTATTACTGATTATGTGTCGAAAAAAGCTACAATTACTAAATAATGTAAAACAAAAGAGATAATATAAGAGTGAATTACTTGAAAATAAAGTGTTTTAAACTAGTTCATCTATATTTGTAACTTTCTGTGACAGCTAAAAAAGACGTCTAAAAATTAGAACATTTCAGAAATTAGAAATACCCGATGTACAAACTGGTTCTAATTTCCGAGCGTTATTTAGTTGCAACCTTGAAAAACTCTTTTGATAAGTCGCTTCTTTCAATCTGCGTATGGCAATTGCAAACTGGACACTCTCAAGGCTTTCATCATTTCTGATACCATTCGCAACCTGAAATCTCCCAGCATTCTAGATTTTATTCTTAAAACTTCTGAAGCCAATAAATAGCAACTGAACCACAATAACCACTATACCTCACCAACAACGTTTCAATTTATTTCCTGGTCAGTATGTATCTAATTTGTTTACCTGAATGACGACATAGTCGCCAACCAGTTTGATTCATTTTTAGCAGACAGCTTTTCGATCGATACTACTCGCGACAGCCCACTATCAGTGCTTCCGATTCCGACGACGATACCTGCTACCTAGAATCTTATCAAATATGTAGATGAGCGTTATTAGCAAATTACTATTGAGATTCGGACAACGCCGTCTCAATCGTTTTCGTTATGTATGTACGTGAGCAAGTTCCAAACAAGAATTTCAAGTCAGATCGCTTGTTAAAAACGCCAGCGATACATACTTTGCATTTCAACAAAATTACGCACAACGAGGTAAAGAATTAGTTTTCGCTCACAGATCACAGCCTCACAACGAATTCGTCGATTATAAAAGCATAGCACTTGTAACAGACGCTGTATTGCTCGATAAGTATCTGTGACAACCAGACAGCGGTAAATCGATAGTGCTAATTAAATTTTTATGAGTGATATTCTTGCCGAAAATAGAAAATTATACGTCCGCGTTCTTCGTGTGTAAAACGAAATATGTATGATTATTGTTTGCTAACAAATACGCGACAGCAATCGTAGAGGCCAATGATTTTTGAATTGTTGACCCGCAAAACGTGAGTAGGCAAACTTTGTTTGTTATGTCCTTATTTTCTCATTCTCCTGTTTAGTCCCTGGAAGACACTAACCTGTGCGATTGTTCGATATTTGCGAAATTATGATTTGTGCATACAGATGTGAATTAAAAATAATTGAATTCAAAGTGCATATCAAGGTATTATTGTCCTTGTGCGCCCTAATTTTGGACTCAAATCAATCTAAATAATAGCCTCTAACTAACTCGAGGCCCGTTTCGTCTAGCCTTTACGTGCTTACCAGTGAAACTTTTGTTTTTGGACTGATCCCCGTTATCTGTTAATAGTAGTTAACAATTAAGGTGACAGTGAGTGCAAACATACTCGTAAACCGACACATACATACATTGCCCGAACAAAGATAGCGAAAGGATGAAAAATATTTTTGTTTCTGTCTGACCGATTTGACATTCAAATGGTTCATTTCTCGCAACGGTTTGAGTATTAATTTTAAAACTTTTTGAATGGTTTTTCGTGTTTCTAGTCGCCTTGCTTATCCGAAATTTATAGAGAATAATATATCTTTGATTTTGTGTGGACCAAGTATACTTATAATTCGCCAAAATCTTTTCGAAACAAATAAGGCTTATATTTTTTAGTGGTGCGGAAACATTATATCAGTATTATCAATAGTCACAAATGGAAACAATCAAAAATATCTTACAATTATTTCTCAGCAAAATGTAAAAAATATAATGTAAAAAATAGGTGGGGTTCGGCTTCTTATCATCAACAAGCGATACTCAGTCACGATCCTTCACTATTCTCCCCATGAACTGCTTGAATCGCACACTGACTGTCGTCAAAACTCCAACTCCAGATAAGAAAGTCTTGCGCCTATCATTTTCCTCTTCCTCGGCCCGCCATCTTTATCTATCTATGATCTATCAATCAATGAACGTATTGACAAAATAAATAAAAAACAGTGCGATTTGCTTTGACGCCAATATGATTGAGATCTATATATCAAATGCTAACAAGTCTCATGTCTAAATTACAATGAACGTATCGCGAACTTGTGATTTTGTCTTAACATATGATAACGTATGCACATACGAGTACGTAACTTTATACTAAAAAGTGCGAAAATTATTTACTAATTATTTCTACAAAGCCTATTATTAAAATTTGCGCGAAGCTGATTTCAATTGAAATTTATTTGAAATTTCATCAGAGTAATACTCAATTTTTTGCGGAAATGAAGATGGCATGAGTACTTTGTGTCCACTTATTTCACGTCAATTCCGAATGTGTGGAAAAGTGGCATTTGATGCCAACAAACGTTTGAAAAATTGAATTGCGCCAGTGTCTTCGATACAGCAGATAATAAAAAAACCCTAGCGCATCAGAACCGCCACAAACACTAATGTTCGAAGTAGAAGTAGAGGATTAGTGCAGATTTGGAGTATATATTCTACCACCAACTACTTAAGACTACTACCATTAGCTAATTCTCTTACTTAAGACTAATACACCCTATGTAATAATGTAGACCCTCAGTCAATTTAATTTCGATGAACTCACCGAAAGTTACAGCGATATAAAGGTGTTTGCGGCTGCCATTCGAAAAATGTCCAGACCTTAGAAAATTTAAACATTGTTTACTTATTTTAATTTAAACCATTTTTTTCCTTTTGAAGCTAGATTTATTTTAATTACCCGACATATATCGATATTTCGAGGGTAATCTGCCCTCTTCTTCAGTGTCTATCGGTCGAATCCTAAAATAACTTAGGTATCTTATTGCAAGTGCTTACTTTTAAAGTATTGACTAATACTAATTACCAGCTAATTATCTACTAATTATATACTTAAGTACATTTAACCATCTATATTAATTACATTATTCTCCTCACCATAAAATATCTGTTCAAATCAATCTCAGCAATGGTGATTGACAGCTTCCTTGGTCTGTGTTTAGTCGCCTATCCATCGGGGTTTTCCATATGCTCAGGCTTTCGTACGCATCCAGTTTTCGTACCTGCTGTACTTCCTTAATCACCTCCACGTTGTCCCACGTTATGTTATGCTCCTCCTCCAGGATGTGTTTCGCTACTGCTGATCGTACTACCGTTGTGTTCCTTTTCCTTGCTTAGGGTGCTTCCCGCTTATGTTCGGTCGTTTCGGCCGTTTCATTTGACCAATGCATATTTTGTAGCATTCTGCGCAAGTAATTTTATATATTCCACATTTTTCCTTCTTATCTTTTTTGTCTTTCACGTGACATAATTAAGCACGAAATTTTTTGACCCTACTGGTTGGAACTGCTTTTATATCAAAGCGTTCAAGAAGTTCCTGAATTTTTTTGAATATTGACATAAAAAAAATTATTGTTACTCTTATGGCTGTTTTTTGTTTTTCCTGTGTAAAGAGCGTCGTTAAAAGATCACGCTGTATTTTGTTCTTCTTCTTTTTGATAAGGTTTCCAATTATTTTCTCGCCAAATCCATTTTTTCTCGCGGTATCTTTAATATGCTTTTCTTCTGAGTTAAAACTTTCCTGATCCATGGGCACTGTTAATAGCCGGTGGATCATCGAGTTAAGGCGCGCCATTTTTTAGGAATGCCAATGATCAGACGTGGAATGTGTTGTTTTCTGGGTGTGTGTGGGCTTCCGGTAGATATTAAACCTAAGAAAACCTTCTTTTCTTATGACCATTAAATCCAAGAAGGGTAGTTTCTCATTGTCTTCGACTTGCATTGAAAATTGGATATCCTTACGTCCTTGGTTCAACTTTTCCAAAGTTTCTGCCAAAGCATCTTTTTTACTATAGCTAGAATCTCGTCCACATATCTCAACCAAACACGAGGAAGCAAACCTTCTTCATGAAGTTTCTTCTCCAGTCTGTCCATAAATATCTCAGTCTTTAATGGGCATAAAGGATTTTCCATGGCAACACCTTCCATAGCTTTAAAGTTTTACCGCTGAAAGTAAATTTACTTTCATTCATGCAAACCGAGGCAAGTTTCAAATAATCTTTAGCCCTCTCCCTCCCTTTCGGTGAGCTATTCTTCTCTAATAGCCAGTCCTCAAAGAACGTGAGTGCTTGTTTTACCGGCACGCTTGGGAATAGAGCCTTGACATCAAATGATACAACTAGCTCATGTTCCTCTATGGCTGCCACTCTTCCAAGTCGCTCCATCACCTCGTCTCGTTTTTTAACCGTCATCTTGGATTTTTTGATTTCCCATTTAAGAGAAGTGGCAGTTTTCAGTTCCAGACATATTTGCACACACAAGCACAGTGATCCTATCTTTGCTTAATTTACCACCATGTCAAGGCTGAACTGTGAATGTAAAAGTTTTATCCGGAAGGTACTTGAAGAATAAGCTCGCTTCATTAGCATTGAAGACGATATCAGGTGAAAAATCATGTACTAAAGCTGGAAGGTTTTTAATCCGCTGATTACATTTGTTGTTGTCTATGGCATTGCTCTTTCCACAAGCATTTTTGAAAGCGATATCGTTCCTTCTCTTAAAGCCCTCCAACCATCCATTACTGCCAGAAAAATTATCAGTACGCAGCTTACTCGTAAATTATCGAGCTTTCTTCTTAATTATTGGGCCGCTTATTGGAATATTTTTATTCCGTACCTGTTTTATCCATGACGAGAGACATTTTTCAGGTTCAGGATACTCTGCTGGTCGTAATTGTTTTAGTTTTCCTTTTCCTTCAATACACTGAGAACGTATTTTTACTAATGTTCGAAGAAGAACATTAGTATTAAAATCACTTTGGCCAAAAATTCATATTTCTATATATATATATATATATATCATCAAAAAATTTCAGTGAAAAAATCTCAGGAACGCGCCATCCGATTGAGCTGAAATTTTCAGGACACATTGGTGTATATGCAGAATAGTGCCAGGTCTCACAAAAAGTTAAAAATCTTTAACCCTTTGGCGCCGGCGGCCATTTTAGTCATATTTTTAATATACCTATTTTTTCGTACGCAAATAATTTTTGCAAAAATAAAGTTGACGAAATAAATTTTGAACGTGTTTTACATGTGAATTGGATAATGTTTTGGAATTTATTAACCCCATGTGTGCGCTGAGTGCATAAAAAGAGAACGGGAAAACTTGAAAATTTTTAAATTGCGATAACTTTTGACAAAGCTATTCAATCATTACGAAATTTTCAGGACATATTGGTATTAGTTAGTTGTAGATTTGTGTAGCTTTTGATGAGCGTGCTGGCAACCCTGTAGCTAGGGCAGGCACTGAAAGTGAAAACCTCCAAATCATCGTCTCTCTTGAAAAAATGTCGTTTCTTAAAAACAAAGCCACTCATATGTAAATTTTATGCTTTGTTTACATAAACAAACAAAAAAATTTGATATGGTATAACGGGCACGCATGGTAACCCTTGCCCAAGTTACCTATAATTTTAGCATCAAAAACTTCTGTTCACGGAAACTCACGATCCGATGAACAGAATTTATTGAAATTTGCAGAATGTATTGGTCTTATATAGGACCAGGTCTGATAGAAGTGATTTTGAAATGCGGGTGATTCTGTGCCAGTGGTGCCATCTTGAAAAATCACTAAAAAAGATAACTGCTTTTAGCCCTATAAATTCTGATTGAATCGTTCGATTTTGACAAAATTCGCACCGTAGCTGCACCTTACTTTAAACCACGTTTGGTAGAAATTTGGTTGAAAAATTCGGTTGGAGCTGCCAGCTATGATAATTTTGGTGTCTTAAATTTGAAAAAATAAAAATTTGGAAGTGAAAACGTTCAAACCATCGAATATCCTAAAAAATGTCCGTTTCTACAATAAAACCAATCTATATACAAATCTTATGCTTAATCTACACAGTCAAAGTAAAACTTTGGAAATTTCATGTCGGACAAGAACGGTAACCCTTTCTCAGTTAACCTATATTTTTAGCTTCAAAAACTTCTGTTCACGGGAACTCACGAATCAATAATCAGATAGAATTGAAATTTTAAGAATGCATTGGACTTAAGTAGGGCCAGGTCTGATAGAAGCGATTTTGAATTGTAGGCAACTCTGTTCCAGTGGTGCCATCTTGAAAATTTACAAAGAAAAAAAAATGCTTTTTGCCCTATGAAATGTGAATAAGTTACCAATTTTCATGAAATTGACACAGTAGCTGAACTTTACTCTAAACTCTGTTTAATAGAAATTTGGTTGAAAAATTCGATTGGTGCTGCCAGCTATGGTAATTTTTGTGTCTTTGGTTTTGAAAATTCGCCCAGGAAAATAAAACTTTTTGCCCTATAACTTCCAGTGCAGTCATGAAATCAATACGAATTTCATACAATTACTGGAACCTATTATAAACATTATTCAAGCCAAATTTGGTTGAAAAGCCATGATAGGGTTGCCAGCTATTGTTGGTTTTGTGTTTGTTTGCAATATCTTTATTAAGCGGTTTTATCGTAGAATTTTCAATTGGTTATGATATTGTAGTGACAATAAACAGCAAATATTAAGCTTTCGATTATTTGAAAAAACTCGCTGCAGGTAGCCCTAAATTTCTTTATACTCCTATAACTTCAAATGTAATATAACAACGTGAAGCAAATGTGATATATTCTTGGCTTTGATATTGGCGAAAGGTTGCCAGCACGAGTCGGTTGTGCTACTTTTGTATCAATAAATGCTTAAAGTTAGTATTCATACCGGAAACATTTACAATGAAAATAAATAACCGATGTTTCAATTCCCCAAGTTCTGCAAATTTTTCGGATCGCAGCCCCAAACTCCAACTTTAGTTACAGTGCTGCAGGCACTGAGCATTTTCTTCATTGATATTGTATGAGATGCTGCTTTCAAAATTTTGTGAAATAAGCAACTGATAACGAATATAATTAACCCCTGTTTTGCTCTCATAAACGTTGAAATTCATGCCAGTGGTAATATCTGAAACCTTCTACTATAATGCATTCTTGAGACCAAAGTAAAACGTGGCATTTGAAACAATTTGGCCGTAATAAGCAGCGCATGTGGTGGAATATGCACTCAAAACCTGCACGATTCTTCTACTGTTCTTCGAACATTAGTGTTTCTAGCGGTTCAGGTGCGCTAGAGTTTTTTTCCTTATTTTCAATAATTCTATGAGTTGACTTTTGTAAATTTAACTCCGTGCACAACTCGCCACGCGACTTTCCACTATCATAATCCAATAATAACTTTAATTTATCAGCGGATGATAGGGAATTACACTTTTGTTTCGATATTTCGTGCACTTTTATTCACTCGTTTCTCGTACAAACCCTTAGATAGTACTGATAAACAAAGTAAGTATAGAACAAATTAGACTGTTCTGACCTGATAAATTGTTTCACTTATACGGGCTATTGGGCTACGAAGTCCCAATTATAGAGGTAAACATCGAAAAAATCGGTGAAATCTAATCTCAGTTAATAAGGTTTGAAAATTCCGAGTGACAACGGTATTTCAATGCAAAGGTGTCGGGACCCCATTTTAATAATCAATAACAGAGGTTGCTCACATATCTATGGCCCACTTAAGCAGGTTTCACTGTACATTATAAAAAAAAAATTCGGTAACAATGTGTCGAGAAACCCTTCTGCTTTACAAACTCCTGTATGTGTTTCAGTATTATCGTTATAAGTCCCCTGTATATTTCCACAGGTATAGATGTCTATGCTTCTTTCACCGCTTCGAACAATTGGTCCACATTTGTGAACTTTCTTATTGCTATGGCTTGCTTTATGTCTCACTACAAGTGCTCGATTGGATTCAAGTCCACACTCATTGATGGCAAGTCTAAAACAGTATCGCTGTTCTCATCCAGAAACTTCTTTGTGTGTCATGACTTATGTTTGGGATCGTAGTCGTGCTGGAACTTTCATATAATAGGAGGATTCTCTCCAGCCAATGGCAACATGATATTTTCTAAGATGTCCACGTACATTTCCTTGGTTAATATTCCTTCCAAACGGTATATTGATCCAACACCAAACCACGAAAAATATCCCGAAACTTTGATGGAGCAACCTCTGTGCTTAATACGGTTGAAAAATTGCGAGGATCGAATTCCTTACTTATTGGTCGCCTTACAAATCTCGTGGCATCAGGACCAATGCAATTTATTTTTGTTTCGTTGCTCCAAAGGATGAATTTCCACTCATTTTTCTAGACTTATTGCTCCCATGTGAGCTCCATTTTTTTCTTCCGTTCAGCTGCCGTTACCAGGGACTTTTTCCTGGCTTTCCTGCCATTTAATCCGGCTTCCACAAGACGTCTTCTGTCTGTTCTCCCCGAAATATCGCTACTTTCTCTGAAAAGTTGGCGATATTTTTCAATAGCTGAATTTTGTGAGCTCCGTTTCGATGTTCGGACAATTCATCTATTCATACTGTGAGTTGTTTCGGGCACTTTTGACCTGGGGAATATCTTGGACAATCTTGTGAATTTTCATGTGTTTCAGTGCTCTATAACCCATTTTTATGGAACTCTCTTGGCGGTTTGTCGAAATGACAAGCCTGACGCTCTCAAGTGAACAATTTTTATCTAACTAGAGGAGTGCAACTCTTAGCCTTTCCCATCGCTATTGAAATTAAAAAGACTTTTCAAAACTTTGAAAATTACGTTTAAACTTCAACGAATGCAACCGACTTTTTCAAACTGGTCATAACGAATTTGAATACCATCCTATTTATTGTAAATCTTGCGTTTTACAGAACTTAATTGTCGTCTCGTCCTTTTAGAGATAACAGCTAACCCTTTACCTCCTTCAATCGCCATTGAATCCGATAAAAAACTAACTTAAAAGGAATGAGTTTTGATGGATTCTGTGACAAATTGGATATTTCTTGGTACGCTACAATACAAGTTTTTCTAATAACATGTCCGCAACTGTAAATGGCGTGAGCGTATGATTTGTGGCTTCCGACTGCAATTGGCCAGTGATCTCTCAAACGACTTAAGCTCCTTTTGATGATCATCACCCAGATGTTTCGTAATAACTTTATTCGAATATGACCAATGTACTTCTATATGACTGTCAAACAAATTTTCTATTTCGAGGATTCACGCCCTACCATGCAATCAAATACATGCCTTATTATATATAAAAAATGTATGAAAATTGTAATAAAAATCACTGATTAATCTCTCTGATTCATTTAACTAATGATTCATTTAACTAATTCTTTTTTCTCGTTTGTTTATCTATCCTTGCTCTCTAATATATATACATAAATCACTTTCGCATTTATTGCCATCAAAAGAAATATCGGTAAAGATCGCAAAACATATTAGCTGAACCGCTAGTAAATGTGGCTCTTGTATCGAAAGATCTAGTAACTTATTTTCTTCTTGTCTTCACTCCTACATACTATATTAATTTGTTTTTACTTACGATAAAACATACTCCGGGGATTCATGATCCAATGCGCTGTGCGAATAAAACAGCTTATTTGTGACACTAAACACACTATCACTCACGTTCTAATTTCTTACAAAAAAAAACTTTACGGACACTCGCGTACAAACAAACTTCAATGCTCGCACTTATCTTTCAATAATTCCCGTCGAAATCACAAACTTGGCACTTCGTATTTACTATAGTGCGATCCCTTATTTTGAGTTACGGATGTTATCCTTTTCAAAGGTAACAGAATTTGACTTTCTTATTGTAAAACAATCCCAATAACTTCGTCGCGTCCTTTTCGGCGTTTTCGTCAAAGCTGACAGCGTCCATAGACTTGTCGAACGGAAAGCCGATCAGAACCGCTCGGCGCACATCGGAATGGACCGGAAGATATGAGCAAATTCCAGCTTTGACGGAAAAACGAAATCAAAGTGAGGTGAGATTTCGTGTTTTGGTGGGGGGTTAATGATATTTTGAGGTGAGTATGAATTTAAAATATACAACAATCATTTGAAATACTTATCGGTGGAGATTAAAATGTGTGAAAAATCAGTAGTAAACATATGGCGATTATCAAAATTATCATATACGTGTAAATTACCGATCAAAAGACGATGGACGCATTATAAAATCATTTCAAGATGAATAACAAATGGAAGTGACTATTCAAAAATAGCTTTTATGCGATTAGTTAACATGTAATAGCGTGCGATATTTTGCGGCGTAGCTTAAAAATGAGTGTTAAAAGATTGTTTTCATACTACACTTGCACTATTGGTTGAATTTCCGTTATTTCAAATGTCCATATGTGTGCACATATGTTCATGAATTGTTGTGCTTGTTCGCCATTTTTCTGGACGGAGACGGTGTTATTTACATTATATTGTGATAATATATCAGGTTACATATAACACAAACAAGCTGAAAACCGATAACAAACATATCTGTACATATTTAACTATTTATTCTTCGCCACAGCAAACCACAGAACTGACCACTTTTGACTAAATGGATTGACGTAGTTGATGAAATTGTTTTTCCGTCTTGATGTTTACGGAAGTAGTTGGGAAAGAGAAAGATAGCATTTTATATGTAAAATCATTTTTTCTCTTTGATTTCGCATTAATAAGTAGATTATTAATGATATTTTTAATGAATTGTCATAAGAACTTATCAGATGTTCGGATTTATCACTTCTGTGTATTTTCGAATTGAATTTTTTTTTTATTATTGTAACCATAAAATTATTTTATGCGATAAATGTTTTATATTTCAAAAAAATTATTTTCAAAAAAAAAACTTCGAAATAAATACGATCTGTTTTAGTACTTTAGAAAATGTAAAAGATATTTTTAAGAATGCAGGGATGAGCATAAAGAATATGAGCTCTTCATTTTAGCCAATTTCACAATTCATCTGTTGCTTATTGCAAGATGTTTTGCGTGATGACGTATTCGAAGAAGTGTTACATTATTTTGATTGACGCACATGTCTCCTGCATCGAACGCTATAAAAGAATTAAAGAAAAAAAAATATGCACCGTGTGTTACAATTTCTGCCAAACAATTAATCTTCGATACTTTTGCCGCAACGGACTCCCTGCTGAACAACTTTTTCTCATTCGAGACTCACTCTATCGAATACACAGTTCTACTACGTACTACATATTTGACATAAAATACACCGAACAATCTCTATTTCTTCTTGAATTGAGCAAATCTTAGCGATACGTGCTGGCAGTGCTTTCGAATAGGTCTAATCAGATGTTTACATACACTTTACAAACGTCATGCCACGGTTTGAGGTCAGATTACTCTTATCAGGCGGCCTAGAATTGATGGTTATACTATAGGAATCATTTTAAAGTTACTTCATCATTTTAAAGTGCATTCGAAAAATGGAAGATGTTCATTGTTCCTATCGGTCGCCGCTAAGCTCTCGATATGCTAGCAAAGATATGCAATTATTATTTAGCGATCAATTCAAGTTTTCCACCTGGCGCAGATTGTGGGTAGCATTGGCACGAGCTGAAAAGGTAATGCTCGGCTAAATTTTTGGACTTTTCAAAAACATTGTCATTGCAGGAATTAGGCCTTGCCATTACTGATGAGCAAATAGAGGAAATGAATGCGGCTGTTGACGATATCGACTTCGCTGCAGCCGCAGAAGAAGAGAAGGCTACGCGTCACGATGTCATGGCACACGTTCATGTTTTCGCGAAACAGTGTCCAAAAGCAGCGCCTATAATTCACTTGGGAGCAACTTCATGCTATGTGGGTGATAATACGGACCTAATTGTAATCAAATCAGCACTGGAACTAACTCTAAAACGAATAGCAACTCTCATACACAATCTGAAATCGTTTGCACTCAAATACAAAGATTTACCAACACTAGGCTTTACGCACATGCAACCAGCTCAATTAACGACGGTCGGAAAAAGGGCTACTCTGTGGCTGCAAGATTTCCTCATGGACGAAAGAGCGTTGAAACGATGTCATGATGACCTTAGATTCCGGGGTGTAAAAGGCACGACAGGTACGCAAGCTTCCTTTCTCACTTTATTCGAAGACGACCAAGAAAAGGTAAAGAGACTTGATAGTTTAGTTACATCACTGGCCGGCTTTGAAAAATGCTTTAAAGTAACTGGCCAAACGTACACACGCAAGGTGGACGTCGAGGTTGTAGGCGCCCTATCGAGCTTAGGTTGTTCCATACACAAAATGTGTACTGACTTGCGAATTCTCGCCTCGCACAAAGAACTCGAGGAACCCTTTGAGAGCACTCAAATCGGATCTTCCGCAATGCCTTACAAACGCAATCCGATGCGCGCGGAACGTTGCTGTGCTCTTGCCCGTCATCTCATTACTTTGCATTCGAACGCAGCTAATACACATGCTACGCAATGGATGGAACGGACACTGGACGATTCCGCTAACCGACGAATCACGCTTTCCGAGGCATTTCTTTCAGCAGATGCCGCGCTCCTGACACTAATCAACATAACTCAAGGCATCGTTGTAAACGAAAAGGTTATCGAGAAATGGATCAAGAACGAGCTACCATTTATGTCCGCCGAAAATATAATAATGGAAATGGTGAAGAAAGGTGGCGACCGGCAAGTTTGCCATGAGAAAATTCGCGTGCTAGCGCAAGAAGCCGGTGCCCAAGTAAAACAGCATGGGAAGGAAAACGACTTGATTCAAAGAATTCAAAACGACGAATACTTTAAACCTATTCTTTCGGATTTGGACAAGATACTGGACGCGAAGACTTTCATTGGACGCGCTCCGCAACAAGTCGTTGAGTTTATCGAAGAGGATGTGAACCCCATTTTGGAAACATATTCAGATATCTTGAAGCATATTAAGTCGGTGTCGCTTGAAATATGATATGTAGATCCGCCGCAATGAAAATTATAGGTTTGGAATGTAAAGTGAAATCATAGGCTTTAAAATTGTGTTATAGACCAAAATATATGAAAGGAATGAAAACTAATGGTTTGTGATTGATTATGTCTTCCGCTATCGGACAAAAAATTTTTTTAGCAAATTCATAAGCGCACTTGAATATTTAGTGTATACCATCTAATACAATATCAGAAAAATGCTAATTAGAATAGATAAATGCTGCTAAGAAGTGCCATGTCGAAGACTTTTATGGGGAATCGTTAAACAGTTAAACAAAAAGATGTATTAGTAAATTATATTAAAGGCAATAGCACATCTGAAGAGAAGAGGCCTTCCTGATTGCAAGATCTGAGTGCTTTTAGGAACTTAGTTAAAGATTGCTGAAAGCAGATGGAACGAGAAGTACTTTTATGCGATTATGAATTCAAATGTGCTAAAATTTATGTTATGCTCATGAAACATATCGAATCTCGTGTACGCCAGGGTTAAGCTGGCTTGAACACATTTGCCATCCTGTGCAGAGTACCATTGTAGGCCCTTAGCCGTAATTTATGAGTAAACTCGTTTCCCCATAATCGATGAGGTAGACTTATTTATTAATTTATAAATGGGTTTCCCAAGGAGACTTTATCCTCAAATAATTATATTTGCAGAAAAAATAAGAGCATATATTAAATTAAATATGAAACAAATGAATTCAAAATTTTAAACTTAGCCGGCACGTTAATATAAAAAAATTAACAATTTGAATTTTTCTGGCCTTCTGTTTTGCGAACTGTTCGATAATTGATCGTACTAATTTTTCTCTATTCAATGATTTTCTTTTAATGTTTTCTCTGTCGATAAAATTGGAAGACCTACTAAACTATCATAAGTCATTGGTGTTCTTAAATCTTTCTAACGTAGATGAGTTTTGTTCTCCTGATGTGACTGTGAAAAGAAACGCGTTGATTATCTTCAAAACTATAAGATAACTTTTAAATGCTTAGAATCTGAGGTAAAATTCGACTACGTGTTATAGCCGGTATTTTCATGTTTTTGTGGTGATGTGTTAGTTTTTGGAGGGTGTCTTTTGTTTGTTTGTTAGCTTACCTTCAGTGTGTTGTCTTTTCATGTAATTTGTTTGCGTTTTTGTGAGTTATTCTTAAATATTTGCTCGTCCTCTGTGGTGATAGCAGGGGCGAAAAATTGAAGAACAATAATCAAAAACAGACAAAAACTAGACGAGAAGACTATGATGAAAAAGTAAACAATCAAATAAATACCCCCCAAAAACAAACAGTTTACTACAAAAGCACAAATATATCAGCCAGTTATCTACAGGTAGTCGAACTTGATTTAAATATATAATTTAGAACAAATAAACTTTAGTTTTCTGTATGAGCCAAAATCCGATATCGAATTTCATACGATATCGTATTATCTTTATTATAGTTTATTATGTTTTTCTATTTGCACGAGAATTCGTCAACTTAAGAATGTAAATTCCGAACGCCAGACCTAAATCTATAAAAGATAGTCCGAATTTCCAGAGCCCCAAGCGGCCAAGTTTTGCAGATTTTACAATACAAAGACTCCCCTAGTAAAATTGTACCCTTTTACTAAAGTACATAAAATGAAACCTTTTGAGTTCAAGAAAATGGGGTTCTTTTTTATTACAGCTTGTCCTCTTAAAGAGAAAATTTTGAATTTTTCGGTAGAGGCCCGACATTAAGTTTTTCACAGTGACCTCATTAACGATTTTGTATGCTTTTTTTCATTTTTTTAAAGGCAGATACATTTTTAGCATTGCGTGCTTTCAATACATGTTTCATTTCAGCCCAGAATTTTTCTATTGGTCTAAGTTCAGGACAATTTTGTAGGTTGGCTCCCTTGGATAAGAACAAAAGTTACGTAGTTGCTTTCATACCGCTCCAGCAGTATCTTAACGTAATGACTTGATACTATGCTGGCAAAACAACACGGACTCTTCATGCCTATTACTGAAAGGCAACAATCGGTTCTGCAGACACTCCTCGATGTAAACCTGGGCATTGATTGTGCCTTACGCTATAAAAATATCGCTGCTTATATCACATCGGTAAATAGCCTGCCACACCATGTACTGTTTAGGAAATTTGCTGGTTTTCTTCGACTTAAATACTTATTTCACTGCAGCCTTCGCTTGAGCAGACTAAAATTGCATGACCAGGACTATGTCTGAAGTCCGTTCTGACATAATTCTCGTCATCTAAAATGACGCAGCCGAATTTTGTCACATATTAATCGTATAATTTTTTTGCTACTCTCTTTTTTCCTCGGGTCGATCTGAAACATTATGTACATTATATGTTCTCAGGTTGTAAAATTTCTTCTCTCGATCTACCGTTGACCTCGATGTACCAGCAACTAACAAGCTTCCTAACAATTTTCTTCGCCAAATCCTTGTCTACGTTTCCAGATTTTCTATCTGATCTTCTTTTCCGTTTAACTGGTAGCCCCTTCTTATAATTCGCTGTAATTCATTTGACCCTTGAAAGTGACGTTTTAAGGTCCTTAGCAATTTTTGAAAACTTGGTTTTGGGATTTTCTATGTATTTGAAAACAATTGGCTGTCGATCTTTTTCTTCTTTCGACTCCATGTGGCCAGTTAAAGAGATCCTGGATGGATGAATACTAACATAGTTTTCTGTCCTTTACATAGAAGGTTACCATGTGCCTTAAAAACCTTGGAGCAGGTATACATACGTAATTTTCACAAAGATAAAAGGGTCCAATTTTACTGGGCAGCCCTTTTTTCAGTAGCTCCGCATTGAGAGGCGTCGTTTCGGTTCAAAATTATATAAAAAACCGTTCAACTTAACTTGCTACAGTTGACACAATTTACAAAAAAAGCCCCTAGCGCATCAGAACCGCTAGAAATACTAATGTTCGAAGAACAGTAGTTGATTTGTGCAGATTTTGAGTGTATTGTTATATATTATCTTATATATTTTTGTTATGTCGTTTTTATTGTCTTATATATTATATATTGTATGTATTGTCATATATATTGTTATATATTGTATATTCGCGATGTGAATACTAAATGCAAGCATCTATTGGTACGAAAATAACAAAAACACCTCGTGCTAGTAGTCCATTTCTAGCACCAAAGCCAAAAATAAGTCACATCTGCCTCACGTTGAAGTCAACCTGATCTGCGAATTTCGTATTGATCCGATCACTGCATTGGAAGTTATAGGGATACAAAGAAATTTAGGGTTACCATTCGCAAGAGCTTTCAAACTTTCTAGATCTTAGTATTTGGTGTGTATTTTCACTACAAGACCACTACGATTTGAAAACTTTATGATAAAATCGCTTAATAAAGCTATGTCAAAAAAATACAAAAACAATCATAGCTGGCAACCCTATCATTGTTTTTCAAAGTGTATTTCTACTGAATATTGCCTACAATAATTTAAATTTGCCGTATGAATTTCGTTATGATACCCTGACTGTACTGGAAGCTATAGGGCAAAGAGCTTTATTTTCCTCAACGAATTTTCAAAATTTAAGGCACAAAAATTATCATAGCTGGCAGCTCCAACCGAATTTTTCGACCGAATTTCTACCAAACGTGGTTTAAAGTAAGGTTCAGCTACTGTCTAAAATCGAACGACTGAATCAGAATTTATAGGGTTAAATGCAGTTATCTTTTTTAGTGATTTTTCAAGATGGCACCACTGGCACAGAGTCACCCGCATTTCAAAATCACTTCTATCTGACCTGGTCCTATTTAAGACCAATACATTCTGTCAATTTCAATTAATTCTGCTTATCGGATCGTCAGTTTCCGTGAACAGAAATTTTTGATGCTAAAAATATAGGTAAATTGGGCAAGGGCTACCAGGCGTGCCGGTAATAACATATCAAATTGTTTACTTTAGCTATGTAAACAAAGCATAAGATTTACATATGAAATGCTTTTTTTTTAAGAAGCGGCATTTTTTCAGGAAAGTCGATGATTTGAAGGTTTTCACTTTCAGTGCCTGCCCTAGCTACAGGGTTGCTAGCACGCTCATCAACACAAATTTACAACTAAATAATACCAATATGTCCTGAAAATTTCGTAATAATTGAATAGCTCTGTCAAAAGTTATCGCAATTTAAAATTTTTCAAATTATCCCGTTCTCTTTTAGGCACCTAGCGCACACATGGGGTTAAAAAATTCCAAAACATTAATCGATTCGCATTTAGAACACGTTCGAAATTTATTTCGTCAACTTTAGTTTTTCAAAAATTATTTGTGTACGGAATAATAAGTATATTAAAAATATCACTAAACTGGAACATTAGTAAAAAATTACTACTGTTTAATAACGCGACTAAAACGTGACTAACATCAACAGATTGATAATCCGAAAATTTCGATAAGATATACAGTGGCTCACAGCTTATTTCAACCAGCACGTAAAAAAAACTTTGACTTCCTATAAAAACTAAACTAAAGAAGATATCAACATTATTTAAAGGCAGGTTATTAGTCTAATATTTAAACTAATCGAATATGACCTGTTTTATTTTTTTTATTTGTTTAGTATTCTAAAACAACGAAAAACGAAAAACGCAACCAAAAACAATGCCACAGCTTATTTCAACCAAATAATTTGTAGGTGTGCAATGATCCGTTAGCTTGCAATGCAGCAATTATTTCTTTGTCTATGCTGTAGTCATTATATTTGTAATGTGTTCAAGTTCAGTTTTGCTGAATTGTTTGAAATGATTGCGCAAAAAAAATTAGTTTTTCGAAATGGGACCACGTACGACAATTGATCAGCGAGAACTTGTTCTCAGTAATTTTAAAAGGTGCCATTCGTGCAGGAAAATTGGTGAGATGGTTAAACTAAGTGATTCTACAGTACAGAGCATCATAAACCGATTTGTCCACGAAAATAGAACGCTCGATATAGGGAGAAATGCCCCCAACAAAATGTTCAATCAAGCGGACGAGCGCTCCATTGTTCGGAAAATCCGGGAAACCCAAGGCTATCGGCTCCGAAAATTGTAAAAGAGGTGGAAGCTGAGTTGGGCAAGTCCTGCCACCCGGAAACTATTCGTCGTGTGCTGCGAGAGCATGAATTCAATGGTAGAATAGCGCGTAGGAAACCATTTATAAGTGCCAAAAATCAGAAGTGCCGTTTAAAATTTGCCAAGGATTCTGGATTTTGGAATACCGTTATAGTCGCTGATTAGTCGACATGTAATATTTTTGGCTCTGATGGAGCCTCATATGTATGGCGCAATCCAAATACAGAATTGCAAAACAAAAATTTGAAAGCTAAATTCAAACACAGAGGTGGCAGCGTTATGGTTTGGGCCTGTATGTCCGCAGCGGGAGTTGGAAACTTGCAATTTATAGAGACTACAATGGATAAGTCTCATTATCTCAAAATTTTGAAGTCCAATTTGATTGAAAGTTCGGAGAAACTGGGCATTCGCGATGGCTTCAGATTTTATCAAGACAATGACCCGAAGCATAAGTCGGGTATTGTACAGACATGGCTGGTTTGGAATTGTCCGTATGTTATGCAACCACCGGCACAGTCACCCGATATTAACGTCATCGAAAATTTGTGGGCCATTTTGGATACAAACATCCGAAAACGGAAGATATCCAACAAAAGCGATCTCAAAACTGCATTGGTTGGGGAATGGGCCAAAATTACCCCACAAATGACACAAAAGCTGGTCGATTCAATGCCTAAGAGGCTAAAAATCGTTGTCGAAGAAAAGGGTGGTCTTACTAAATATTAAACTATTTTTCTGTGCCTTGTAACTTAATTTAAACATTGATTCTGTTACTTGGTTGAACTAAGCTGTGACATGGTTTTTAGCTACTTTTTTCGTCATTAATTGTTATAACCTATTGAAATAAAATAAAAATAATAATAAACTGAATAAATGATATTTGTAAACACTAGTCTAATAATCTGCGTTTAAATAATGTTGATAACTAATTTCGTTTAGTTTTTATAGGAAGTTACAGTTTTTTTACGTGCTGGTTGAAATAAGCTGTGAGCTACTGTAGCTACGAACTTGCAAGTGAATTAATTGCTATTTTTCACTCGAAATTTGCGGACAAGTAATTGAAGCAAATTTACTTACAGTGCATCACGCGACATTATATTTTTTTTTGGACTAATTTTCAAGGTCACCTCCTAACCACCTAAAATTTCGCAATAATACACTTGTATGTGAACAATAAACGGTCAGAATCTTCTACATAAGAATCATTTGCAACAAAATGCTTTAAAAAAAACTCGGAAACTTATCAAGAGCAGTGCTTGCACATTTTCAACTTTCATTAATTATAATTGCATTATTTATTCGCGCAATACAACTTGATGCGTACGGATGGTATAGAAGAAATAAAACTTTTTTTTATTTTTTTATGTAGCACATTGTAATACAGTATAATACTTTAACCGGGAATCACATTAAAACATGCATCAACTGGCGTCTTGGCAATGAATCTTGTTATTCAAGATCACAAAGCAAAACACTTGCTAACTAACACGTTGTTTGGGTTGATATCTTGGAAATACGGCGCAAAGTTCATTTGATTGTATGTACGTAATCGTTGAAACGTAAAGTAATGCGTCCATTTAGTAGCAATCACACACAGCAGTAATGGAGTAAATACTTCGGTTTCCTGATTTTTGTCATATTAAATTGTTTTTTAGTACATGAGGTGAATATATAGCTAGCTTCGTAGTATCGATGAACAGTAAGATGGGTTGCTTGATTTCTTCGATTTGTATCTGGCACTGGCACTCTACATACATGCCCGGAAAAGCGAATGCTCGACAGCTAGCGAACCGGCGGCGGCGTCGTCGAATAAGCTATCTACCGCCACTCAACTGCGAATCACTGAAATGCCAGTAATCAGGTGCAAATTTGTATAAACCACTTTTCCACTCTGCGATAAAATAAAGTAATAAACGCAATATGTACTTATTTGGTTCTCGTCTGAATTTAATTTTAACTAGAATAAACCAAAGCAGGTTGCTTTACCCTACTACACTCCTCGAGACGGTGTACGGGTCGCTCATTTGAAATTTAACTGCTCGGATAATTATTGTTCGGTGTATGTACGAGTATGGATTACTTACTAGTGTAGAGTCAGCTACACGGCGAACGTAGAATTCTTACGAGCGCTTTCCACCACAACCCGATGCAAGGAGAACGCTATTGGACGCAGCATTAAAGCTTCCAAGGCGAGGACATTCTTTGCCTATCATTAAACGTTGATAGTTTTATAAAATTTCACTTACGATTTCGATTTCCACAGTTGTTACTTGAGTGCCTAGCGGAGTGTACTGGCGTCATTCTGGCGGTGGAATCATGGACTTCGGCCTGCGGCTTGTTACGTTGCTACTAAATTTGCTTGGTTCGTTCCTGGTGCCATTCCTTAGGGCATCGGATTCTATAAGAAAGGGCCAGAAAGTACCTCCGGTTTCCAATCAACTTCTGCTGATACCCGCCACTGAGCTTGCCGCACAAATCCGCGGTCAAAAGGTGAAGCATACAAACATACACTTTGTGTTTCGGACTGATGATAAGGTCGTTATTTATTCTAGGTGAAATCGGAGCAAGTAGTTCGGGCTTATATCGATCGCATTCGACAAGTCAATCCGATTATAAATGCGGTGGTGGAGAATCGGTTCGAAGCAGCCATCCAAAATGCAAAATCTGCTGATCATCTCTGCGCGACTGTGAAATCGCAGGAACTGGAGTCCAAATATCCTCTTCTTGGAGTTCCGTTTACGGTGAAGGAAAGTTGCGGATTACAAGGTAAGTCGAATTTGTTCGATAATGACAATACCCGAAGAAGACTTCGTATATGGTCCCAACAAATATAACTTCTACTTTTATGACTACGGTGTGCATAGTCATACAATTAGAAGTTATATATATTGCGGAAAACGTAAGTGCAAGCTTGTTCATTGAGCAAACTTAAGCATTACATACGAACGTATTTTTAATTAATGGGTTAAGTATTAGTTTGTCGTGAAAGCAAACGAGAATTACTGCAAGCATGCGAATAATTCATGAACATTAAATGAATTGAGGCCTAAAATTTACAATTAATCGATCAAAGTTTAAGTTATAACTTTGAATATTTTACCCGTTTCACGGTTAGAATTCTATGGAGTGTGTTACAACCAGAGTGGCTAGATATTTGCGAGAAAGTATAGCCCAATTTTCATTTTCCTAATTTCTTATTTGTAGCCCAAAAACCACCACACCAGATTTGTAACTAAATTAATACATTTAAGCTAATCAAAATATAATATTTAAATCCGTAAAATTCGTAGGAAGTAGCATAAATGCTCTAATTGTAGCACAGAAGGGCTAAGCTTCATTCCTTTCAATTCCCCAACTTGTTATTGAGCTGGTTTGATTGTTACTTGACGAATCTAACCCAACGTGTATCCTTTTTACTGATGGGCGTTTCTGTTGTTTTCAAAAAACGAAAACGAACTGTTTTTTTTTTAATAAACAACTGTTTTTTAAAACTGTTTGAAAAAAACAGTTTGAATTAACGAAAAGAAACAAATTTTATGCTGTACGACAATTAGAGTTGGGTCGTAGGTACTAGGATTTTCATATGTGAAATATAACTAGTACAAGTACGAAAAAATACCTGTTCCAAATACCTGTTTGAAGTATGTACATACATATATACGATTTGCAGTGATGTAATGAAACAGACTTATATGCCCTCTCCCACCTTTCAGGCACAAAGTTCGCAGCTAGAGTGGTGGTGGTGCAAGATGACCTTCAAAGGATACCGAGTCATTAGACCGTGTAGCTTGTCCGTAACTTTCCATCTAAAGGAAAACGATCAAATTCAATCAATTTAATTTGTTTTTCATTTTATTATATGCAGAAAACACCTCCTGTATTCGTTCAAATGGCCAAAGTAAAAAAAATTACTAAGATAGGACCAACTAATCCTGTTGTCATCTATATGACTTTTCATCTAGCGATCTCTGATACCAAACTTTTCCTGGCTAATATAAAATAGTCGGATTTCCACTTCGCCTCACTGAAGCATAAACTTTGCCGAAAATTTTATTAAGAAATGATAAAAAAAATATTTCGTTTATTAAACATGCACTCACTAGGAGGCCAACCTCTTCTGTAAGGCTGGATATGAGTCCAGGGGCATCTTACCTCCCGCGGTCTCGTAAATTTTACAACCCCAATAGGGTTGGAGACACCCTCGTGGCGATCTGCAGTCACGAAAAGGGCCTCAGCACACCCGGCGACGCCAACTGGTGAATCAAAAAAGATCTCAACCTTTTCCTCCTTGGCACTTTTAGTGCTACTTTTAGTTTTTCCGGCGGATTTCTTTTTGTCGTATCTTCGAAACTAGGCCACTTCTTCCCAGACTTGTATGAAAATTTCGCCCGAAACAACTCAGAAAGGTCCCCAAATTCATGCTAGATTAATAAAATTTTTTTGGAAAATATGGACGTTTTTGCCCAATTTCCCCTATGGCAAATTTTTTTGCCCTTAAAATTTCACTAATATACTCCCCAACCACTTTCGATCATCGAAAGCACCGTAAAGTTAGTTTTTGCCAAACTATGGCCAAAAATTCCTTACTCCCCTACAAAACCGAAATTTTTGTATCACAGCAATAGGTCTCCGTTATGTCCCAAACCACTCTAACCCAAAATTGGCCGATTGTGTCCGATTTCAGCTCCTTTTGCCCTAAAAACTTTTTGAATATTTGAATAAAATACTTGCAAGTACGAAAATACTCGCAAGTACGAAAATACTGTTTTCTGCAGCTAAAAAGTTTTCCACTGCCAAATAGTTCGTTTTAACAAATGAAAAACGGTTCTTTTAAAAAAAACGGAAAACGATGAAAAACGGTTCGTTTAAAAAAAAAACGAAAAACCATGAAAAACGGTTCGTTTAAAAAAAAACGAAAAACGATGAAAAACGATTCGTTTTAAAAAAACGGTTCGTTTGAGAAAAAACGAAAAACGATTCGTTTTATAAAAACGATTTGTTTTAGAAAAACTGTTTGTTTGAGAAAAATGATCCGTTTTAGAAAAACGATTGGCTTTTGAAAAACTATTCGTTGTAGAAAAACGGTTTGTTTTAGAAATGCTATTCGTTTTAGAAAAAAAAATTTCGTTTTAGAAAAACTGTTTGTCGCTATTTGGAAAAACTGTTCGTTCGTTTGTTGCAGCCAATCATCATTTGCTTTATGCAATCATCATTTGCTTTGCTTTATGCCGATGGCACTAAAATTTTCACGACTGCAATGATTCAGAGCAGATGATGACTGTAAACTGGACCTGCAGCAGGAACTAAACATAACTGATGACAAGTGTACTATTATATTTTTCACACTCAAAAACAATCATGTAATCCTCGAAAGGAATCAGAAATTTAGGAATACTGCTGAGCCAATCATTCACATTTGACGATCAAATCGATTCAATCGTAGTGAAAGCTAGCAATGCTTTAGGTTTTGTTAGATGTTCAAAGAAATTCAACGGCATTTTCCTAACTAAGATTCTCTTTTGTAGCCTAGTTAGACCTATTGTCAAATATGCCAGTCTTGTATGGGCGCCGTATCAAACAGTTTATATCGACCTTCCGTGATATGATCCTTTACATCTACCTCCTTATCAGGACCGCTTAAATAAATCTTTTATGAATGGTAGAGATTGGCAAAAGAACTCACGGCTCACCACCGATCTCTTTTTTTTACAGTATTGCGCCTTACTCTCAGTATACTGTTCGCTACACATTTAATTAAGTTTATTCGAACGAAAGCATTCGCTTGCAGACTATGCAGTGCTTTTTTCAGGCGCTGCACTGTAAAAAAAGAACGATCGGTGATGAGCCATGAGCTCTTTTGCCCATCTCTAATACCTTAAATTCCCGACGTCAAAATTCCAAAAATCTTATTTGGTACGAAAATTTTAGCAGGCATCATTGTGTCGAGTTAATAACTAAGCCAAGTTAACTGTTTTATTAAGAGAGGCACTTCCGACGCATATATTTTTCAGCCTGCAGTCACAAAACCGTGTAGGCCCCACAAAATCTGGGACTGGAGGCTGTCTGCTTTCAATTGGGTCTGCCTCTGAAATGAAAGCATTTGGTCCGCATTTTTGGATTTTCCAGCTCCTTACTCTTGCTAACGCTCTTCGTCGTGTCTTGTTTAAATCCGGTTAAGAGTCTTTGTATTATTTATGGACCAGATACCGTTTCGTTGCGTTTCTTTTTATATTGCGACTATTGAATGTTGTTTCGACGGATGTACACCACTTAGCGTCCCTCTTCCAGGATCTTATCCATCCAATTGCCAAAAACCAACCTCAGCTGCGTAGAGCTAACAAAGCGACAATTCAGCATCCGTTGGGTGTGGATGCAAGGGTGAACCGTAAAAGCAGACTAAGTGCCTTCATGGTTGTTTATATGAGCAATTATTTATTTTTGCCCCTTTGATGGTTGTATACCACAGCTTTGGCGGGCTCTCTTCTGGGATTCGGTTCTGTCGAGATGCCATACCATCCTCTCAAGTTTTAAAAACGCTGCATGCAATATGTCATAGGCCAAGCTACACAATACGTATTGCGAGTGTCTCTATCAGGTGATACCCAGGTGACTTTATGTATATCTTTACGCTGGAGTCGCAACAGCTAACTTATTCGATGATGCTACCTCTTCTATACCTCGAACTCCATGGTCATTCCAATGCAACCTATGGGTGCCTTATAATACCTGAATGCCAGCTTCTGACCTATATCTGCACTCAGTTTCCTTCTAGTATTGAGAGTCCGCTCCTCTTGATCGAAATGCGCAGCTTTTTCGACGGCAGAAGACTCCTTCGTAGGACTGTCAACTTTTATGGCAAATGTGTATCGCACGCGGATTGCGCATAGCCTCTCACTGATAGCGTCAAACTTCAAACTTTAACTCCTTGTAGACAGGCTGCCACGACTAGCAATTTCCCATGGCATAACATTTTAAATTGCTAGTGGAGGCTACCTATGGTATGCCATATTTTATGGTCTGCCATAAATGGTAGGCAATATGGTATGCCATTTGCTTGGCCATTTGCCTGGCAATATTTTGACAGTTCTTGATATCAAAATGGCGTTGAACCGTGAGAATGCTGTATTTCTTATAAGAAAATGTAGGGATTCTGAATTCAAAGGGATTTTTAGAACTCGTTGAGCAATGAAAATAGTCTACAGAGTATGAAATGCTGGGAAATTGGGGAATTTCTTCGCTCTGCACTTCAAATAACTCCTTAAGAGCATTTGACGCTCAGATACAACGCATGTCCTTCTCGCTCAGAGGCATTTTCGAAATGATATTGCATGCCATGAAATTGCCCACGCACAGATGGCATGCCGTAAATTTGACAGTCGTTTCCATCGGAAATGGCAGAGTAAATTGGCAATCGAGCCCCGGTGAGAGAGATTGAACCTTTCAAAACTATCAAAACGTTTAACCTTTTCCGTGTGCGTAGCCATCGTTGTGCGGTTGTAGTTCTGAGTCCAATTTTGATGCTTACTCTTTGGTTTATGATGGGCACCTTAAAAAGCTTGTACGGGAGAGGTTATTGGGTTCTAGTCAATTTTACTCAACGTTAAGAACTAGCCTGATCATATTAGCCAACCTTTTGTGCAAGATTTTTTTTTCCAGCTGCCTCCACGATGAGGCTATGATCACACTTCGACCAGTCCAAAATGTTCACAAACAACACGCTATCCTATCCGATAACTGACCACTTTTCTAGATGAACCTTAGTTTTTTTTTTTAATGTAATGCTTATATAATATGAAAGATCAAAACGAAAAATTCATCTCTAATATGTTTTAATATTTCAAGGATTTTCGCATGCCGTTGGATCCGTTCCTCGAAAAGGAATCAAAGCGGCTATTGACGGGCCTGTAGTTGCTAACTTGAAAAATGCTGGAGCTATCCCGCTTCTGATCTCAAACAATCCTGAATTTTGTGTTAGTTGGGAAACAAACAGTTTACTTTACGGAGTCTGCCGTAATCCGTACAATGACAAGCATACCGCGGGCGGATCTTCAGGCGGGGAGGTATTTCGAAGTTTTCATTTGCAATCAGAAATCATATTGCGTTTTCAGGGTGCATTAATTGGAGCTGGTGCTTCTCTATTTGGTGTTGGATCGGATATAGCAGGCTCTATTCGCATTCCAGCAATGTTTAATGGGATATTTGGGCACAAACCTACAGGAGGCTTATTTTCGACGAAAGGCCACTTCCCGAATTCGACAGATCCAATGTACGCTTATTACCTACAAACAGGACCGATGTGCCGTTACGCTCGTGATTTGCCAATGTTGTTTAAAATAATGGCAGGAGATAATTACAGGAAAGTACATAAAGACACTGTTCATCTGAAAGACATTAAGGTAACTTAGCTTGTTATATGCGCAGTTGAAATTTACTTATTACATCCTGTAGGTTTACGTGACTGATGCTGATAGCCGAAAGTTGGTTGGATCTCCTTTAACTGCAGAGGTGAAAAATGCTATGCGAAAGGGCATATCGCACTTTAAGAAAATAGGCATGTCCGTAAGTAAGGTGAGTTGGTCTACAGTGGTTGATTCTTTGATAATTTTCATGAGCCTGTCATTTTTCGATGCATATAAACAATTGATTGAAAGGTCTTTGCCTTTGAGTTTTTCTATCTATCCTTTACTGTATAAATTATTAAACAAGGCGTGTGGAATTTACTGCAATTGCAAGGTAATTGAAATGTTCTGACAATTCTTATTGTGAAATGTTGAACCGGTCCATGTTATAAGAGAGGAAGAAAGCTTGCGTTCCATTATCCAAAAATATTTTTTCGTTATGGAGGTAGCATTTAGCGTTTGCTTCGTAACACATGTGGCATAAAAAAATGAGCAAATTTTTACTATTGTTTCGCTCGGGAACCCGCCATCCGATTCAGCTGAAACTTTCAGGATACATTGGTGTATATGCAGAATAGATCCAGGTCTCACTAAATGTCAATTATCTTTAACATTTTGGCGCCGGTGGCCATTTTAGTGATATTTTTAATACACCTATTATTCCGTCCACAAATAATTTTTGCAAAAATTTAGGTAGCGGAATGAATTTTGACCGTGTTTCAAATGTGAATCGGATAATGTTTTTGAATTTTTTAACCCCAAGTGTGCTTTAGGTGCCTAAAAAGAGAACGGGAAAATTTGAAATTTTTTAAATTGCGATAGCTGTTGACAGAGCTTTTCAGTCATTATGAAACTTTCAGAACATATTGGTATTATTTAGTTGTAAATTTGTGTAGCTTTAAATGAGCATTTTGGCAACCCTGTAGCTAGGACATTCGCTGAAAGTGAAAACCTTCAAATCATCGACTCACCTGAAAAAATGTTTCTTCTTGGAAAAAAAGCCACTCATATATAAATCTTATGCTTTGTCTACATAGTCAGAGTAAAATATTTAAAATTTTAGAACGGGCACGCCTGGTAACCCTTTCCCAATTTACCTATATTTTTAGTATCAAAAACTTCTGTTCACGGAAACTCACGATCCGATAATGAGAATTAGTTGAAATTCACAGAATGTATTGGTCTTGAAGAGGACCAGGTTTGATGGAACTGATTTTGAAATGCGGGCAATTTTGTGCCAGTGGTGCCATCTTGAAAAATCACTAAAAAAGATAACTGCTTTTAGCCCTATAGATTCTGATTCAGTCGTTCGATTTTAACGAAATTCACACAGTAGCTGAACCTTACTTTAAACCACGTTTGCTAAAATTTTTTTTTAAAATTCAATTGGAGCTGCCAGCTATGGTACTTTTGGTGTCTTAAATTTTGAAAATTCCTGAGGAAAATAAACCTCTTCGCCCTATAGCTTCCAGTGCAGTTATTGAATCATAACGAAATTCAAATGGCAAATTAAACTTATTGTAGGCAATATACAATAGAAATTTTAGCTCAAAACAATGATAGGGTTGCCAGCTATGGCTGATTTTGTATTTTTTTGGCATACCTTTAGTAAGCAATTTTAGCATAGAATTTTTAAATCGTAGTGATCTTATAGTGAAAATTTAAAAACTTTTGCGAATGGTAACCCTAAATTTCTTTGCATCCCTATAACATCCAATTCAGTCATCGGATCAATTCGAAATTCGCAGAGCAGGTTGACTTCAACGTAAGGCAAATGCGACATATTTTTTGCTTCGGTGCTAGCAAAGGGCTGCCAGCACTAGGCCTTTTTTGTTATTTTCGTTCCAATAAATGCTTGCATTAAGTATTTTCATCGCAAACATTTGCAATGAAAATAAGTAAACATTGTTTAAATTTTCTAAGATCTGCACATTTTTCGGATGACAACCCCAAACACCTTTCTATCGCTGTAACTTTCGATGAAGTCACCGAAATTAAAATAAGCTTAAATTCTATTATTACTTAGTGTGTATTAGTTTTAAGTAGGAAAAGTAAGTAGTGGTAGAATACACGCTTAAAATCTGCACGAATCCTCTACTGTTCTTCGATTATTAGTGTTTCTAGCGGTTGTGATGCGCTAGGGTTTTTTTATTTAAAACTGTTTTAATATCGAAAAAGAAGTTCCAACGACTAGCACCAAAAAAAGTTGTTTTTAAATATTTCAAATATTTGAAAACTGATTGATCGCTGAACGGCTTAAAAATCTTCTTTGTTGGAGTATAATTTATCAACATCACATCTTAATGCAGAAGCGAAGGATCTCTGACAGCTATTACAGTATTAATATTCGAAAGTGAAGTTTGGACAAAAGCAAGACATATGAAGCCCAAAGAGAAGTTTTGGAAGCAATCTAACTTAACTGCAATCAATATATTAATGTTATTTATTGTTTTGTATACTAATAAATATACAGGGTGAGCCAAACTTATAATCGTTCGATTTTTTTTTTCGACGAAATCTTTTTTTTTATGCAACCAAAAAAGGCCGTTTTTTTGTTGTGAAAATCGAACCGTTGACTTTGACTATCCGACATTTTGTAAAAAAGGATATTTTTCACATGGAACGATTAAAGTCTAGTTTATGTTGTTATTTAGTTCAATCCATTTCAATTTTTTGTTTCAAATGATCCAGTTCACCACAGTACTGTTCACTGCGGAACGGCTTTTTGAAAATTTGTCATTTTTGATGTCCTTGTAACATTACATTTTTCAATATTTACCAACAAATAAATTCCTAAATGATCTTTATTGTCTACATTTTAAAATGGTATATTGATATTATAAAAAAGTTTAATAGTTTTCATAAAAAAAAAATTTTAAAAATGGCCTTTTTTACGCGCTACAAGTAGGGTGGTCCCCTTAAATAAAATATTTGTGTTGGTTTATACTCGCACGACGCAGGTCATGGCTACCCTTTATATTTGTGGCTGAAAACTCTTCAGTACTTCATTCATTCTCGAACTTAAAGGATACCGTGGCTTTGATACTTAGTCATTAGCTGTACAATACTATGCATAATAAGGAATTGTTCTAATAACTGTTGTGCCGACTGCCAAAATCTAATTATTTTGCACTCAAACTACTGAGCTTACCAAATAAACCTTTGTTGTTGCTAGTGAATAACCAGATATGTTTTATATGAATGAAGAAATGAATATTTTTACAGGCTAAATTCAAAATAGATATTGATGATTCACTTGAAGGAAGTTTAGCGTATATTGTTGAAATGATGGACCTCCCTGACATGCTCATACACCCAGACAATCCGAAGGTTTGAACACTGTAAAAATCTGTGACAACGAAATTAATGATTTTGTATATGTTGCTTACATTAGAAACGTGATAACGTGTTCGTAGAGCTTGGTAAAAGTTTTCTAGGAATGCCGAAATACGCTTTTGCATCTTTAATCTACATTCTACTGAAAGACACAGGAGGATTTATGACAGCGCCGAGCCGACGAGTACACAAACGGAGATTAGATATTTTCAAGAAAGAACTTCTCGTGAGTAACATACTAACTACAACGATCTAAAGTATAACATACGCTACACCGATTTATTTACAGGACATTTTGGGCGATGATGGTATTCTGATCTACCCAACCATGCATTCGCCTGCCTTCAGAGTCCACACGTCGTATTCAAACATGCCTGGCATTATGTACAGTATGGTGTTTAATGTATTAGGATTTCCTGCTACTCACGTACCGACTGGCTTTAATAACGCCGGCTTGCCTGTTGGCTTTCAGGTTGTCGCTGCACCTTATAAAGATTTACTTTGTCTAACTGCTGCTACGGAATTAGAGAGAGCCTTCGGTGGTTGGAGCCTTCCCGCGTAAATGACTAGACAATTTTTTTGAAGGTGTAGTTGGTAATCTGTGGTCTTCTAAACCAAAGCTTAGATGCATTAAGTCGTAAATGCTAAATTAATGTTTAAGCTTTTTGTAAATTGTAAATAAAATGCATATGGTGATAACGGTATAGTTTTGTGGGAAGGAATGAATACTAAATTGAAATTTTTTAATGACGGCACTGTTTTTGATGTATGGACCAAAATAAATTTTGTAAAAAAATATTTTATTTTAAAAAAAATGTTGGTTTAAAGGATTTATCATTCATTTATTTATTTATTCATCAAGCAAGGTGTACATGTAGTACGAAACAAAAAAGTACGTAAAAGTACGAAACAAAATTTAAAAAAACTACATATGAATACAAGACAAATAAATAAATAAGTTACAAATAGATAACAAATAAAGTAATAAATAGATGACAAATATCTAAATGAATAAACGGTTAGGTTAGGTTGTACTGGCTGGCACATGGCCACACATAGACCTACTGGACCATAGTGATACCAGATAAATGGACCTCGAGAAAGAAAGTTCAGTCCAAGCGGCCATCAAGGCCCCGGACTTTTTCACGAACTGAAGGATGTCCTTCAGATTTTGCTCTGCCACGTGCGAGAGATCCACCAGCCAGGGCTCACCGAAGTATCGCAGTCTGGTTTTCCCCAGTGCCGGGCAGTGACACAGGAGATGTTGGATAGTTTCTGAGACCCCCAGCTCTTGACACATCCTACAGGTGTCGCCCGTTAGAAGTCCCATTTTCATAGCATGTGCTGCTACAAAACAATGGTCAGTAATGATACCAACGAGTCGTTTGCAGTCAATCCACGTTAACTCGAGAAGGTACTTGGTCGATGCGAGATTGTATGACCCCCACATGATTTTGGTTACCCTGCAGGACTGAGTTCCATCCCATCTGCGTGTCGCATCCTGCTTCATTTGGGAGTCGATTGAGTGCTTAATCGTTTGGATAGGAGTAAGGACGTCTACCGATCCCGAAAAGGGAAGACTAGCCCCATACTTGGCTAACGCATCCGCCTTCTCACTTCCATCAATGCCCTTATGACCGGGAACCCAGAAGATTCTGACTCTTCTGCTGTTACTCAGTCTGTTCAGGGCCTGAATCCAATCAAATACACACTTCGATTTGGATGTGTGAAACATCAGTGCTTTTACCGCCGCTTGACTGTCCGAATAACAGTTAAATACCAAAAATAAATTAAATATACAATACACATACATTAGTATGGCGGGGGAAGGGCGAGACTACGAAGAGAGATCCTTGACAATGTTATTTTTAAAAGTTGCTTTAGATATCGTAGGGGAAAAGCTCTCGTTCATGCTATTGAATAGCCTGCAGCACCTATTTATTGGCTCGTTTTCTGCATATGCTGTGCTGTGTTGATATTCCATACTTTCAAGGGCTGATTAAGTACAAACTTTTCTTTCAAATAAACGACATTAACCACGTCTCTGATGAAATCGAAGCTGAAGCAGGCAGATAACATTAATTTTCTCGTCGGAAGGAGTAACAAGTTAATATATTTAATGAGATATTCGTATCGTGGTAGATTACTGAAATCATAAAGGTTGAAAAGATATCTCAGAGCGAATAGTAAAAACTGCTTCGGAACAGGCCTCAAATCTTTGGCTGTGAATTTCGGAAGCCGGGTTCCAGATAGTGCACGCATATTCAAGAAGAGGACGCAAGAGTGAAATATCCAGTTGCTCACGAAAGTCAGCATACACTGCTTAAAAACGCGAAATTGGCAATGTATAGGTAGAAAGAAAATGAAAAGACGGGTGAAAAACGAAATTAAAAGGAATATGAGAGACATTGTAATCTATCTTATACAGAATTAATGAGAAGATACATATACATACACATATACTTAGTAAATAACAAGAAATTCCGCTGAAAGTGAGTAAACAAAAGTCAGCATACACCACAGAAAATTCAAAAGAATCAGTCTAAGCGATGAGTCATACTGCGATAAAGATTGCTACCGTGTTAATATACAAAGATAAACATTAGGACATTGCAAGTCGATCAAACTAAACTGATTTGGGTGCCTTTAATACTTAAAAATGAGTACACGGAAGGAAACGAGTTTGGAAGTGCGAAAAATCATCCTTAGTGAAAGAGTGGAAGGGAAGTCGTATGGTGAAATTGCTAAAATAATTGCAAGAAGTCAGGCAACGGTGCAAACGATCATACGGAAAGCGGAAACGGAAGGGAGAATACAAAATAAACAACGAACAGGTAGACCGAAATCCTTAAATAAGAGAGATGAGAGAGACTTGTTACGGAAAATAAGTAAGGAGCCACAAAAAAGTGCTCCGGCAACGGCCACTGCACTTGCAAAGGCAACAGGGAAGCAAGTGAGTCCAGATACAATACGTAGAGTTTTGCGTAGTCAGGGTTATAACGGTAGAGTTCCGCGCAAAAAAACCTTTCATTTCTCCAGTTAATGAAAAGAAGAGGCTTGACTTCGCTCGCCTGCATCTTAATAAGGACGACAGTTTATGGAATCAAGTTCTGTTTAGTGACGAGAGCAAGTATAATATTTATGGCTCTGACAGGTGCGGATACGTGTGGAGGAAGCGGAACGAAGTATTGGCAAAGAAGAATTTGCATCCTACAGTGAAACATGGTGGAGGGTCAGTACTCGTATGGGGTTGTATATCGGCCGCTGGTGCAAGGCAATTACATTTTATTGATGGTACTATGGATCATAACATGTATTTGAATATATTGCGAGGCAATTTGATACCTTCTGTGCAGAAATTAGGCCTACAGCCAAATTGGATCTTTCAGCAGGACAATGATCCAAAACATACAGCTAGAAGTGTCAAGGAATGCATGCTGTATAACGTCCCTCATCAGTTTCACAGTCCGCCTCAGTCTCCCGATTTAAACCCTATAGAGCATTTATGGGGGGAATTGGATCGCAGAATTCGTGAGCCAGCGGTAAGAGCAACTATTACTAGCAAAGAGACCCTAAAATCTGCTCTGCTGTATGCCTGGATGAATATTCCACCCGAAATTACCGGAAATCTCGTTCGTTCGATGCGAAGGCGTTTAGAAGCTATTATTAAGGCTGGTGGAGGGCCTACGAAGTATTGAGCTCACGTTTTTTGGTCATTCTCGTTCTTTTCGAAACATGGCTCATAGTGTATGCTGACTTTCGATGGATGAATTTTTTTAGTTTTCATGGCTTATTTCTTTCTGTGTTCGGATTTTTTTTATTGTTATGTTATGAAACTTATTTTTAATGCCATTATTTTTAATGCTACTTTTACGTTTTTATTGCATTCTTTCTTTTTCCACTGTACCATATTCGTGTTTTTACATGCTGTATGTTGACTTTTGTGAGCCACTGTATAAGGATTTAGTAACCCAGAGATTCTTAAACTCATTGGCTCGTCGATTAATGAAACCAAGTTGTTTACTTGCTCGGGAAAGCACTCTATCGTAATGTAGATTGAAGCGGAGCTTTTCATCCAGGATGACACCGAAATCTAATTTGGTGTCAACCCTACTGAGTGCCGTATTGCTTAAAAGGTATGTATAATGTACGCGTACAGTTTTGTGAGAGAAGCTAATTGCGCGGCATTTGGCAATGTTAAGATGGAGCTTGTTCAGTTTAGACTGAAAAAAGGTAGTGTCAGATGGTGACCTGATGACATGGTAGATTTTGAGGTCGTCCGCAATATAGTAAATAAGCAATGTCAGATAAAACCTCCGATATGTCAGATATAAAAATATTAAAAAGAATGAGGGCTAAGATAACTTCCTTGAGGTACACCGGATTTAACGTCGACTTTTTTAGAAATAATACCTCAGAATTTCACGAATTGCAAGCGGTTCTGGAGGTAGGAGCCAAGTCACTTTAGTGAAGATCCGGCGATTCCGAATTGTTTCAGCTTGAAGATCAAAATGGAGTGATCAACTCGGTCGAATGCTGTACTAAAGTCTGTATAGACTGCGTCAATCTGATCACCTTTCTCAATTTTGCACAAAATATCAGAAACAAGCACCATAAGATTAGTTGTAGTTTTCCTAAATCCATGCTGCTGCTCGTTCGGTCGAGCGTCGACCAGAGGAGAACATTTGCAGTAGATGATTTTTTCAAATAGTTTGGGAATAGCAGATAGAAAGGCAATGCCTCTATAATTTTGAATAAGACGTCTATCGCCACTTTTATAAATTTGTGTAATATAAGAAAATTTCCAATACGAAGGAAATAGCCCAGAGAAGAGAGAATTATTGAATATAGTTTAAAGGAGTGATTTCCACACTTGATCAGAAAATTACGAGGGAGTTCAGGTCCAGGGCCCTTGTTCTTTTTCAAGCCCCATAATGGCAGTAAATATTTCATTCCTCGATATGGTCATATCCTCATGCAAAAATTGTTTGAATCGCGCCCGGGAATCGATACAATGTTCAGATGCTAATTGAACAAAAAACTTCTTGAAAATGGTCAGCAAAAAAGTTGCAGATCTCTTGAGGAGAAAAAGACAACCGAGTATGACTTATCAAGAGATTATAAGAGATTGTTCCTGAAAGTCCGGCTCTCCTCGGCAGAATCCGTCCTCTCCTCGATTTTATTAAAAGTTTGAATGTAAGATTGAGGATTATTCGGTCGAATAATCACTCCACCATTACATTTACTAGATGGTTTATTGGTCAGTGGGGTGTTATTTTTGAGAATATTAAATTGGGGAAGTGATCCAATTTCTTGGATACTTCAATTGACAATTTTTCAATCTGCTCCACTTTATCTCTAATTTTTCGATGTTCTTTGACAATTGAGGTACATTTTTGTTCAACAACGTCCTCAACACGCAATTTGTCTTCTAAGCACGTCCGGAGTACCCACTTCTCTGCCGCGGAGATGTTAACTTTAGCTTTAACATCATCCCCTACCATCTTTTTACATTTGCTGCTCTTATTCGACATTATTTCCACTTTAAGTATCAAAAGCAAGTTAGAAAAATAGAATATATAAAAAAAGTACCGTTAGGAGCTGCTGAAGAATGAAACAAAATTTCAGTCAGAATTCACGCAACACTTTCACAAATTAGTAACGTATCGAGAATCGAGTATAATTATAATGATTTCAATAACAAATACCAGCAAAAAAGAACGATTCAAATGTACAATCGAAATTCAAAATACCAACGATATATAATACGAAAAAATGGGGAACAAACATTTTTATGAAAATTTTTTATTGTTCATTATATTCTGGCTGTATTGAAACGCATTTGCAACATTTTTCGATTAACAATTCAATTTCTTTTTTTTAAATACGAACTATCCTTGTCCTCAAAATACTCCTTTACGGCTTCCTTCAGTGAATCATCATCGGAATTCCCCATGCCACGTAAGTGTTTTTTCAAATGTAATGATAAATAATAGTCGTTCAGAGCCAAGTTTCGGCTACAAGGTAGATGACTAATTTCTTAGAAGCCATAGGACGATACAGCCTCCATTGCTTTTTGATTGCGATGAAACGATGCATTTTAGTATAAAAAGAGGAAGCATTGTATTAAAGATTCTCTGTGCTTTAATTTTATCGCAATTTTCAATTTATTTCGAATTGAAGCATGACTGGCGGTTATTTTTACATTTTTGCTAATTTTCGAAGAAAACTATTACTAATAACCTTTTGGCGGCAGCGGGTCTTTTGGTGAATTTTCAGATACTCCTATATTTCCAAGCAGTGTAAATTTTTGTGAAAAAAAAGTATTGGGAATAAAAACTTATTATGTTTTAAGCTTGTCTATGATAAACAATTGGAAATTTTGATCCTTGTGTAGGCGCTGAGTGCCTAAAAGTGGGCAAGGATTTTTTTTTCAAACTTCTATTTGTCATAGCTTCTAAGAATAACAAAGGATCATCGTGAAATTTGCAGAGCGTATTGATGTGGACTAAAATTTAGCACACATGGACTTTCAAGACTGTGCGGGCTTCTGAAAAAAATCTTTCAAATCATCGACCATCCTGAAAATTTTTTGATTTTTGAAAACAAATTCAAATTATTGATAAATTTTGACTTTTGTCCACCAAGTCAAATAAAAATTTTCAAAATTCCGCGGTAAACAAGAACGGCAGCCCATGATCAAATTACCTCTATTTTCAGCACTCAAAACTTCTGTTCACGAGAACTGATGATAGGATATTGCGATCAATATGAAATTTACAGGACATGTTGGAATTAGCTAGGACCAGATCTGATTGAAGTGATTTTGAAACAATGCTGTGGCAGTGGTGCTACTGTGAAAAATCGCCGAGAATAAAAAACAGGTTTTTGGCCTATAGCTTCCGATTTAATCACCAGATTTTAACGAAATTCACGCAGTAAGTGAACCTTACTCTAAGATAGATTTCATAGAAACTTGGTTGAAAAATTAGTATAGGGCTGCCAGCTATGGCAATTTTTGTCTCCTAAATATTGTAAATTTGCTCAAGAAAAGGTTTTTTTCCTATAACTTCCGATGCAGCAAAGAAATCAAAACGAAATTCATGTGATAAGTGAATCTTGCTGCAAAAATCATGAAAGGGTTGCCAGCTATGATGTATTTCGTAATTTATTGACATTTCTTTATCGAGCGATGTTGTCATAAAATTTCCAAATGGGAATGATTCTGCAATGACAGTTGACAACAAATATTTAGGTTTCGAAAATTTTAAAAGTTTTGAGGATGGTTATCATAAAATTCTATTCACTCATATAACTTTCAGCGCAGCCATTCAATCGAAAGGAAATTCACAGGGTGGATTTAACTCAACGTGAAGCAACTATGGTGCTAACGCATGATTGCCAGCACCAGACAACTTCGTAAATATTGCACCAACAGATGCTTCCATTTTGTATTCATAAGCAAAGCATTTACAATAAAATAAGCAACAAATATTTAAATTTTCCGAGTTTTGGAAATTTTTCGGATGGTAGCCCCAATCATAGTTTAATCACTAAAATTTACGATATCGTTGGATGAAAACGAAATTCAAAGGATAGGTTGATTAAGCACGAGCATGTTATGGTAGACTTATTGCTGCTGTGTTGGTCAAATGTTGCCAGTAGAGATGAGCAAAAGAGCTCTTAGCTCACCACTCATGGCTCTTTTTTACAGTGTTGCGCCGTACTCTCAGTACACTGTTCGCTGCACATTTCACTAAGTCTAATCAAACGAAAGTTCTCGTTCGCAGACTATGCTTTGCTTTTTTCATTTGCTGTATTGTAAAGGTGAGTGGTGAGTGGTGAGCTATGAGCGCTTTTGCCCATCTCTAGTTGCCAGCACTGAACATTTTCATCATTTGTATTATAGGAAATGCTGTCAGAAAATGATATTTGTTCCTTTGAGTAAGATTATGGTTGATATGATACTACAAAAAAGTGCATTACGTCTTCACACATTTTTAAGTCCCTCAAAGATAATTTCTTCGAAAATTAGTTTTCTAGCGGTTCTGATGCGCTAGACTTTTTATAATCTTTAAATTAATTTTTTTAATCTTACAATCCTATAATATTGTAACTATTACTTTTCCTGCACACTGCTCAACTTTGGTCTTTTTCGGGGATGCCAAACCACTTTCTAGCCACTTGGATTATTCTTTTGTTTCCGGGTCAACCACCAATTTGGATTATTCTTTTGTTTCCGGGTCAAAATTATAAAATTACGATTTGTTTCCCATGAAAATTCTTGGAATTATGTCCCCTTGTTTGTGATCACATAAACTTAAAAATTTTTTGCAGCACTGGAAACGAAAATGTTTCACATTATAGAAAGAAGTCTTGGGACCTAGGTTACTGTGATTTTCGACAGGTTTAAATGCTCGTCTAGAATCCAAAGCTCTGTAGTTACCAATACCGTATATCTCTATGCCAATATCTAACAAATTCAGCAATTTTCTTTTTCAACCTACCATCTTGCAGAACTAACATTTCTACTTTTTCAGTAAAATCTGATGATTACTACAGTAAAATCTGATTACTACTACAGTTCTTACAGAATGAGGGTCATTTTCCAGTCACTAGTGGATATCTTCCGAATTTAAAATAACTATGCCACCTTTTTATTGTTGCTAAAGATTGACAAAGATTTTAGAGTTAAGGATTTCCCATCACGCTGAGAAAATTCTTGGTGAATATCAAGGTGGTTTCAGAAGTGGAAGATCGACAGCTGACCAAATATCAGGGCTGTGGAGTCGGAGTCATGCCCCTGTATATTTAAAGCGGAGTCGGAGTCGAACGCGACTTACAGTCAAACAAATTTTGGAAAAATGCTGGGAATTCAACATTGATGTCCATCAAATATTCGTCGACTTCAAACAAGCGTATGACAGCATCAACCGGACTGCATTATATAACATCATGCTGCAGTTCGGAATCCCAGCAAAGTTGGTGCGACTGGTGAAAATGACCATGACCAACTCCACGTCACAAGTGACCATGACCAACTCCACGTCAGAATAATATGACCAACTCGTCTTCAACGAATACAGGGCTAAAACAAGGGGATGGATTAGCTCCAGTACTCTTTAACTTAGCGCTTGAGTATGCCATCAGAAAAATCCCCGTTGACAAGAGAGGAACTCTTTTATTTAAGTCAACACAACTAGTAGCTTACGCTGATGACATCAACATTATGTCACGTTCGTTCAACGACGCCAAGGAAGTATTTGTAGCTCTAGACGAAACCGCCAAGGGAGTTGGTCTTCAAATTAACGAATAAAAAACAAAAGTTATGACTCAATCAAGGAAAAGGACGCCAATAAGACAAAACATAACGATTGCGGACTATAGCCTTGAAAATGTAGACAACTTCGTATACCTAGGGACGAACCTATCGAATGATGGGAATGAGCTTGACGAAATCAAACGACGGATTCAATTAGCCAATAAGACATATATTTTTTTGGTGCTTTCCACCTTGAAATCTCGATGCGTACACAGGAATACGAAGCTTCGTATCTATAAAACAATTATTAGACCTGTGCTATGATACGGATGCAAAACCTGGACAATGACCCAGGCGTCTGAAAAAGCCTTGAATACGTTCGAGAGAAGGGTATGGCGAAGGATCCTCGGTCCAATACGGGAAGAAGATGGATGGCGAATCCGATACAACAACGAGCTGTGTATCATATATGACGAGCCGGAAGTCTCTACCGACTACAAAAATTACAATGGGCTGCCCACGTGGAAAGAATGAGCGACAATCGAATCCCCAAACGGTCTCTCAAGGGGTGAGCGAGTGGAGCCAGGCCAGTCGGTAAGCCATGCAAGCGCTGGGAGGATTCGATAGCTACTGACAGCAGGTCACTACTGGGAGCACTGAACTGGAGGACGCGGTCACTGAACCAAGACGAATGGAGGCAAAGAATTAAGGAAGCTAAGGCTCGATTCGGGCTGTAGAGCCCCGATGATGATGGAAGGTTGTCCAGATCGCAATAAACAGTTTTTGACACTGACTTCACTAGCACTAAGTCTATTTTCGCACTGACTTTACTTAGCACAATTCTCCACAAAAACTGACAAATCAACCAAATTTTGTATTTGAGCTTCAACGAGATGAGTCATAGGACCGTCATTTTCAGGTTGACGCAAGTAGCCCGTTTAGAGCTCAAGACTTTTGGCACTTCTCTCATATACTAAAGATTTTTTTTGTGGTTCTAAAAGTGACTGACACAAGGAAGTCCAAAACCTGACCGACGAATTTTTCAACCAAAATATTTTATGTGAAAATTGTATTTTGACTAGAGATTGTAAATATTTTAATTTAAATCAATTTTTTCCTTTTTGAAGCTAGATTTATTTATTTTTATTCGACATATATCGATATTTCGAGGGTAATCTGCCCTCTTCTTCAGTGTCTATTGATCAATAGACACTGAAGAAGAGGGCAGATTACCCTCGAAATATCGATATATGTCGAATAAAAATAAATAAATCTAGCTTCAAAAAGGAAAAAATTGATTTAAATTAAAATATTTTCACAAGCTAGGAAAAAATTGGTACACAATTAAAACAATTTAGAGATTGTAATTATCTAAGTATGAGGAGTCTAGAATCTTCGTCGAAGCTTCTGAGAAAAATCAGAAAATTTATTTCTTTAACCAATTTCTTTGATTTGATTTCTTCTACCTTTATGATTTCAAACATACAATGATCCGTAACTGGCATGTGCTTTATCCTTCGAGAAAAAAAAACATTTTTTCAGTTTTTGTTTTTGGTTACATTATGGGCATAACCAATACAAATTTTAATTTGACTATACCAGTACGTGTACTTGATTTCGTTACATCTAATTACAGGACAAATATTCAAGGTTTCGAATAAAAAAACAGAGTATGATATTCTTGGTAGATTATAGTGTAAATATCATGGTCCTTGATATCATAACGATAGCACTTGATCACTTTTAAAACTAGAAGACTTCCAACTCATGTTCAGATCACTTAGTTATGTACAGTACCATTAATGTTGAATAAGAGATGCAAAACTTGAATTCGGTTAGGTCGACCGTCATTGGTGATCAAGTGAGGCCTGGTCAGACGTTGGAAGGCTGTTTTGGCTCGCTGCCGTTATAGCCCCGCCTTGAGCAACCTCTTCAATAGAAAGATATTTCTCAACAATCCGGTCCACCCATCCTTGTTCTTGTTCTGTTAAGTCTCTGCAAAGACAAAATGAGTGGTTAGAAGTCAATAGTTTAAGGTATTTATGAAAAATATTGAGTTTTACTCTTTCTTGCTCTTTTAAATGAACGATGGCAATATTTCTTATAATTGGTTTTTAATACACACACCCAGGGACAAAAAAAAAACAGTTTAATTTTGCAAGCCAGTGGGAAAACATTAATCATAGAGGTGCCAAAATACGTCAAGTTAAGTAAAGAGCAAAAGGCCGAGATTTGGGCTTCTTTCCAATGGAGTGAGCCCAAATAGAAAATTGCTCGGCAAGTTGGATGCAGCAAGAGGAGAGCTCGTAATTTAATTAAAAAAAGCACGAAACTGCCAGCATCGAACGAAAAAAATGCAGTGGAAGGAAACGAAGTACCACGCAAAGAGATAAAGATCATTTGAAGTTCCTGTTGGAATCAGCATCCGTCGCAATTACGAGCAGAGCTATCGAAGTCGATGAATAAGTCTTGCAGTCCCAGGACAATCCAAAGGAGGCTGAATGAGCTGAGTTTAAGTTCCCGCTACCCTGCGAAAAAGCCGCTTTTGAACAAGCGGATGAGGCAAGCTCGTTTCGAAAGGTGCAAAGAACGAAGAAACCAGACTTTAAAGGATTGAAAACGAATCTGCACATCGAGTTCGCTCTGTAAGTTACTTTTACATGGACAAAAACTAATGAGCTTTCTAATGGTTTCTTTTTTCCAGGTCACACCATTCAGGGAGCGGCTAGGGATAGAGTTGCTACCGTGGCTAGGAAACAGACCCGAATTGAATCTCACAGAAAACCTTTGGTAGCACTGAAAGAAAAATCTTGGTAAAATCAACAATTTTCCTTAGTTGTTTTTGCGTCAACTACGGGCTATAGTTAAAACAACCATAAAAAAATAGTTGATTACTTTTATGCACCATGACGAGTGGTTGATAAACAACGTCCGTGGTGCAAAAAAAATAAGCAACCACAAACAATGGTATTCCAACAATATACATAGTATGCAGTGTGGAATTATGTTTGTTGAGTTTTACATTTGTATGGTAATTGTATGGCCGAATTTGACGCTGCGGCAGAATTTGCCAAATTTCTAATTTTGCCGCACCGCTAGCGGCGATTCCTACCATAGGTTGGCATCACTACTAGGTTGAATTAACTCTGTTTGAATAAGGTTGAATGGTCTAATAGACAAGCGATGGCTGATGTGTATTGTGCCAAGCCAACCTAATCCTCGTACAACAGGATTTAGCAATACAAAAGACAAAAAAAATGAATGTAATGCCGCAGCCCACTGCGTTTGCCACAGTGGAAGACACTGTCATGTGATTAACTTATGAAGCGTCATGCAACGTAATATAAAGGCTTCACAGCATAACATGAATATGAATTATATTGAACAGCAAACCGAACACGATTTTGCCATATAGTATATGAAACTTCTATGATAGAATACGAGTATGAGTATGAGGAGTATGGAAAATCAACAGTTTTCCTTAGTTGTTATTGCATCAACTAGGGCTATAGTTAAAACAACCATAAGAAAATTGTTGATTGCTTTTATGCACCATGACGCGTGGTTGATAAACAATTTCATTCGGAGCATGATAAACGTCCAAATGTTGAAACCATTCTACTTTGCGTAGAATAATTCCAAAGACGTTGCTCACGGAATTTCGTTTGTTGAAATCAACTATTGCGAAGTAGTTTAAGTACCATAAAAACTGTTGATAATTCGAAACGTTGAGGTTTTGAGTGAATTTATGAATATTTTTCTATTAATCAACTAATTTTCGTGGTTATGAAACAATTAAAACAGTTGATTTCATGAACGTTGTGATATTTTTTGTATAACCAGAACCAACTACTTTTATATCGTTAAATTAACTATATTAACATAATAAAAATAACTATTTTCCGTAGTTCGTTTAACGATTTTGTATGAATCGTTGCAATACTATTAAAAATAGTTGAACCAACCAAGAGTTTTTCTTTCAGTGAGGTAATTGGGCCAAAAATATAGGAGAGCGAGCCGAAAACTGTTGAAAATTTGAAGAGTATAATAAGAGAAGTGTTGGAAGAACAAATCAATGAAGATTTGTAAAAATATTTGTATAACAGCTTGATAAGGACAATCAAGGTTACCAGCCAACTAAAACCAGCCAACTAAAAAAACCAAAAAAATTAGTATTTTATTTTAAATACAAAATTTGCGACTCTTTTTTTGAAATGATACGCATTTTCCATTTTTTTAACAAATCAAGCTGCTTAAATAATGTTCTAATATTGTGGTGCTTATTTAAGAAATATACTGATAAAAAAAATATTTTCTATGAATAAAGTGAACATTTCTAGAAACAGAATGAAATATGCAGCAATTTCCATGAGATTGCCATCTCGTAGATTTTTTTGCCGCTTATTGTATGATCATACATACTGCTGGGTCAACTGGGTAGGTCTACCTTTGATATTTCAGGATTCGCAGAAAGTATAAATCATATTAAAAAAAAATATTTCAGTGGTTCATAAGACCTGGCGTTGTGAACGGAATGATAAAATTTTATGCTTATCTGATCGGAATACAGCAGAAACATTGTTCATGTACAAACACTGATAAATAAGCGGAGCAATTGATTAGGATCACGGAATAAAAATCTGCATGGAAAAAGATGATTTTTCAAAAGAGCAGTTAAAATGAATGAAAAATATTTTTTTTTAGAAAAAAAAATTATTTTTTTCTCATCTCGAATTTGACTTTGTCAATGTAGAGCTGGATGCAATTTCACAAAAAAAAAATTCGTCATTCTTACTCGGTTGTTGCTGGTTTCGCTCCTTCTTCATAATTTTGCTGGAGTTTTCCAGATCATGAAGAAAGCGGCACAGAACATTAGCATTGGCGTTGAGGTTTCGTCGAGGTATCGCACAGGATGTGATATTTGTAGGCTTGGTTGTTATAGCCTAAGTAAATCATGAAACTCAACTAATTGATCGTCTACCTATCGTCAAAAGTGAGGAGCGTAGTCGTTTCGTTGTGAGTACTTTATAAGCGCTGTGCAGTGCAGTTTCTAAGCCGAGCAACTGGTCGTTTTGCTGGTTAGATGAAAAATCAAAATATCAAATTCCTGGAGTGTTTTAGAAAAATACCCAAATTTGAATACCACCAAACTTGGTTCTTCGAGAAAGGATGTTCATGAAAAAGTGTGGTCGGAAGTTGGTAGAAAAATCAACCTTACAGGTAAGAAAGGTTCAAGGTTACATAGCTTTATGCCATTTTACTTGTTTTATGAATATATTTCATTACCAAAAAATTGTATTTTACATCTGGTTACATTTTTTTCGAAGCATATACTTACAAACGTATTTATATTTTCTTTTTTAAATCTGGCATTTGCTTTAAAATAATGGTAATGGCAATGGTAATGGGAATAGTAATAACCATCGTGAAAAGTATAAAAATGTCTGTAAAATAAATTCACAAGTATTATTTCCACTGCCAAGGGAGAGATACTGTAGGAGAAATAAAAAATAAAATTCTTAAAGCAGTCGCTTCAGGACATGATGCAGGGATTAACTTCATACCAGTCCATCAGTTCGAGGGCTGTGAACATATGATAACAACGACCGCATACATGCAACTCTAATCCACCCACTAGATGACTCATTAGGATTTTGATTGACGAAGATTTTGACCAAATAATAGAAAAGTCATGAGATGAAGATGATCCCAGCGTAGTCAACGAAGAGGCAAATACGGAAGAACAACTCAACGTTATAACGAAGTCCCCACGCTATTCCACTCTATTCTATTTATTTCACTGGGCCGTAGACTCTCCTGAGCACTTTGTCCAAACACAGCTACTGCTTCTTCGAAGTCTCTCGTTATTGAGTCCACATATTTTCATATAACAGCATATAACTTATATAACATAAGGTAGTTAGCATACGCCACCAGCTGCGTGGACTGGAACATTATCGTGCCCATTATGTAGGCCAATGTCTTCTTTATGACGGGTTCCAGAGGGCGAAATGCTCTTCAATTTTCCATCTCCTTATTTGTCCGTTAAGTATCCATTGAATTAATAAATAATACAAATAATTCAAACTGAAGGTTTCACCGTTGACCTTGCATTACAATACATATGGCTGAGTGCTGCACGCTTACCGCCCTCTATCGGAAAAACGGTTGAGCGCATGAAAAAATGCTTCAACTATAATTTGTCGGAAATTATATGCTCTACAATTTCAATCCGATGTGTTAACATCATTGGAGCAATAGATACCAAGTTAATCGCAAACAACTGTTTTTTCTCACCTTTGCCCTTGAATAACTTTCGACACAGACACGGGATTTTATGAGACTTTTGAGGTAACTTTGAGGACCCCAAAATGAAGGTATATACAAAAATTCAGCTTATTATCTCCCATTCCGAGGTTGGCCCCTTTTTTATGCTAAAATGACTGGGCCATTCAGCTGATATGACGTAAAAGCAAAAAAATGCTCATCCAATGTGTAAAAAAATGGTGATTCGTTATTTTAAACAGAAAAATGAATATATTTACTTATATGAAAGAATTAATTTTAGACACACTTTTTAGAGTGTAATATTAGTCATGAGTGAACGAATCGGCACTTATAATCGTTTTCCGCGATGACGGGGAACATCATTGTTTTTGAAAAATATTTAATTTATTTAAATACTCACAAACAAACAATCTAGCTTCTTTTCACCGTCGAATTGTACAATATAGATCAATTCAATGATGACAGCACTTTTAATGCTACCACCTCCCGGACTATAAAAAGCTATTTTTATTATTATTATTATTATTATTTTTATTATTATACATATATTGTTATACATTTAGTCTTATTGTTAAGTATATTGATTATTATAATTCACTGCTATTTAAACTTATTATGTAATAATATAATAATCGATATTCTAATCCAATCACATGATATCATAAATCACTCAATAAAGATCTTATTATGAAAAATGTCTGTCTACGACAAATCAAAACCAAAATGCTTCAAAAATAAATACTCGGATCAATTTTCATTGTTTATGCCCGCCAGGAGCAATATTTATTCAACACCAGTATTGAAAAACAATAATTAAAATGAAATACGTCGGGTCGCGTTTTTAACATTAGATGTGTAAACCTGTTGCTTAAATTATTATTGAATCACTATTAAAAACGATATGAAAGTTGTTTATCTTTCAAAAATGCAACAAGGGAGGAATCATTGCATCTTTAACGACAATACCAGTTTCTGTTTTTCAGTTTATTTGTTGCTTCCAAGCACAGCGCAAAATTAGCATCTGCAGATATGAGTAATGCATAAAAGCTTTTCGGACTTTGTTCTTCGAATCGTACTAGAATCATCTCAACCAAGGTTTAATCGTTCTGAATACTCAACCTGCCGAATGCAAATCGTCCCATTATCCTATGATTCATAGTCGGCATCAAGCTCATTGGAATCCGTTCTCGGTGAATAATACAGTATTATCTCAGTCATCCATAGTTCTCATTATGACATCACTGGAACGTTCCATAATCGAAAGAAAGTTGTAATGTTTTCTTGTCTGTGTCGTCATAAAGATAGTCCTAAATCGACACGAATCATCCGTGACTAATAAGGCTGTGTCGCAGCTACATGCATTATTTCCTAATTAGCAAGACCATACGTATCATACATTTATCAGAAGAATGCACTAGTGCATTTTAGCGGTTGGTCCAGGTCCACAGAAGTATAGATATGGACACGCTTTGTCGCAACACTATGTCTTACTTCATGACTCACTCAGATATAGCACCACTTTGGGATTGTCTTGTCGAAATAGTTACTAAATTGTTACCGCTAGTCGAATTATTGTGCTTATCACAGTGCCGCGACACGTCGGAATCGACGACTCATTCAGATCAGTGGCTCTATTGATTAGCAATTGGTCTTCTAAAGGTCGACGAGTCATTGTTCATCAGTAGTCGTCGTCATCCGTACGAAATTCCATTGCACGAAGTCACGTGTGAATTGACATGAATCACCTGAGACAGATATGTACGTTCAGCCACCTTAAGCGCTGTATGGTGTCTGACAGATAGATAACTCAGAGAATTGTCACGATTTATCAGAAGAATAACAGAACAGAAGACAACGCATTTATTTCAACTCATTTCTGCATGTGTACATACAAACAAAGCAAGTGGTCTTCTTAAAATCGTTTTGGCTTACTCACCATAATTTAAATGAAGTACCTATTTATAGTAGCGATAATATGATCATTGAATTAAAAAATTAGCTTTTTGGACAAACTCACATCCTTCGAACTAAATATACGAATAGATTAACAATATGATTTATCTGGACCTATAATATTTTACATGGACCTATAATATTTGTATATTTTTTTTATTATTATATTAATATTTCGCTAAATATATGTAGATATAATATTCTGCCGATCCCTACATACATAAAATATAAATAATAAATATGTATAATAAAGACGAATAATATACAAAAATAACATATATATAGTCGTAATGTATTTTACATATATTTATTTATTTAAATGAGACAGAGAAAAAAGGAAATAATTATTATTGTAAGTACTTAACTAACATTTGATTTAAAAGTAATATATCTAAAATATGGCTTATAAAGGACGAAATAGTGAGAAGCAAGGACCAAAACTGGAGCTCATGGTGCTCGAAAGTGGAAAAGTAAACTTTCATACAAGCAAAAGGGACATTGAAGACGGATCGACAGACGATCAAATATACCACTTGGATCCTATTGGATCAAAATGGATACTTTTTTCCACTTATAAAGAAATAGGATACAAAGATATATTTTTTATGAAATGGATCCGTTTGATAAATGTACACAATTTTGAATGAACTTATAGAAATTATGAGCAAAAATGCTTTGAATGAACCTATGCATGCAATGCATGCAAATATTTCACATTTCTGATGGATCCATTATAAGACATTCTGAAAAAGGATTTAAAATGCATAATTTACAAAGAAGGAAGTTGTCCAAAACAACTAACAGCATGTATAGAAAAATTTATAACAAATGTAATTAAAAAGAATCTGAAAATAGATTCACTGAAAATTATTTCTGACTTACAACAAAAGTTTAATAAACTTGTAAGTATATTTACCATAAGGAGAGTGTATAAAAAAACCGTCACCAGTTTTCAAAAAGCTATTTAAACAAGATAATCGAATTTCGGAAGAAAGAATTATTCACTGACAAAAGTAAGTATAAGTACAGGGTGATTCAGATCACGGTGCTTTGGGGTATACCACATTATTCCATGAGGTGAGCTGATAAAAATATTGTTGCACATACCTCCGCGACCTATAAGAATTATTTCTTCAAATAAGTTCTCACTTGCTGAGAATAATGTGGTGGCGCACCATCGTGCATAAAGTACATATCCCTTCTCAAGCAGAGAGGGATATTATCGTCCAACATATCTTCTAATTCAGTTTCCAAAATTGAAAGATATGCGGTACGATTCACTATTGGGATTTCGAAGCGATTAAGACAAATGATTGGCAATTATCCCAAACCAAACTTTTATTTTAAAGTTACTTTGATCATGCCCTCCTAAACAGTGTTCCCACTCTCAAATTTTCCGTTGTATCAAAATTTACAAAAAGTGTATCAAAAGTGGTAAAAATGTTTCAAAAAGTTCCCAAAAGTGTATTTGGGTCGAGGTACTGAAACTATAAATAATAGATTAAGAAAACTTAGTTTGGAGCTACATACTATACTTATTGAATAATATAGAGCCTAAAAAAACCCCCAATTTTTTCCGCTCTTTGTTTTCATCTGCATATTGCCATTAATATTGAGGCTACATAAAATAAAATGTAAGTTCTTTACGAATGCGCTCACATTTTCACGAAATTATTACGGAGCGCAGATTATTTTTAAGGGAATTCACAGTTTTAAATTTCACAAAAAAAATTAATTCTTTGGCTTAAGAAGGAACCATATAGCTATCGGAATGGTGATGAATATGTTTTGATACAGCTATTAAAGTAAACATGAAGAAAAGCGGCATTGACATGACATTGGTTCACCTAAATTGTTTTCAACCAAACTCAGTTAATCCCAAGACGCTTCAACATTCATTTTCCCGTTATTATTTAAAGAGCTTGAAAACTTCAAATCTTCGGAGTCATCAGATATTAGATATCTTTTGTGGTTCAAAGTGTAAAGTAGATTGAAGTTGGTAGTTATTACTGCTAGAGAGAGGAGATTTGGTAAGCTCATGTCAGCAATATTAAAAAAATTGTTGCTGTATCATTGTATCAAAAATATTAGTTTCAAATAAAAATGTATCAAGGATTCGTGAATGGAGGAAGAGAGGCGTGGAGCTACAACCCAAAATTTGCAGTGAACTGTAAAAAATGGTGGAGGTGGTGGTATTATGGTGTGGGGGTGTATAACGTCGACGAATACGGGAAACTTGCAGATTATAGAAAATACAATGAACAAGTTCGCTTATTTGAATATTTTACGCTCAAATTTAAAAAAAAAGTGTGCAAACCTTGGGACTGTGTTCAGATTTTTGGTTTCAACAGGATAATGATGATAAGCACACATTAAAAATTGCTCGATAATGAATCTTTTCCCTAGTCACCAGACCTCAACCCCAATGAAAATTCTATGACTTGAGTTGGAAACAGGATTACATTAAATTGGCAAAAAAAATGAAGTGGAAACATTGTTGAAAGAAGAATGAAGTCAAATTAACAAACTAATAAAAAATTGGTTGGCTCAATGCCGAAAAGATTTGAAGCAGTTATACGTTCCAAAGGATGTCTCACGATGTACTCAGTTCTTAAACACTATTATAATAAGTGGAGTGTACGAATACTTTTGCTTCATAATTCATAATATTTGGGAAAAATTGTATTTAAGTATTTTTTTTAAATTTATTCTTTGAATTGTGTTTTTATTTCATTTGCTGTAAATACTGTCTGTAAGTAAATACTGTTTGTTCGAAAAATTGTGGCACAATAAATATAATTGTAGTGGCAGTAGGTGCGTTTTTTTTTTTGCACACCCGAGCAGATCAAATTTTGTGGGTATATTGTTAATTAATTTTATTATTGTATTCAATATACTTAACAAACTTTGATCTGCTCGGGTGTTCAAAAAACGCACCTAATGCTTGTTTTACTTTTTCATCATTGGAAGTACGAAAACTTCTGCTCCCAACTGAAAAATGGACAGTTTGCCTGGCTTTAACCTGCATAATACGAAGCTTCAAAGTGTACTATATCTAAGCATTTATATAAATAATTATATAAATATCTATGTAATTATTATCTAAATACCAAAATTATGCATAAATATTGTATAAACTAAGAAATACATCATAAAATGTCACCTATAGCATTCCGTTTGTGCTTCAGTATTTTCACTAACGATTGAGATAAAAATTGAGTGCAGCAGGTTCGTTTTTTGGACTCTTGGGCAGGGTAAATCAAGGTAAGTTTAGGTAAGTACATTGTAATGCAATGTACTTACCTACACTTACCCTTCCCAAGAGTGCAAAAAACGCCCCTAATGTATGAATTATTTGTCGATCACTTTCGAAAAGTTTTCAGAGCGGCAGTTTATGTAGACATAATCTGACTTAAAGTCCGTTGCGAATTCAGGGAGTACACAGCAATTTATAAAAATACAAAATTATTTTTACAAAATCAATTTATAAAAATTATAATTCCGAAGTGTTTCGCCTTCTCGCCTGAAGCAAATCGTCGGCTTCCTAGGTGCTTTTTCAAGTGAGAAAATATGTGAAAACTGTTTTCATCCGTGAGAAATCGTTCCAACGTGCAATAACGTGGCTGAACACGCGAAGACAGACTTTTTACCAGGCTGGAATTTCTAAACTCTTCCTATGCCCTTGGGAGCATTATGTACATGTACATAACCAGTATACTCATGACAGTTGCATCTGTCAAGCTCAAGACCATCAAGTGGGAGCAACCTTGGAGTGACCTTGGACACCAAGCTAACCTATGGGTCATATCCGACTCAGGTAATGTGCTAGGGCTCTAGGAGTCGTCGCTTTATCAAGTAAGCTAACGACCAATACCAGCGGGCCCAGGGAAACGAAACGGAGGTTCATGCTGACCATAACTATCTTGCTATATGGAACCAAAATTTAGGGAGATACGCTCCGAACTAGCAATTCCCGGGCGCGTATTGCCTGTGTTCAGCGCATGGGCGCCCTGTGCATCGCCTGTAGCTATCACATAATTTAAGAAGAAGCTGTGGTATCAAAAGTAATCCGAAAGACTTATTAGCGCGAGAATGGAAGGAAGGGTACTTTCGGTGCTCAGAGCTGGACAGAACTGAGCTTCTGACTCACGCGCATACTCGTACCATCCAACTTTGACAACATAGTTGGACTGAAATAATCAAACGACTCTGGACGGCTAAACTAATTGACTTAATACAGCCTTAGGTTAGCCGTACCCACGAATACGTGAACTTTTACCTTTGGGGCATTCCACGAGAAGCGGACAGGAAAACAATTTTGAGGTTTCCGATTTTAGTAATATTTGATTATGTTATACCTACAATAAACGATACGCAGTTACAAAAAATATATTCAGTTTTTGTCTGAAGTGCATTCTTGGGCAGTTTATTCCCTTTTGAAATATAAGTAGGTATGTGTCCGACTTCTTTATTGAGCCACTGTATATATGTTCTCGATCCAGACGCAAAATGTTTTCACAGTATTAAGTCTGGTTAGCGAGCTAGAGGGCTTTAAAAATTTGTATAGCCAGCAGGTATATGCTATTTCGAATCACATTATCCAGTTTTAAAAAGAAGCAATAAAATAAATAAAGTACTCGAGTTGCAGCTTCATATAATGGGCTTATTAAATGCATTTTTGGGTATTAACAAAAATTTTTTTTTTGGGAAAAAAATATATGTCAATTTTTAGAACTTGAATTTTACAAAGTTCAACCTTTTAATTTTTTTTAAAATTTTTTTCTAAAAATAGCTAATAGTGGGTAGATTGCCAAGTTTCATAATGGGCGCAGAAGTTGTTTAGGTGCTAGACCAGTTACAGTTTCGAAGCGTAACGCCCGGTGCCCGGTTCCAGGCCCGGTGCCTGGGTCATCGATTTGTGAATCGATAATATATTAGCAGAATCCCATTGAGACGGGAGGATCCAGACGAGAAACTAAAAGGAACACACAGCGACGAGAAGAGCGACTTAGCTAGGACCACTACCGATATTTATTCGATTCTAAGTCTACCGATACACTACTGGTATTGATACCATGGTATTGTCCGTACTACCAATGTATCACCCAGTTCTAGGCTAATACTAGCTCGACTCATACCAGTGGTGAGTGTAGTAGCAATGAATCTTTCCAATACAGACCATTGGCAAACGTCACTGAATGGTCTTATTTTGGAAGTGTCCCTGATTTTGATATAAATTAGAAAAAAGGACAATTTTAACAAGCAAATTTGACAAAAAAATACAATTTCGTTTTATTTCCATTTCACCTTTGATTCTACACTCAAACAGTTTTCACTTTTGACATATGATGCCAGACAATATCACATAGGCGCAGTGTTTACCCTCCAAAGTTATCGATACCGTGGTATCCATTTCCTGGTATCAATACCAGCAGTATATCATTAGCCTAAGGGAGGTGATGAAATAACAAGTGAAAAAAGCAGTAATACTGGATGTTACTGGGAAACAACAAAGCATCCCAACACAACCCATTACAGGTCTTGAAGTTTGGAGCTGGTAATGCTCTACCCACTAAACTACACGAGCTTGCTGGAAAAAAAATAAAAAATGAAAAATGTTTAGCGAAAAGTTCACACATCTCCTGAGAATTAGAAGCAGAAAAATGATGCGATATTCTTGAGGGAGCGGATATATAGGTAAGGCTAGAAGGGTGTATGATGATTGAAATAAATAGAAGACACAATTTAGGTGAGAAAAAACACACATGACTTGTCTACCGATAATTTTGGTCATTGATCGTAACCATGAGAGTTCTGTGTAGTTATCATGGCACCTTGAAGCTCTCTTTTCGGCAAGTGCTACGTACGTCGTTAATGTTGAAAGCAAACGACACATTGGACCCAAAACAAGGATTGTCATTTAGTTTGCGTGGACGACTAGTAAGAGTGAATTGTGAGATTGGGAAGGAAAGAAAGGTAGTCATAAAATTTAAAAGTATATTTCTCAAGAGACAGATTATTCAAAAAAGAACTCCAATTGGACAAGTGTAATTCGTTATTCAGAGTTTTGAAGTCAACTTTATAATAATTGATATGAGCTTGAAAAAATTTTTATATTCTGCATATGCTTTTAAATGAACTTTATAACGGTTAATACATAAATAATAATTGCCTTTGCTCATGTCCACCAATAATACTTTTTAAGTGGATTTTCTCTAGTCAGTTGATAAAAAGGGTTTCCAATTCTAAATATTGATCAGTAGTTGTCCAACAAAGTTTAAGGTTTGGCCCGATTTAAAACTGTCTACCTACGTTTTCGTGTGACTTGCTTTGTTGCACAACTTTGTTTTGTTGCTTTCATTGTAACTCGCATATAAGAATGGTAAGTAGCTCAAATTATAAAAGTAGCGTGTTTCAATTTTTGGTAGCTAAATAAAACACAAAAACAAGCAGCCCATCACCGGAAGTTAATTGTGTTTTTTATATAAGAAACAATGGAATGGTCACAAGCTTCTTATGGGTTATATTGTTATAAAAGAATCAATTTTCCAAGCTTTACGCTCAAAAAAATTTTGGTTGAATTTCACCCTTATAATAGTAGGAAACTGGTTTCCTACTATTAAAGATGTAAATTTACAAAAGTGCGTAAAAAGAATATATTACGTCTTAAGTGTTTAGATTTTTTTTACCAGCAAATCGTGTAATTTTACCCTAAAAAATGATGCAATTTTATGGCTTTGGCGCAAAGGTGAATAGCAAACTAGTAAATTTACACTCTTTTTGCTTCAATTTGCAAAAAGTATTGTATTATTCAGCTGATATGACGTAAAAGCAAAAAATGCACATCGAATGTGCAAAAAAAACTTGCGATTCGTTATTTTAAACGAAAAAATGAACATATTTCCTATTATCAAAGTATTAATTATAGACCCACTTTTTAGAGTGTAGGTGTATTTGATGTAAATCCACTTTTTGCAACTGATTTTTTTGAATGTACTTTAAAAAGGCCTCACCGATTATGATTAGTTCTTAAAATACTCGTACTTCACAGCTAGGATCATTGAAAAAAGTGGTCCTCTGACGATAGTGTCAGTTTCCAAGAAAGCATTACAATTTTGCTCTAGTTTGATTTTTTTTAAAAGCTTTTTGTATAAAAACTATTCAATAAATGAACATTTTTCCCTGGATACCACACAAAATTTACAATATTTTTGCGAATGCACGCAAGAAATAGTACGTGACAAGAAATTTAAAGGTAAATACTGTTCAGAATAAAATTTGTAATACCTTCATAATTTATCTTATTTAATTTTCAAGTAGGTACTTACCCCAACTCTTCTCTGGCACAAAGTTTCGCGATGATTTTTTGCAAAGCATTTGCCCAATTATGATTTTGCTTGTTTTTCCGATGCAAATCTTGAATTTGGGAACGATACTTGCAGTTGAGTGCAGTCAAGTGAATAATCTGCAAGCACAAAACCCAAATTCTAGTTAGTTGGCCGAAAAGGATCATGCGATGTGAAAAATGGCGAGGCTATAAGAATGATTAATGTTTGACTTTTACGGGCGCGGTACAGCGTCGGATCAAAATCAAAAGAAATACGCGGAAAAGGGTTGCAGTACACACTAAAAATCGCATCATGCCATCGGATAAATCCTTGCGTGATAACGATAAACAACACTGCTGAAGGTTTTTAATTTGCTTTGCAAACATTCATTCAGTTTTAAAAAGCGAAACTTACTTCAGCCTTTTCAAATCGATTTTCGTATTCTCTTTCGCGTTCGCCAATGGTGTCTTTGAGGGCCTTAAACTTTTCTTCAAGCTCGATTAGTTCGGTTCTGATTGAAACCTGAAAATCAAGAGAAAAGCCCTTTTTTCCAGAAAGTACAAACATACTTAGTTACGCAATAAGAATCATCTCGTCTACATGTTACATAGTGCTGGAAGTCGGCACTTTGAATAATGTCCAATGTTTTCACGCATGATTCGCAAATTATACTGCTCGCCCAAGTCTGTGAAAAATATTATTAACATTTTTCAGACTTAAACGAACTAGCGGGCAAGTGCTTTCCATGGTACAAAAAATTTATAATCTACTCCTTGAAGATAGCTTACTATATAAGTAAAAGCATTAATAAGACTAAAGCTTATAATTTTGTGCGTAAAATGTGGATGCAACATTTATGGGATGAAATTAGATTGAAGTAAAATAAACAAGTATCATTGCAAAAGACAGTTCAACAAGAAAACTGACATACTTGCTGGCCTTTATTCCTGGTATCCACCATTTTTCCTTCTTTTATTTTGTCTTCTTTGAGTCGCTCATACTCCTCTTTCATTCGAATGAAATCCTCAAAATGCTTTTCCATATACTTATATCGAGGACCGATAGCATTCAGCTCAACATCCCTTTTCTCCAGCTCCTTTTTCAAATTCTCATTTTCTTTTATTATTTTCGTATATCTATCTACTAGGGTTTGGGTTTGTTCACACGGCTCAAATTCTTTAGATATAGCACTATCCGGTTCGTCGATAAGACGACGAACACTTTCTACATTTTCCGATGACAGCTGTCGAATCGAATCGTCAATATCGATATCCTGATTCAACACTCCTTTGGGATGCAAATGATTGATGAAAGTTTTCGCAGACTTTAACAAATTCGTATCACGCGGCGTAGCTCTGTTGAGATACTCTTCGATTTTTTTCTCAACAGAGCTTGGCTCGATGTTTTGGCTTTTGTTGAGTTCCTTGGCTGCTATTGTCATATAGCTAGAATCCATTACCAAATAAACTTTTTATAGAAAAACACAGTAAATTCCTAATCAAAATTCAAATAAATATATCGTACAAAAATTTGTTGACTTTCGCGAATAATTTCTTTGTCCTTGTATCTTTTCGTAGCTGAAAACCGAAATGATTTTCTAAAACAACTGAAAAATTATGACTACTATTGCGATGAAATATGACATTTATTAGGACAGAATAATTTTGACGGGCAAAACATCAGAGGAAATAATTTGAAAATAGTTCGTAATGGACTTCGCACGAAATTTAAAAACCTCTCAAGTGTCCGACGTGGTGAAAGTTTCTGGAAGTGATTTACATACAGTTTGTTTTGCAAATATTGATCCAGAGCAGAAAGTAATAGATGAAATATACACTGCCCTCTTACCATCGATAATATCCAGCTGGGAACACTGTCAGCCAACCAAACAGAGTGTGGGATGTTCTGTGCTAACAACCGCTTCTTCAGCAATATCTTTAAATGATCCTAATCCTTCCTATGAAGCTTGCATCAAATTTAAAAGTGGCAACTCTTATAGTGGAGACGTTAAAAATAAAAGGTTGCATGGTCATGGTGTCTACCGTTGGGGCGATGGTTCTACTTATGAAGGTGACGGTTTTTTTTTTAATTATTTAATATTGAATTTAAACATACATTAAATAGTTACATTTATTGCACAATTATATTGCGTAAGAATTTATTAAATACGCACATTTTTGCATAACTATTGATTTGTACAAGAGGTAGTCAGTTTGCTGATCATCATGGGCAACTCACTCTCCAGAATGAAGAAAAGAATATAAAATATGCACTTTATTTTCAACACTATCTCAAAAATATAGAAATTTCAACATGCCATTTTGAGAATCATAGGAAAGATACAACTAATAGTTTGCAATTAAAAAAGAATTTGATCCATCGATTAAGACAACTTCAAGCGATAAAAATAGCTATTTGCAAATTTCCCTTATGATATTTTGGCAAGCTTTTCGGGAAACTTCGATAGCTTGGAAATTTGAAATGAGATCGATGTCATCGAGTCAAACTAAACATGGACCTAATTATCAGGAAAACCCATTTTTACTGCAAATATATTTTCCAGCTGCTTGTTTTGGAGGAAATATGGGCATGGCAACATCATAAAAAACTTGGATTTGAACCAGCTTTTGTTGACTGCACAAAATATTAGTCGAACCCGATGGCCAGTGCTGATAGGACAAGGCCGACCCCCGGTTAATTGAAGCAGTGAACCATTTAACGAAAAACAGACTGCAGAAACCCCACTTTGGACAACCTCACTGACAGAATGATTTGTTTTTTTTTTTTTCAAAACTACCATCACTACTAATAACAATGAATTACTGGACGCCAGTTTTTATGGTTATGAATTTTTTTTTGTTTAGCTATCTTCTTATATTCATAATTTGTTTTTCCTTTTGACCTACTAATAAATTGATTTCAATATACCTTCCATTAACTGGGACCCAATTTCAAATTACTTCAGGCCTAACTATCAGCTTTCCAAAGTATTTTCGTCCTTCCTTTCCCTTAACTCCCTTTCGCAGCTTAGCACAACGCGTAATTTGAATGGTCTTATTTTTGACTTTATCCTCTCTAATATTTCCATAGGTGCGTCGTAAGGGAGGCCGGGAGGAGCCGGGACCCCCAAAGACTACAGTCTGGCCTCTCCCAGAAAAAAGCTCTGGTTCCTACCAGACAAATATTTCTTTCCTACCGCAGACTCTTGAGTATTCACCTGTTTGGTTATTGTGGTTGGATTCAAGAAATAGAAGAAACTTGGGGAAGTGCTCCTGAATCATGATATACCTAAAAGTTATGCACAATGTGTTCAATGACATAAGGCATACAATGCGACGACCAAACCACTTACCCTCTCGCACTCGGTAATATTTACCATGGCTCGGGGAGAGTGTAAATGCGCCTTTAATTAATTAAGTACAGTAGCCATTATTGTACTTTATCTTGTACTTTAGATTTCGTTTTGATGAATCTGATTCTTGTTTTCTGCAGCCATTTCCGTCAAATCAGCGAATATTTTCCGCCGTCAACTATTTAAGATCCATTATATTCAGTACAGATAATTTACTTGAAATTATATTCAATCTGCAGCATAAAAAGTATTTTTAGACGAATTTTCGTCTGAATCTGTGAAATTTTTGCTCTTTTGATTCGGCCATTTTGAAGCCACCATTTTGAATATCGAAATGTTGACCCTTTAATTCAGAATCAGCGACTGGAATAACTTTAGTATACTAATTTGGACTCAAATCTAAACTTTTTTTTCGAGTTTCGACCTTTTGAGCGTGCTAGACCACTGTGCTGTGTCAAAGGATTAAAGATAACTAAACTTTGTTAAGACCTGAGCCTGAAAAAAATCAGTAAAAAGGCAAGCAAGATTTGTGCATCTCGTTTTCATATTGCGATAGCAGCGTCTGAAAGCTTTAGCATTCTATTTATTTATCTATTAAAATATATATTTAACAGATAAGAATCCAATTACTGAACATTAGAGACACCATAATAAAAAACAAAATCAAGGTGAATATAAAGAGAAAAGTAATAAGAAATTAAATCAAGTTAAAAAAGTACAATTTGCAATTAAAAAGAGAGAAGAAAAAAAAACTACAAATTACTAGTATTCAAAACATGAATTTTCAAAAAAATTTTGAAAGCATGTAATGTCGGCGGTAGGACCACATTGTAAGTCGTTGTGTTGCCTTAGTAACCGCAACAAAGAAGAATAAAAATAAATGCCATTCCGCGCAAATGGCACATTAAACACAACAGAAGAACGCGTGCCATGAAGTGCTTAACATACAGAAACGTGGTAACTGATCTCCGAAACAACCATCCTATAAAATAATTTAACGAGTTGGCACTCATCTAGTGCCTGGTTTACACATATGGCGAACGTTTCGTCGAGGAACTTGTGAAATTACTTCCCTCCATATCTTCGTATGTAAAAAAAACAGCCGACAATAAACAAGGTGACCATTTACACACTCGGCTCGCCAACATTTGCCATGTGTGTAAACGAGGCATAGGAAAAGTCTCCATGGTTCGAAGGAAGGAAGATTTGGGAACAAAAGACGATCACTGTAAGGGTGGTAGGGAAGTTGAAATTTAAAAAAATAAGGTTCGTGTAAATCTGCGTTGAACAGACTCCAACGCAGTATTTAACTAGACATAATGAGGACACCACACTTGACAGCAATATTCAAGGACGTTACGCACAGAGCAGAGACAAAGATGTACAAAGATGTAAACATTAACGAAGGATTTATATGATCTAATAATAAACCCGATAATTTTGAGGCCCTAGCAATAATATATGAAATATGCTTATCCAATTTAAGTGTTGAATCAAATATTACACCAAGATCTCTCAAATCATCAACAACATTAAGAGCAAAGCCAGAAACAGAATAGGAGAACATCAAAGCTGACGTTTTACAAGTGAAAGATATTTTGTGAAATTTCGCGATGTTAAAAGTGAGAGCATTGGCACCGCACCAAGTCTGTAAGCTATTAAGATCATTTTGTAAAAGCGTACTGTCATTTTGTGACTCGATTAATCGAAACATCTTGAAATTGTTAGCATATAAAAGACAAGAAGATTGGATTAAAGGAGGGAGATCGTTTATGAACAAAAGAAAGAGAAGAATACCAAGAATAGATCCTTGCGGAACACCTGATACAGGATGAAAGGAAATTGAAGAACAGGAATTAACAGTTACAATAAAAGTACGATCATAGATGCAAGAGTTAAACCAGGAAAGAAGAGGACCAGCTATGCCTTCGTTTCTTAGCTTTTAAAGAAGGAAGTTATGGTTGACAGAATCAAAAACTTTGGAGAAGTCAGTATATAGTACATCGACCTGCTTTTGATGGTCAAGAGTGGTTGCGACCATATGTATGAAGGAAAGAAGGTTTTGTTAATTTGGATTTACCTTTGACAAAGCCATGCTGCTCATGAGCTAGGGTAGGCCGGAAAAAGGAGTAGACTCGCTTGTAGCCCACTTTCTCAAGGATCTTGCTAAAACAAGGAAGAAAGGAAATGGGATGGTAGTTTGAGATGCATATACGATCACCAGCTTTATGTTTAGGAAAGATATTGCCAATTTTCCAGAGAGAAGGAAAAGAGCCCGACGATAAACTTATATTGAACAAGATAGAAAGAGGGACGCACAGAGATGATGAAGGATATTTAGCGGTATCGGTGTCGTTATCGTTCAACAGAAGTTCAATTTCTAAAGGGTTTGTCCGAATCGAATGTAATTCGAGAGAAGATGGAGATATAAAATTTTGGGAAGAAGCAGGGCACTTTTGTGAGAAGAAAGAGGAAAAGTAAGAAGTAAAAAGCACACACACTTTAAGCGGAGTGGAAGCTGCTGTATCACCCAAATGCATACCATTGGGGATGCTAGGAGAGTTTTTCAAGGAACGGATGAATGACCAAAAGGATTTCGGTTGGTTGATTCTGCTTTATGCCTCAATGCCAGCAATGTAGGGGCACATCGCCTGTCTGGCAGCTTCTTTCGCTTTAGAGCGTAGTCCTTTATAAAAAAGGAGGTCAACAGGTGAACCACATCTTTTGTATAAATCACGAGTGCGACTGTAATATCATTACTGAACCAAGGAGCATCATTCAATTTTTTAAGATGATAAGTTGAGGTGAATTGCGGAATAAGGTTTGAAAGGAAAACATACAATTTGCGCAAAGCTTCATCAATGTCAAGACCACGAAAAAAAGAGAATCAGTTAATTCTATTTAATTCAATCGCCATGTAAGTGAAATCAGCTTTGTGATAGTTAAAACGTACTAAGGAAGGGATTTAGTTCCGCATAGAATTAATATTAGATATTTCAAGAATAAGACGGGGATGATGGGAGCCAGGAAGCACATAGAGAAAGAGAGTGGCACTTAGGGAGAGTGACGTTTTTGGGATATTGGACAAAGCAAAGTCCAGAATTCTATTGCTGGCTGGCAAGTGAGAGAAACGGTGACGTTATTAAAGAGACATTACTAGTTGAGATGATAACCGAATAAGCAGCATCCCAATCTAGAGTTGGAAGGTTGCAATCACCACATAGCAGAACGTAAGCGGTGGAAAAACGACTATTAAGGTAAGAAGAAAGTTCCGCAAGGAAATGTTCATAGACTGACAGAGGAAGGTTGCAGAGGATATATATTGAAGCGACAACTAAGGTTTTGGCAGAAGGTAAGGAGATATGCACAAAAATACAGTCAACAGGAGGACAGAAAGGAAAATCACGACAGAGTGTTCCGTTGAGTGCCTTATTAATACCGATGATAACACCTACAACATCGGATTTACCACCATCCAAACGATCCCGGTCCTTACGGAAAACTGTGTAGTCAGGTAGGTTTTCCGAACCGAAGATATCATCAGAAAGCCAGGTTTCCAGTCCTTGCTAGAAATCCTTTCTCCAAGGATGACTTAATTGTTGAATGCTTAAGCCATATTGGTATCCTTATTTACTTCAAATGAATTAAGACACAGACAACCTGGTGATAATGCTTAAACTTTTTTATTGTAGGCAAATTTGATGATAACAAATTACAAGGATATGGTAAAATATTTTATAATGCTGGGCAACGATACACTGGTGACGTTAGCTATGGCTACCATCACGGCAACGGTCTGTTCGTTTCAGACAACGTGACATTCAGTGGAGAGTTCGATAGTGGCATGTTCCATGGAAAAGGATACCTTCAGGTAAAATATCTTCATCGGTTACTGAATACCGCATTTAAGGAAGTATTTTTTGCTTAGTCGTAATAAAATGTCCTGATTGGTTATACATATAAATATAAAATAAAAAATTTACAGTAAAAGATAAAAATACAAAGATATTAAAAATTTAAAAAAAATCATTTCTCCTCTCTTTTACTGCAGTCAAGTAAAGGAACGTTTGAAGGAAAATTCATTGATAATAAAATCTTCGAAGGAAAAAGAGTCTACCCTGATGGTACTTTTATTGGCAGATTTAATGCATTCGGAGAGCGCTCGATGGGATGCTTCCGCTTAAGCAATGGGGATGTCTATAATGGCTTTTGGAAGCAAGATTATTATTGTGACTTTGGCATCTATAAATGGAGCTCATATAACAACACTGACAATAATAAAAGCCGATATATTATACCTCAAGAGAACTACTTCGTGGGATATTGGGCAGATAGCTACAGGTTTGGTCCTGGTGTTCTTCATTTCCACGATCGAACTATTTTTTGTATGTGGAGGTTTGGATTGAAAGCCGGTGCAGGTATAATAATTGCTGCAAATGGCGACACATTCGTAGGAAAAAATATGTTTTCGAACGCTATCTATTATGAAGGATTTAAAGTTAAAAGCTCAAAAGAAACCGATGAATGCATTCATTTCTTAAAGAAACATGTAAAGACAAAATGTCCGAAAGGCTTTGTTTTGAGTAATCTTGAAGCCCAAGTGCTAAGTATTCAGTGGTTTGATCATGTTACTTTCGAAAATGCTTTAGCGGAAAAAGTTGAAACTCTTCTGCAATTCGCAGAGCCAACAGAGCTGCCACCACTATTCTTGCCAAAGTGTATGATTGACATAAAATCAACTCCTATTTTGAACTTTGTAGCCGAGTTCTTTCCCGACATCGAAAGAGAAACACTTGAAACGGTTGAAATCAAATCAATAAATCAAGTGATCACAAGTAGTTTCAAGCTTCTGGGCGAGATATATGAAAAATCCGCGCTACTTGGAAGGGACTCTTGTTCCGATCGTAAAATATTTATGTCCCGACTGGGTCTGTGGAGATTCTTGAAAATAGTTAGTTTCAATTATGAAAGCTTCAGCATTGCAGCATTTCTAGAAGATACTGAATATACATTCCATATGTTGTCACAAGACTTGAACGACCCATATGAAGAGATCTATTTTTGGCAATTTCTCAAGTACGTTCTCGCATTGACAATGAACCTGAATAGACACAATACTTTAGCGAGTCGAGCAATAGATTTACGTCCTTCGTACTTTGGTTTATTCGGTACGATGCTCATGCTTTTTTTGAAAGAGTGCAAAGAAGTTGAATCCATGCCCGTCGACAATTTGCCTGACATAATGCGTTCAGATCCAGTAGTTGTGGACCATGCACTTGAATACATACTCAATTTCTTCCCGAAATTTCCATTACGTAAAACCTATAAGATTTTCAAGAACTTAGCTACGAAAACTAAACCACTCAACGACGGTAAGCTCTGAATTCTTTAAAATTGTTTTTAAATATTTAGGTCTATTCGCGTATTTGAAATCATTTGAATTCATTCGTAGGAACTTACTTGAATTCGTTTTTTAAATTAACGGAAAAAATAGAATTAGTGATTCTAATTAAATTTTTTTCAATTTTATGGAGTTAATGAAAAAATCCAGCGTACGCTATGAATATATAAATGAGGGCATTAACATAAAACACATTTTAAAGCATAATTTTAATATTTCTTATTTATTTGAAAGAGAATAGTATTTTTTGACATATTGACAGATTTTCATTTTCATAAAAAGTCTTCTTACACGAAAACATAACAAACTTACAAAACAATTAATTATTAATATTTTGTAGGATATCCTTGTCTATGTATTACTTCTTTCAGTTGATTTTTCATGGACTTCACAAAATTTACAGTATATTCTAGGTTGATTTCGCTAACTTCTCTTTTGGAAGCTATCTTGTACTGTCTAAGCTCGCGTTCCAGTTTTCCCCATAGAATTTCTATAGGATTTAGATCAGATGATATGAAAACGTAGGTAATTGGTGGAGTAAATGATACATAAGCCACAGTTTTACATATTGTGCACAATTGTTTATACCTAGTATGGAATCATAATTTTTGTTCCCTACTCTAATCCAACAACCCTTATTTACCTCTTCATTTCTTTCGTCGTTTCTATATCTCAATTCAACTTTGTCTCTAATGTAAACAATAAAATATTAGACTTCGTCCTATCTAATACTCCCTCTCACTGTTCTCTACGTCCAACCTGAACATCATCATCCTCTTTCAGTCGCAATTTTTACTGATTTCTAGACCATTAGATCTCATTCTCCAGCCGTGCGCTTAAACAAGCATAAAACACACTTTGCTGGTACGACGAGCGAAATCAACTCAGTTATCTCGTTCTCCTTTTTTTCGTGGGCTCGTTGTTGACGAACTTATCCTGAAATGTCACAGCTTGCTGTCCAACGTAATTTCCTACTTCACTCCTTGCAAACTCAATGACGCTTTCTGGTTTGAAGGTGATGTGGCGTCCGCCCTTAAGATAATAGATGCAGCTTTCGATAGATTTAGAATTGCACGCACTCATCATCACTGCCTTGAATTATCAAGATTATGTACTGCTGCCAAAATTGACTTAAATAAATCCATGCGCGACTACTTTGCGAGCAATGACTTCCGTATCTTCTCTAACCAACAAAAACTCTTCTAGTTTCATGGCCGTTCCCTGAAAAATTTCCATTGTTTCTCCGATTTGATGTTCCTTGATAATGCCACTGCTTGTAATCCATGAGAAATTCGTGATCTCTTTGCAAAATATTTTTCTTCATTTTCCTTCCATTTCCCAAAAAAAATCCCATGTTGTACCGCCTTTAACCAAATCACTATCATCGTCGTTATATGTTCCTTTGTCTCCTTTGCTTCTCCTTTGGCTCCTCATCCAGCTGGAAGTCTGATAACGTTTTACCCATCCAAAAGTCTGATGAACGAAGCTGCACTTCCAACTATTCTCTGATGCACCTAAATGATTTGTCTGCCTCCTTGCCTCAAGAAATATGTGAGCTGTTTGTTCATTTCTTTTCTTCTGCTACCTCCCAACTTAGTTCATCCTTCTCTACAAATATGTCGTCTTCAGATGTTAATAGTCTTTATTTGTTTTTGACGAACCCATTGAAGGTCGCAGATTTGCTTACTAACCTGGACAGTGGTGCCTGCTGCGGACCCGAGGGCTTACTTAATATCTTCGCGAAGTCCTTATCATCATCCTTGTGTGTTCCTTTATCTGTCCTCTTCAACCTTAGTATTTCTTCCTATGCTTTTCCTTCATCCTTGAAATCCGCAAATATTATTCCCATCCTCAATGTCGGAGATTCTTCCTACATATCCAATTTTCGCCCCATAACCCTTCTCGAAAGAGTTGTTTACAATAGAGTACATCCCTTAATTGAACCTCTTTTTGCTTCTGAGCAACATGATTTCTTCAAAGGTAAGGCAACAGTTTCCAACTTACTTTCGTTCACCAATACTGTTGCCTCCGCCATTGACCAGCAAAAGGAAGTGGATGTATTATATGCAGATTTTGCCAAGGCTTTTGACTCTGTGAACCATGATATCCACCTCTCAAAGCTCGATGGTTTCAATATTTCGGGTCAGCTCCATTGCTGGTTTTCCTCATACCTTTGCAATCGTGCTTGTTTTGTAACGGTTCACTCTTGTTCTTCTTCCCCCTTCTATCCTACTTGTGGTGTTCCCCAAGACTCGTTTCTTGGTCCTCTCCTTTTCCTCCTGTTTATAAATGATCCTTCGCACATCAACTCCCCGTTTTTTTTGTTCGCTGATGATCTGAAAATATTCAGGTTGATTGAATCAGTAGATGACTGCTTCCAGCTACAGAATGACTTGTCTGCTCTGACAACTGGCGCTCTGGCAATTGTATTAACTTTAATATTGCTAAATGCTTCCAGATGTCCTTTACAAGGAAATTATCCCACACTAAGTTTTCCTATTCCATCCTTGGTTCTTTCCTTAGTCCTATTGATATTTTCATGGACCTGGGTGTTATGTTTGACACTTAACTAAAATTTGATGTCCACATTTTACGTGTCACTTTTAAGGCCTCGTATTTGAGTGACTTCATTCTTAGAGCGTCCAATTTCATTGATATTTCCTCGTGTGTACGCCTGTACATCTCCTTCGTGCGTAATGTTCTCGAATATTGTTGTCAAATTTGGTGTCCTCATTTTCGTTTCCTAATTGATGCTGTTGAGTCTGTGCAACGCAGATTTAATTCGCTCGTTATTCCTCACGTTCCGCATTCCCTACTGTGAGTATAGTATGCGTCGTTCCTTTTTTGAAATCCCTACCCTCCTGTTACGCAGAATGTATCATGAAAAATGTCTCCTGTACAAAATTATTAACGGTTCTGTTATATATATCCACAGCGCGCAGTTTTTTGTTCGTCACCGGTACGTTTTACCAGGACTTCATTTATCCTCGACGTACCCTTTGCTCGTACTCATGCATTTTTTCATTCTCCACTAGGCAACATAATTGCTTGAATATTGGTCCTCTTGCGCCTTCATTACGCTTTTTTAAAGAAAAATTAAGAACAAGCGTTTTCTCTTACGAAATAAATTAATTAAGTTGCTGAATTTCAAATTTAATTTGTTTATTGAATCTATGATTAGATTTTATTAACCGCCTTTTATGTACTCTGTTTAATTTGTACCTTACGGCTGTTGACAATGTTAAGGAGCTTAGTGTGGTCGCACATAGCTGCCTAGGGCTCTCGTTTGTCCGGTTTTATCTTTAGATATTCCGCTACCTTTGCTTGCGTCTCTAACTTTTTCCATCTATTTTTTCACTTGTTCGTTGCATCCTAGAATATTGTTGTCAAGTCTAGTTTCCTCATCATAAATAGTAAATTATGTGATAGAGCACGTTCAATGTAGTTGCTCCCGTCGGTGAACAAAACATGTTCTTGGAACTTTTTGGCCAATGAATATGCGCCGTAGCAAAAGTGATACGCTTTGTAAGGTTGATTTTAGAAGCGGGCGGTTTTTTCTTGCGGAGCAACCATGACACCTGCTTTCCTGGGACATTTCTAACTGTTCTACCATTCATATTTTTTTTAACTTTTCTCAAAGTTAGCTGTTATTGTTGGGGCAATTATTCTTGGATTAAATGTTATTACTACTAATATAACACGTTTAAATATATGTTTGATACCACGCCCAGATCGACATTCCGCTGCGAGATTTCCGTTCAAATCAAAATTATCCAACTATCTTTGACCAGATAAATGTAAAAGCAAAGCAAAACAAAGTTGTCCCACTACAAACCATTTGAGGTCTTAGGGAGTGTGTCAGGAGAAACTCCATTTTTATAATCGAAACTTTAACGAGTTTGAAATGCTTAGTTTCACGCCTCAAATTGCCCCTGATTGAACTCAGGTACCTACATAGAGCTAGGTTAACTTAAAGCTCTTGCGCAGTCTCGCGGTCATACCTAGATTCGAACCAGGGTCCCCACACACCAGGAGCCAGTGCTCTACCCGCTGAGATACCGAAATGTATGTGATTTATCAATAATTTCATCAATTTGTAGAAGGCTTTTGCCTTCTTTTCGCAGGTTTGCTGTTAAATTTATCATATCTAGGATTTCTTTCTAGTCTTTCGCATTATGTAAGTAACTTTTAATATTTTTTCTTATATTTTTTTAATATTTTTTCACTGGTCAACATAAACTAGAACATAAACTAGAAAATGTTTTTTTAAAAGTGCACAACTGACGAAAGCAATACTGAAACTGATCTTAAGTCGTACATAAAAATTGAATTAGGCAGGAAAATTGAGCCAAAATATAACTTCACGCAGATCTTTTCCACTTGAATTTATGAGTTCCAGTTAAATTATTTGGGACCATATTTTCTAAGAATTATTAGGATCTTCTAAATTTTTAGCATCTTCTTCATCTCATCTTTAGCGTGCGTTAAAACAGATCGAGCTCAAATTTTTTTTTACTACCCGTCATTAAATTTCGACTCAACTCACCTTTCGTGGAGTCAAAATAGGGGGGTGATAAGATTTTGCTTTGTATCAGATTCAACCAGTCGATAGGCCAAAAGAGCCCGCGTACTTGGCTCTACTCATATTGGTTTTTCTCAGGGAATACATATTTTCAATAATCATACAAAATTTTTTTTATAAAGTGCCCATATAGATGAATCTCTATTTTTTGGTAGATCTTTTGCTTACTACAAATTATTTACTTATCTATATTTATTTATTTATTTTCTTAGCTATCTATTTTGTGTTATATATATATATATATATATATATATATATATATATATATATATATATATATATATATATATCTTAGAAGCTTATTCTAAAGTACATACACTTTTTAGGCGAGCGGACTACAATTCTGAACTGAAGACAATTTTATTTTACATTTCAGGCACGCAACTCTTAACTTTTGACGATTTGGTAGAAAGCATTTCTAAAGTATTTCCCAGTGCTGTTCGAGATTCTTCACTAAATCATATCGATATTGATTTGAGTGTTCTAGAAGTTTTCGAGATATTATTTTTACTTGTATCAAAGACTATTCGAAATGAGATTTACCATGCCGAGAAGAAAAAATTCGAAACAAAGCAACATAAAAAAATGCAAAAGCTTCTAGAAGAAGCTGAAAAAGAAAGAGCTCAGAAAATGCTTGAAATTGAGGAGGAGAACATAAAAAAGAAGAAGAAAAACCGAAAATAAGTTTAAACCATAAACTTTCTCACATTAATTTATATACAACAAAAAATAAATGAGTTTTATAGTCTGTTTATAAAATATAAAAAATACAGATTGAATACTCTGGATTTACACACACCAGTGCAACAAGAGTTGGTGAAAAGTATTTCCCATTTTGGGTCTGGGGGTTGAAGTTAGCAGAATCTTCGCTCAAAATCCCTTAACACGAATGTGGAGTGGTCAGCTCGATGTTTCACTTAATAATCATCTAACCTAAATCCATTGCTGAATGGAGTATTACATCGGGCTGTAATCTTAATTAAATTATAATCTCATCACATCCAGTACTCTCCTTGTTTCTTCCTAATCAGTCAATGAGTGAACGGAACGGGTCCGGTTGGCTATAGCACTACCACCTCCTGCGCCTACTATGCATCCTTAACGCTAAGTTCTATAAGATAGCCAGTCTCCTTATGTGGATATATCCCTAGACGGGACTATTCTAATGTCGCCGTCCCCAGATGAAGGAAAGAGCACAGCCAAACCGCTCTAATCATCGCCCCGCTAGTACAGGCCAGTCTGTGAGAAGATGCTCTACACTCTCTCTTTCTCACACTTCTCCAAAGCATCGAGAGTAGTCCTCTCGTTTCTTGCCTATCCTGTGGAGGTACGCTTTACAAGGAAAATGACTTGTTCAACCTCCATATAGGTCCTTTATGTCACTTTTAGGGAAAGTCACTGTTTCTTTCGCTCTTTTTTTATCGAAGCTGAGTTAGTCTTATGAGTGTTTGAAACCCTGTAGATTAAGGCAGTAGCTGTCTATCTTTTTCTTAATTCATATTTTGATTTCCCTGTCCATAACAGCCTTCGAAAAGCCTCAGCACGAAGTGGGACCAATGTGGGACAATTTAGTCCCTACTTTGGTCTTGGTATAAGTCTCCTCGTTTACTTAGTGCGCCTCATAGCCATAGACCCATATAAGCTCAAATCTGTTCTGTGCCTTTCTTCATTTAGGGCCTCTCTCACCTCTAAGAGTGTGACTGAGTTAATTCGATAGCGATTGAAAACCGCTGATATAATTATAACCCTTTTAGTGTTCCTTGTCTTTATTATATACGTAGCCCTAAGTAGCCCAGACCAAGTATAAATAGTGGGCCTTCTTAAGAAAAGGAATGCAGATTTTGCACCTAGATCCTACGATTCCTGCTTCCACTCTACAATCCATCTTCAAACCGTCCGTATAACACATTTGCGCCCCTTTTTGCGAGAGGAGTGGACCATTCTCCTATTTGTTTTTTGATGATATTGTGACCTTGAGAATTTTTCCGAAGGTTGCTCTAGTCTTTAATTAACCGCTGAAGTTCAGCATTTCCATTATGAGCCTGGACGATTACTAAGATATCCTTTTAAATCTACTGATTTGGACCTTATCGCTTGTTTTGCCACTTATTCTCAGATTTTGAGGGCTAGTTTTGCCATTTTCGACACCGAATACACACCTTACTTTCTACGTGAATTCGCACAGTTTTCGTATTTGCACTTTGGTTGTGGCCGGTGGCGCTTGCAGTTCGCAATCTTCTATCAATTGCATTAGCTAGTGCCAATTTATAAAGGTTGTCCAGTACTTAGTCATATATCTGCAGTATGGAAGACCAATAAGGTTATATTTATCCCCAAAGCAAGTAAAAGCAGCCATGCGTATCCAAAAGACTGCAGGCCAATTAGCCGGACGTCTTTTCTTCTCAAAGTTTTCAAAAGACTGTTAGATATCCATATCAACGAGAGACATGCTTCTCAAACCATTTCGAGAGCCCAAATAGAAAAGGCACTCCATTACAAGGACTATGATTTGAGGGCCTTTTTAAACATTAAATGCGCCTTTAGTATTGTGCCTATGATTGCCACTTTGAAAAACCTCTGTAGCATTTGCATATTTGAATTTTGTTTCTAAAATTCACGGCAAACGACTTTTGATACGCATTGTATCAAAAGTCCTCTACTTGCCCTCTTACGGCACCTTGTTTTCGACAAATCGAAACACAAGCGATGTCGCTTCGAAAAATTCATTTTTTTTCAAAACTAATTTACCGTATCAACGGTAAATTGTTTATGGCAAATTGCGATGCTGCGGCTGGGCTGTGAGGATGCGGCGCTTGGCTATGGACAGTCAAGTTTGGGCCGGCGTGGCGGCGACAAGCGGCCGTTCCGATTGCTTTTGAGACGGTCGATCGACATATTTTTTTGATCACTCAAGTTGAAGTGAGATAAGTGTTACGCATAAGGTGCCCGGGAACCGTAAATCAGTTTATGTGAGATTTGTTCAAATGGAATTCGTGAGAGGAAAAATTGAAGAAAAAGATTGTTTTCAAGTTCTGTGAGGTACAATCGCCACGGCCGCTGCTGGGGTGCTTTTTGTTTCATTCTATAAGAATATTTGCTCGGAAACGTGAATTTTTATTCGGGGCATATTGTGTATGTGACAGCCAGCCATTTGTTCCTTGAACATCGTATTTAGTTAGCAAGTGTTAACTGTTAACGAATCATTTGGCGTTGCTTGATTGTAGACGAAATAAAAATCAATATAGTGTAAAGCGGAATAAGCTGTTGTGATCATTGCTGGCACGGATTGGTACGATTGTCAGAAAGAAATTGGTGAAATTTTGGTGACCGACTAAACGCGGCATCTCTGCAAGTGACATTGGTCCAAGGACTGGTTTTATAAAAGAAAGTGTTTTATTCGTTGTTCGTCGATCTGGCGTTGTTTCGAGTACTATTCGAAAAGTGCTGAAAGTTGAATGTTACGAGGCAAGCAATTTATCAGTGGCTGTTGAGAGAATAGTGTCTGAGCACGAGTTTAGTGCTGCGGCAAAATCTATTGGTTTCTGACTCATAGTGTGCAAATCGCCTCGACGTTTCTTTGAAAGCGACTAATTGTACGCTACGAGGAGCCGACATACTGAGCGTCATCATACGTTCGCAGAATTTACCCTGGTCAGCAAATGCATGAGATATTCGACAGCTTTTCCATGGACTCTCTATTCCTGATGGAGGCGTGCAGATAGTGGAATGCGAGCCTTGGAATGCATAAAGAGAGCTCGGTCGACTGCGATCTGGTATGTACATAAATTTGCTAGGTATCTTTTTGTTCATTGCTAGCGTCTATTGCTGACGCGAAGCTGACACGCGTCCGACGACCTTGACGGGTGCGCTTCTGGTGGATATCGTAGCAGCCACATTGACGGCCGTGACATGACGTTCGTAGGTAGCGAAACTTGGAAACTAACGACAGTGCGACTACGCGTGGCCCCTTTTGAACCGGCTGCACAGGAACCTGATGAAGAATGGTCGATTAGATGTCAGTAAGATCTATTTAAGTGTTTTGATCTGTGCAATTATGCACATTGACATTGATAATTTGTTTAAAAATTCGATAGAATTAATTCCAATTCAATTAAAACTAGAATGTTTTCTTACCATAGTTCATATGAATCGGATATATTTGACTCGGTATCACATTCAAGATTCAAACAAAAATTGAATTACAATGTAAATACTAAGTGACTTCAAGTCATTAATTTACGTTATTTTGCCCAAGATGAAATGAATGTCGTCGATTTGTTTCCTATTGTCAGCACTTGACTTTTAATTGTTATTTTTTAGTTGCTGACAACTTCTGTTTTTTTTTTGATTTTTTTTCTTAACTTTTCTTAGGTTAAGCTGTAAGCTAGCTGTTGCATAATATGTCTTACGAGTATACACCTAGTTGAAAGAAAACTGGTTGTAAAGAAGAAGAGCGCTAGTTTTGTTGTGAGTAGAAGAGCATAAAGTTATCTGACGCATGTTTTAATGCGAACGGTCTAATACCTTCTATAAGCCACCTCATATCCGAGTTATATGAATTAGCATAATTTTCTTGGTGAAGACACTATTCCGAGTGTGCATAGCTTTAGATCCAATCATTTGAAACAGAAAACAAAAAGGTTAGGGCATATATATCTAGTGATATTATATTCGTAGTTTCATGTGAATGTAACTGAAATTTGGAGTGTAAACGTAACAATAGAAACGAAACTAATTACTGCTCTGAACTCGCGTTTCTTTTTCAGCATATGTGCGCACATATCACGTGAGTTAAAAGCATTTTTCAGTATAACAGGCTTTATGATATACATATCTAGTTAAGTTGAAATTGAAGAGAAGGAAAGAAGAAAAGAAAAAAAAAAAAAAAAAACAAAAGAAAAAGGGATCGAAATCCGTCGCCCATTGCTGCATTTTTTTTTCGGTTGAACAGTATTCACCTAAGCCAAAGTACTGTTATGATTAAAGTACGAGCAGAAAGTAGAAGGACAGGAGAGAAAAAAAAAATATTTTTTTTGTTTTTTTTTTCTTCTTCTCATTTTTGTTGTAAACGGGAGCGAAATGAATGTATGAGTTATTAAACTTCGTAGACAGCACTCCTTTATTTGAAATTAAAAGAGTTATATTCACAGAACTTGCAAAAAAAAAAAATAAAAAGAATGAAAGCACATGTTATTTGACTCACTATTGCATAGACTATAAGTAACCTAGAATGTGTAATTCTTTTCTTTATTGTGGAAAATCTATTGTTTGCTCACGTCCATAGAGTTTCCGCTCTCACGTTTTGTCAATAGTTTTCCGGTAACGATAGTTCTTATTCAGCATCATATTCCGGTTTGTTTTACTACCACCATAAGTAATAGTACAGATGAAAATAATAATGAATTGTTAAATTAAAACTCTCTGGCCTTCTTATTGGGCGGAAGCCCGAGAAGTTCTTTCTCCTTTTCAGGGTCCGCGTTTGGCCTGGCTGGCCTATAATGAAATAGTTCTGTTGTGAATTTTTCAGTATTTTCAGTTTAGAAAGGGAGGGATGCTGGCCACACATAAGTAGTTTCCGCTTTGATGTAAAATTTGGTTGTTTTTTGATTAAATTTCTTTTTGAATTCGTAAATTTTGGATTGATATGGCCAGCATCAGAGAGTGGAGGACCCCAGACCATCGGGGTCAGGGCTCCACTACCATCGGGGGCCCGGGGCTGTCTGCCTCACCCGGGTTCCTTGTAAAGAGAGGTAGCACTTTTTCCTTTTTCCCTTTTGTAGATTTTTAATTTTCTGGCTCCGTGCGTTGTCACGAGCACTGGGTCTGCTTGGTCAGCCCATGTTGCAGAGCCTGGGTGGTTTCCTTTACGGAACTATGCCCCCTTTTGGTCCTTGGGTATTTTTATATACCAGTTTGCGGCTACAGTATTATGACGGATGAAATAATACGTAGCATCCCGTTTTCTTTGAGAGCAAACTAACCCCATTTTGTTTAAAGAACCCACCCCAGCCGCAGCGAGCTAGCAAAGCGGCACCCCAGCATCCGTCGGGGTTGGTTAAAGGGTGCTCCGCTAATGCGGACGAGGGGCCTTCACGGCCATTTCTAGGGCACCCTGCTCTCGGGGCAATCCTTTTTTTTTTTTGTTTTGCCTCTTGAATGGCTTTAGCCATTCCACTTCATTGACCCTAGCACTCTTGGTTCTGGACTTCGGTCTGGTTCTAAGTTGTGCTAAGGCCATTTCCATCTTCATAAATCGCTACAAATGGCGCCCAACGTGGGGCCCGAAACTTGTTTTTGGGCAACCCACACCACAGTGAGAAAATACTTATGAGTTTCGACTCATACTCCCCTTAAGACTTCACGTCTTTAAATCCTAATAATTCCATTCTCACTAGCAGGTCTTAGGATCGCCTCCATTGCGATTCGATATACTTCGTTCGAGAGAACAAAACCCTTTTATTAAGACCTGCCTTGCTCGCTCTTTCCTTACTAGCCGCAAACATCCTTCCCAATCCTTTCCTTTTAAAATCATTTCCTAGTTAGTTTACCTCTTGGGCAGCTTCTCGTTGTGTTCGTCCTATTGAGTTTTTTTGACTCTGGGTGCAACCTGGAGGTTGGCCGCGGATAACAGGTTGTGGTGGTTTACCGCCGCTCCTGTCCCGGTCAACCGAAGGGCCCCTGCCCCACTTTATGTTGGGAAGCTGTCCCAAATTTTTCATATCCTTGCTGTCTTGATCCAGCTTCGGCTTTTGGCTTGAGTTTGGTTCAAGCTGTGGTGGATTACGTGGGGTTGGCGTGGTGCCGCCTACACGTCCCTGCAGCTTGGCCAGACTTGAACCATTTGCTGAGGTTGAGTCAAGCAGCAACATAGTTGTTTTTGGTCCCTTGCTCCTCTCTTTTCGAGGAATTTCGGGTGGGTAAACAGTCCCCCATAATGGGCGGTACCCTTCAGGAACCGACCCGAGTTAAATTTTTTACTTACAATTTTCAATATTTTTCACTTTGACAATTTTCTACCATTTTTCACATTGTTCCAGTCTAACATTTCATAATTAGAATTTCATTTCCTTGCGTTTTTTAAAATCAAAAGCCAGCCAGCCAGCGGACCTGAAATTGGAAGGAGCAGACCGGGATTCGTTCAATGAGAAGGCCGATTTTTGAAAATTAAATTCTTTGATAATTACGAGTAAGTTCTGAACTTGCTTTGGAAAAATATAAATTTTGGATAATTTTGGAAAACCTACTCCGTATTTATACGAGTAACCTCTCGTGAAATTAGTAGTTTCTGGAGGCTTTGTTCCACTTGGAATTTAATAATACTTGAATTGCGGCGAGAGTTAGACACACCCCCTGGTGTGCACCTTTTGGAAATTTTGGCACTTTGGCCAAATAGTTACTAAGTTTTGATAGTAGCCATATCGGCTTAGGATAAGTTTTGTTAATTTTGAATTTTGGCACGTTGGCCACATTTAGTATAAGTGTATTCATTTGGTTAGTCACGATAGCGTGCAAGTTTATTTAATATTTGAAATTTGGAGGTCTATCAGTCTTGGAACAATGCCACTAAGGCACAGCAGAGAGGACTTGGCCGGCGTGGAGGTGGAGGCTCAGTGCTCCATCTGCCAACAAGTATACACCAGTTTTCAAGTCACGTATACAACAAAATGCGACCATATTTTCCATCGGAATTGCTTGGAGCAATGGTTGAAGGATAATTCTGACTGTCCCTTGTGCCGTGGACCACTGAGGCTTCCCCTCGGCGGTGGTCAAGTCCCCTCGACGGGCGGGACCCGGCCAAAACCGGTGAAATCTGGAGTAACCACTAGGGGAAAAGGAAGGCAAGAGCAAGCCATAGTAGAATTTAACTTACAAGATCCGAATGGATCGGGCGTCTCAGACCGGCCACCTGATCCTAAAGGATCGCTGCTGACGACGAGCCCAACAGACGAAGCAAGTCGTCACCCCTCACTCCAGACGGAGCTGAGTGGCGTTCAGAATCAAATAGGCGCCTTGCAAGACAGCATGCGCTTGATAATGGAACAGTTGGCTGATCTGGGACGGCCGACCCAGCCGGAAGCTGAAATTCCTGTGCCACTGAACCCCAGGGCACCAGTTTATGTTCCCCCTCCGAGATCTTACAATTCACGGCCCCTTCGGGATGATGTAGGCCAGCTGGCACCTGATAGGGTGGCCAGTATCATGGAGAGGTGGAACCTTAAGTTTTCTGGAAGGGATAACACCTTGCCTGTGGAAGTGTTCACCTACAGGGTCAGGTCGCTCACCAGGCAAACACTTTCTGGTCGTTTTGATTGGCTGTGTCAACACTTATACTTATTATTCACCGGAGCCGCTGCTGATTGGTATTGGCGGTTCCACCGCACCAGGCGTGGAGTCCAATGGCGAGACCTGGAAGCGGCGCTGATTGATCAGTTCGGAGGTCGCTACTCGGACGGCGACCTGATGGAAATCATCCGAGGACGAAGGCAAAGAACCAATGAGACTTTCGATGACTTTAGCGCGGAAGTACACCGCTTAGCGGACCGCTTGCAATACCCCATCAGCGATGGAGAGTTAGCGGAGGTCCTTCAGCGAAATTTGTTACCAGAAATTCGCCGCGGTCTATTGCAGAGTCATTTGCCTACTGTCCGGATGCTCCGTCAGGCCGTTCTCCGAGTGGAGAACTTCGAGCTGGAGCTCAGAAGCCGACGCCGGCCTGCGCCAGGAAGGCATTATCACGAAGCCCTGGAGGAAGAGCCTCAAAACGTCTTGGAGGACGACCCCTTAGATACTGAAGTGTGCGCTGCGACAGTCCTGCCTACCTGTTGGAACTGCAGGAAGGTAGGACATAAGTTTGACGATTGCCTAGAAGAGAGGCGCGTGTTCTGTTACGGGTGTGGCAAGGAAAACACCTATAAACCGCACTGCCCAGTATGTCAAGCAAAAAACACGCCCACGGGAGTGCCGATTTCCACCACGGGCCTCCCAAAGAGGCAAACCCATCCACCTCGTTTCAGCAGGTAGGTGGGAATGTCGCGGTTGACATTCTACAAGGCAGGACCCCGAATGTAGAACACCCTGGAGGGTCGCCATTACCTGACTTACCTTTGACTTACTCATCATTTCCCACACCGTTGGCCTTTTTGCCATACCATCAGCGGGTGATGAAGTACACGGCGGTCCGAGACCGAATTTTTAATTCCGAAATTTCACGACCAAAACCTATTCGTTCCAAAACAAAGCGCTCAACGCTGAGAATGAGAGCGTTCTATTCTCGCTTTCGGCGTTGGCGTTACCAGCTCAACTGTGCCACTCTGATGGACGTGCCTTCAGGTGACGTCCGTCCATACGCACAGGTTCTGCTGTTTGACCAACCAATTGCAGGCTTGATCGACACGGGAGCTTCCGTGAGCGTGATGGCGGCTGACTTGGCAAAGTCCTTCCTCGAGAGGAACGCTTTTCATTGGAAAAGAGCTTCTCTCGGGTTGAAGACTGCAGACGGCACCCAACATCAAGCTGTAGGCCGAGTGTCAGCCGACATCACGTTCAGGGGAGTTACTAAGTCCCTGACGCTCTGGATAATTCCCACTCTTAGCCAAAACTTATATCTAGGAGTGGATTTCGTGCGCCAGTTCGCCTTAGCAGCAGACCTGTTTGCGCCATCCCAACAAGTCAACACCACTAGTAGCCTCGAACAACTCGACGATCACGCCCACCCTCTCTCACCGGGGCAGCGTCACAGACTTACGTCTGTGATTGCTAGCTTCCCGTCGTTCGCCGTAGAGGGTTTGGGAAAAACAGCGCTGATCGAGCACGAAATCGACACTGGCGATCAGAAACCGATTAAACAGAGACACTTCTCTGTTTCGCCAGCTGTCGAAAAGCTCTTATACAATGAGATTGATCGTATGCTCGCGCTGGGCGTGATCGAAGAGTCCAAGAGTGCGTGGTCCTCGCCAGTGACCCTAGTGGTCAAGCCCTCCAAGGTACGCCTGTGCTTGGATGCGCGAAAGGTGAACTCGGTCACAGTGAAAGACGCCTATCCCTTACCATTGATAGACGGCATCTTAAGCAGACTCCCTAAGGCCACATTTATTACGAGCCTGGATCTAAAAGATGCCTTCTGGCAGATTCCTTTGGAGGAACGGTCAAGGGAGAAGACGGCTTTCACTGTGCCCGGGCGACCCTTGTATCACTTCGTCGTGATGCCGTTTGGTTTGTGCAATGCACCCCAAACGATGTCGCGACTCATGGACAAAGTGATACCTCCGCATCTTAAGCACCAAGTGTTCGTATACTTGGATGACTTGTTGGTGATAACCGAGGCCTTCGACGAACACCTGAAGGTACTGCACCAGGTCGCATTCCATCTGCGACAAGCTGGCCTTACCATCAATGTGGAGAAGAGCAAGTTCCTCTTGCGCGAGGTAAAATATCTTGGCCACATTGTTGGTAACGGAACGATCCGTACAGACCCTGACAAGGTGAGATCCATTATGGATTTCCCTCTTCCGACGACCACGAAGCAGCTGCGGAGATTTTTGGGAATCTGCGGTTGGTATCGGCGCTTCGTCAGAGAATATGCGTCTTTGTCAACGCCACTGACAGACATGCTTTCGAAGAGGACTCAATTTGTGTGGACCGACGAGAGGCTAAATGCTTTCAAGCAATTGAAAGTGAGCCTTGCTTCGGCTCCAGTGTTGCACAGCCCTGACTTCAACAAGCCCTTCTCCATCCAATGTGACGCGAGTCAACATGGAGTAGGTGCCGTGCTAGTGCAACGGACGGAAGAAGGAGACGAAGCCCCCGTCGCCTATATGTCCCACAAATTGAATCCCGCTCAGCGTAATTACACCGTCACTGAGCAAGAATGTCTGGCAGCGGTGTTGGCAATCAAAAAGTTCCGTGCCTACGTGGAAGGTCACGAATTTGAAATCGTGACCGACCATGCTTCCCTAAAATGGCTAATGCACCAACCAGATCTAAATGGTCGCTTAGCCCGGTGGGCCCTTAAACTTCAAGGGTTTAATTTCACCATCGTCCACCGAAAGGGAAGCCAAAACGTAGTGCCGGACTCTTTGTCGCGCATGTTTTCTGCCGAGGCGTTGGTGCCGGCAGAAGGCGGGGAGACTCCAATGGAGCTAGACTTAGAGTCGCCACAATTCAAAAGTGCTTCCTATACGGAGCTAGCGGCTAAAGTCCAGGCAGAACAAGACCAACTGCCGGACCTAAAAGTTGTAGACGGGTTCGTGTACAAGCGGACTGAGTATGCGACCGGAAACGGACTTCAAGACCAGTTGGCCTGGAAGTTGTGGGTGCCGTCAGAAATGACGGCAGAATTAGTGAAGGGAGCTCATGACCCACCCTTGAGTGCGCATGGTGGCGTGGCCAAAACCCTCGGCCGATTACGGCAATGGTTTTTCTGGCCACGAATGGCCGCTCAAGTGCGTGAATATGTGGGATCATGCCTCACATGCAAAACCACCAAAGCCCCTTCACACACCCTTCGTCCACCAATGACGCTGCAGTCCGTTCCCGAGCGCATATTCCAGCGCTTGTACATAGACATTATCGGCCCCTACCCTAGGTCCAAGTCTGGCAACATTGGAGCTCTCATCGTCCTGGACCATCTCTCGCGGTTCCCATTTATCGAGCCGCTTCGAAAATTCACTGCAAAGGCAGTAGTGGACATCTTAAAGAAGAGGATCTTCCACCTTGTCGGGGTACCAGAAACCATCGTGTCGGACAATGGCGTGCAGTTTCGGTCACACATCTTTCAGGATGTACTGCAGGAATTCGGAATCGTTCACACGTTTACAGCTGTGTATTCGCCACAGGCAAATGCTTCAGAGCGTCTAAACCGCTCAATCCTCGCTGCCATTAGAGCCTACATCGATCCCGCACAGACCACTTGGGACGACAAACTATCGGATATTACTAGTGCCCTACGTTCGGCACCTCACGCGACGATAGGGACGTCGCCCTATCAGGCAGTTTTCGGGCAACCTATGGTCACCCATGGCCGCACTTACCAACTTTTGCGGCAACTCCATCTTCTGGATGACCCCGAGACCACTCTGCCACCTCCTGACCACCTGGCCCTTCTACGCCAAACCATCCGCGACCTCACCACCCAAGCCCAGTCTCGCAATGCCAAGGCCTATAACCTTCGTTCCAGGTTGTGTAGCATCCAGTAATTTCAAGTGAAATTACTGGACCCTTTATTTCGACGCACACTGTCCCGTGCTCGAAATCGCTACAATTATTCCCAAATCGGAACGGGTTTAAACATCGTTCGATTTGGAAAAATAAAATCCCGCAAGTCCTCAGTGACTTTGTTGTTTCAATCTCAAGGCGAGCAAAAATCTAACGGGATTTTCTGCGCTCGTCTTGAAATTGAAACGGCAATTCGGGACAGTCATTGTTACATCGTGGTGGTGACGAGAGGGCTTTTGAAAAGTCGTGACGACGAGAAGGTCGTTGATGGGATCTTGGGCGAGGCCAGATGGGTTCCCAGACCTGGTTGTTCGTCGTTTCAAAGGGAAAATCTACCGTGATTTTTGGTGTGCGTGCGAAATAGCCAAATTCAAATTCACGACAACGAGGAAAATCGGAGCTCGCGCGTAAAGAAGTCGCAGCTAAAGTGACACGGACTCGGTTTCGTAGGTTTTTGTTTCCCATTCCGTGTAAACAACAATCCCTGAAAAACAAAAAGAAAAAAACAAAAGATGAAATGAAAGGGCAATTTCAAATGAATAGTGCATTTCTCACTGGTTTGAAAATTTTGCAGACAGTGGTGTGACGTTTAGATTCCCCATTAAATATCGAGACCTTGGTCCCTCTAGTGTGTTTTGCGATTATTTGAAGTGTCTGTCGACGTTCAAGTGTATTTTGAACGAAGCGAAGTGAAATCAACGAGTGCGAGGTGGATATTTAAACCTCAGTTGCGACGGATAAAGTGCTCTGAGTAATCATTGCAGGATTGTTTACCATATTCATAAGATTGATCGGATGCTTCTATCACCACCAGCTCCCAATATTTTCTTGAGCCGTCACATCAGGTAAAACTCAGATTTCTTTTTTTGGAATTCAGGCGGTGTCGTATTTTGTGACTGCGACGGAGTTGCATGGAGTGCAATAGCATATAAACCTCTTCAAGTGCAGGAGATGTCATACAGACACTGAAAGAACCAGTGGACTTATCTATTGCCTGGCTACCCACGGCATTAAAACAGCCCTTCAAGATGCCGGATTCCGAGTTATCGATGGCTCCAACAAAGCACGACAAGAAAGTTTTTCGGAGCGAGTGACAGCAGTGGCGGTGGTAAGAAAAGAAAGTGAAGAAATAAGCAAAGCTCTAGTGTATACAAGATCTAGAATGGCATTCAGTGCCGTGGATATTAAAATTAAACCTTGTAAGCGGAACTGTTGAACTATGAGAAATACAAATTCCATAACTAAGAATTAAATTATTGTTGAGGCATAAATAAATTGTAAGTTATTCAGGACGTGATTTAATGGAACGAACAAAAACCTAGTGTTGATTTGATTGACAAGACTTCTGATTTGAAATTACCACAACCACATGCAGCGGTTTTTTTTTCTGCATTCTCGCTATTTCTGATATATATGTCCTATTGTTGTTATTCTAATTAGGTTTTTGTTCGCATTAGTCAAGTATTTACTGTGCACGCCCATATTAGAATAAGTAAGTCACAAAGTATATGGTATTTTTGGTTTTCTCTTTTGATCTACAATATTGGGAATACTTAGGAAAGAGGAAAGGTAGCAACTACCACAACAACTAAATACCTTATTATTCTGGCCAAAATAAGTAGGGTTTTAGGTAAGAGCTCCCAAGCTCTTCTTCCTCGTCTTTACCCTTGCGTACGCATGCCCGTATAGCAATAGTTACGTAGTCTTCTTGATTTTTGGGCGATTCATAAAACTGATTTGCATATATTACTTGAAAAAAAAAGAAAAGGAAAAGAGAAAAACAAAAAAAAAAAACATAAAAACACAAAAATGGGGGAAAAATTTATGTTAATAATGTAAAACTAAACAGATAGTTTATTTTCCTCTATGTGATTATTGGAAAAAAAGAGTGTATTATTTCTTATATTATTTCTTATAATAGTATAAGTGAGCAGAGACATTGTTCTCCTTTGGTATTATTAACTCCGAAATTATACGGCAAACGACATAATTGAGTGTAGCTTAACGTACAAAATCCAGTTTATTAATACTTATCCTGAATGTACAACCGTGAGCGCGGTAACGGATCATAATTTTTGAGAATTAGTATTGGAATGGCTCAGGAATGTAAGAATATCTTCTCACTTCGAAAAGATTTTCTGGATTGTTTCTTACGTGGTAAAAAAATAAAAAAATTATGAATTTGTAAAGCCTAAACATCAGGCCTTCTTATTGGGCGAAAGCCTGCGAAGTTCTTTCTCCTTTTCAGGGTCCGCGTTTGGGCCTGGCTGGCCTATGATTGACTAGTTTTTTTGGTACTTTTCAGCATCTTATAAGGGAGGGATACTGGCCCAACAGTTAGTTTCAGCATTTTTTTGGTTTTTGATTAGATTTTTGAATTTTGATATGGGGCCAGTATCAGAGGGTGGAGGACCCCAGACCATCGGGGTCAGGGCTCCACTACCATCGGGGGCCCGGGGCTGTCTGCCTCACCCGGGTTCCTGGTAAAGAGAGGTAGCACTTTTTCCTTTTTCCCTTTTTTTGTAGATTTTTAATTTTCTGGCTCCGTGCGTTGTCACGAGCACTGGGTCTGCTTGGTCAGCCCATGTTGCAGAGCCTGGGTGGTTTCCTTTACGGAACTATGCCCCTTTTGGTCCCTGGGTATTTTATATACCAGTTTGCGGCTACGAACTTCATGACGGATGAATAATACGTAGCATCCCGTTTCTTTGAGAGCGAATCAACCCCACTTTGTCAAGAACCCACCCCAGCCGCAGCGAGCTAGCAAAGCGGCACCCCAGCATCCGTCGGGGTTGGTTAAAGGGTGCTCCGCTAATGCGGACGAGGGGCCTTCACGGCCATTTCTAGGGCACCCTGCTCTCGGGGCAATTCTTTTTTTTTGTTTTGCCTCTTGAATGGCAGCAGCCATTCCACTTTTTTTTGACCTTAGCACTCTTGGTTCCGGACTTCGGTCTGGTTCTAAGTTGTGCTAAGGCCACTTTCCATCTTCATTATCGCTACAAATGGCGCCCAACGTGGGGCCCGAAACTCGTTTTTGGGTGACCCACCAAAGTGAGAAAATACTTATGAGTTTCGACTCATACTCCCTTTAAGACTTCACGTCTTTAAATCCTAAGAATTCCATTCTCACTAGCAGGTCTTAGAATCGCCTTCTTTGCCATTCGATATTATTTCGTTCGAGAGAACAAACCCATTTTGGTAAGACCTGCATTGCTCGCTCTTTTCCTATTAGCCGCAAACTTCCTACCCAATCCTATCCTTTTAGAATCAATCCTGTAGTATACCTTTGACGTTAGCTTCTTATGTGTTGTCTTTTTGGGCTTTAGGCTCTGGGTGCAACCTGGAGGACTACTCTGGATTTTACTGGGTTTGGTCGTTTTACGTCATTCTCCAGTCCGAGTTTTCCAAAGGGCCCCTGCCCCTCTTTATGTTAGAAGCTACGCCATCTTGTGTCTTGGAGTTGTCTGGCATAGGGCAATTTCTTCGGGTCTGGTTCGAACTGATGTTTGGAATACGTGTGGTTGGCGTGTTGCCACTATCGCGTCCCGTCAGTTCGACCGGTACTTTGAGGGATTGTCATGTGTTGGACAACTGCAACTTTTGTTTTTATCTCCCAGCTCCTCTCTTTTCTTGAGAATTTCGGGGGAGGCGGACAGACCTCATTGGGCGTTTCCATTCTGGATGCGACCCAACTTAAACGTAATTTTTTTCATAATGCAAACTTTAATTTGTTTAACGGAACTTATTTCATTAAGTCATTTGTTTCAATTCAGCCAGCCAGCCAGCGGACCTGATGAGGGGGTTCTGATCGGGTCTAGCCCAATAATTAGGCCAGTTAAATTTCATGAAAACTTACAATCTTAAAATCTTATCAATTATTTTTGTATTGTTCATTCAAGTTCAGTTTCCCAAAGTTTCGCCCAATTATTATCAGTAATTACATTTTCCCCGTTGTTGTTTAGATTCAGTACCTAATTAAACGTTCTCTAGGTTTTTTTATTTCATTTTCCGTCACATATCTTGCCCTTGGCAACATGTATTCAGGAAGGAATTATGACCGATTTTCGAGCGGCTCTTCATCTTATTGGACAGCACCCATCGCGGATTGGGTCCCAGACGTGATCCACAGCTGGGATATCTCCTTTTCCGGCCTTGAGGATTCGTTGCCCCTCGAATCTTTTTTGTTTCGAGTAGAGTCTCTGACGCGTCGGACACTTGGGGGAGACTTCCATCTTCTCTGCCGGCACGCACATCTTCTGTTTGTCGGGCCTGCGGCCGATTGGTTCTGGAGGCATCATCGTGACAATGGAGGTGTTGAGTGGAACCATCTCTGCGATGCTTTGCGGGATAGTTTTGGAGATCGCTTCAGCGACTTCGAGCTCGCGGAGATGGTAAGAGATCGTTACCAACAACCTGGCGAGCCATTCGACACCTTCCACTCCGAGGTGCTTCGGCTAGTCGACCGCATGGTTCGACCAATGGAGGATGGCGAGCTGGTGGGAATCCTTCGCCGCAACCTGCTGCCTGAAGTGCAACGCCGCATTCTCTTCCTTGATCTGCCTTCGGTACGACTACTTCGGCAAGCCGTTCTTCGAGAGGAGGATTTTGAGCGGGAGATGCACCAGAGCGGATATCAAGGCGTTGTAGAGCTCGAGGTCGTGGAAGACGAAACAGCATCGATTGATCCATGGCATCGCAACCATACCCACCCCACTGCGGTCACACGCACTTCCATTCATAGGGTGGAGTTTTCACCAACACCCGCCCTTGTGCCACCACCTGAAAAGAAGAACCAGATCGTTAAAACTGTTCTCCCAAACACTCGCAAACCTAAGCGCTCCACTCTTCGGCTTCGTCTCTTCTGGAAGAAGGTCCTACACGGACGACGTTCCAGTCAGCGTAGTTCTGCTTTGAAGGGACTGCAGATTACGCTCCAGAAGAGCACTACCCCTAAAATCCCTTCAAAAGCATCTCCTCAAACAATTTATTCTAATTCCCACAACTTCGACATTTTCCCGTTGAAGTTCCCTGGCCTGTGGAATAAGTTCCAAAGGGTGGAAAACACCTTTTGGACTATTGAGGAGCTCTTGAGGAGGTTGCAGCACAAGAAGAAGCCCCGAGGTGATCTAGTCCACTAGTTCACGCACCTCAATTCCTCAATTTCTTCTTCTTCCTTATCCTCCCTCCGTATCTTGGAATATGTTCACCAAGTTCACTATTTCCTCTTGCGAAGATACTTAAACAATTAATATAGTATACGTTTGTTCACGATATTTCGCTGCATTAAAATTACTCTTTTTCCTGTTCACCGTGTTCACGTTTTTTCTATAAAGGATAGGATAGTAAAAGACAAGATCACTTGTTCACGTCATTGTCATTCCCATACTATATCCATCCTTCAGCTCTTTCCACGCACTTGCCCTTGTGGAAAGATCTGTGTTGTAGCATCCAGTAATTTCAAGTGAAATTACTGGACCCTTTATTTCGACGCACACTGTCCCGTGCTCGAAATCGCTACAATTATTCCCAAATCGGAACGGGTTTAAACATCGTTCGATTTGGAAAAATAAAATCCCGCAAGTCCTCAGTGACTTTGTTGTTTCAATCTCAAGGCGAGCAAAAATCTAACGGGATTTTCTGCGCTCGTCTTGAAATTGAAACGGCAATTCGGGACAGTCATTGTTACATCGTGGTGGTGACGAGAGGGCTTTTGAAAAGTCGTGACGACGAGAAGGTCGTTGATGGGATCTTGGGCGAGGCCAGATGGGTTCCCAGACCTGGTTGTTCGTCGTTTCAAAGGGAAAATCTACCGTGATTTTTGGTGTGCGTGCGAAATAGCCAAATTCAAATTCACGACAACGAGGAAAATCGGAGCTCGCGCGTAAAGAAGTCGCAGCTAAAGTGACACGGACTCGGTTTCGTAGGTTTTTGTTTCCCATTCCGTGTAAACAACAATCCCTGAAAAACAAAAAGAAAAAAACAAAAGATGAAATGAAAGGGCAATTTCAAATGAATAGTGCATTTCTCACTGGTTTGAAAATTTTGCAGACAGTGGTGTGACGTTTAGATTCCCCATTAAATATCGAGACCTTGGTCCCTCTAGTGTGTTTTGCGATTATTTGAAGTGTCTGTCGACGTTCAAGTGTATTTTGAACGAAGCGAAGTGAAATCAACGAGTGCGAGGTGGATATTTAAACCTCAGTTGCGACGGATAAAGTGCTCTGAGTAATCATTGCAGGATTGTTTACCATATTCATAAGATTGATCGGATGCTTCTATCACCACCAGCTCCCAATATTTTCTTGAGCCGTCACATCAGGTAAAACTCAGATTTCTTTTTTTGGAATTCAGGCGGTGTCGTATTTTGTGACTGCGACGGAGTTGCATGGAGTGCAATAGCATATAAACCTCTTCAAGTGCAGGAGATGTCATACAGACACTGAAAGAACCAGTGGACTTATCTATTGCCTGGCTACCCACGGCATTAAAACAGCCCTTCAAGATGCCGGATTCCGAGTTATCGATGGCTCCAACAAAGCACGACAAGAAAGTTTTTCGGAGCGAGTGACAGCAGTGGCGGTGGTAAGAAAAGAAAGTGAAGAAATAAGCAAAGCTCTAGTGTATACAAGATCTAGAATGGCATTCAGTGCCGTGGATATTAAAATTAAACCTTGTAAGCGGAACTGTTGAACTATGAGAAATACAAATTCCATAACTAAGAATTAAATTATTGTTGAGGCATAAATAAATTGTAAGTTATTCAGGACGTGATTTAATGGAACGAACAAAAACCTAGTGTTGATTTGATTGACAAGACTTCTGATTTGAAATTACCACAACCACATGCAGCGGTTTTTTTTTCTGCATTCTCGCTATTTCTGATATATATGTCCTATTGTTGTTATTCTAATTAGGTTTTTGTTCGCATTAGTCAAGTATTTACTGTGCACGCCCATATTAGAATAAGTAAGTCACAAAGTATATGGTATTTTTGGTTTTCTCTTTTGATCTACAATATTGGGAATACTTAGGAAAGAGGAAAGGTAGCAACTACCACAACAACTAAATACCTTATTATTCTGGCCAAAATAAGTAGGGTTTTAGGTAAGAGCTCCCAAGCTCTTCTTCCTCGTCTTTACCCTTGCGTACGCATGCCCGTATAGCAATAGTTACGTAGTCTTCTTGATTTTTGGGCGATTCATAAAACTGATTTGCATATATTACTTGAAAAAAAAAGAAAAGGAAAAGAGAAAAACAAAAAAAAAAAAACATAAAAACACAAAAATGGGGGAAAAATTTATGTTAATAATGTAAAACTAAACAGATAGTTTATTTTCCTCTATGTGATTATTGGAAAAAAAGAGTGTATTATTTCTTATATTATTTCTTATAATAGTATAAGTGAGCAGAGACATTGTTCTCCTTTGGTATTATTAACTCCGAAATTATACGGCAAACGACATAATTGAGTGTAGCTTAACGTACAAAATCCAGTTTATTAATACTTATCCTGAATGTACAACCGTGAGCGCGGTAACGGATCATAATTTTTGAGAATTAGTATTGGAATGGCTCAGGAATGTAAGAATATCTTCTCACTTCGAAAAGATTTTCTGGATTGTTTCTTACGTGGTAAAAAAATAAAAAAATTATGAATTTGTAAAGCCTAAACATCAGGCCTTCTTATTGGGCGAAAGCCTGCGAAGTTCTTTCTCCTTTTCAGGGTCCGCGTTTGGGCCTGGCTGGCCTATGATTGACTAGTTTTTTTGGTACTTTTCAGCATCTTATAAGGGAGGGATACTGGCCCAACAGTTAGTTTCAGCATTTTTTTGGTTTTTGATTAGATTTTTGAATTTTGATATGGGGCCAGTATCAGAGGGTGGAGGACCCCAGACCATCGGGGTCAGGGCTCCACTACCATCGGGGGCCCGGGGCTGTCTGCCTCACCCGGGTTCCTGGTAAAGAGAGGTAGCACTTTTTCCTTTTTCCCTTTTTTTGTAGATTTTTAATTTTCTGGCTCCGTGCGTTGTCACGAGCACTGGGTCTGCTTGGTCAGCCCATGTTGCAGAGCCTGGGTGGTTTCCTTTACGGAACTATGCCCCTTTTGGTCCCTGGGTATTTTATATACCAGTTTGCGGCTACGAACTTCATGACGGATGAATAATACGTAGCATCCCGTTTCTTTGAGAGCGAATCAACCCCACTTTGTCAAGAACCCACCCCAGCCGCAGCGAGCTAGCAAAGCGGCACCCCAGCATCCGTCGGGGTTGGTTAAAGGGTGCTCCGCTAATGCGGACGAGGGGCCTTCACGGCCATTTCTAGGGCACCCTGCTCTCGGGGCAATTCTTTTTTTTTGTTTTGCCTCTTGAATGGCAGCAGCCATTCCACTTTTTTTTGACCTTAGCACTCTTGGTTCCGGACTTCGGTCTGGTTCTAAGTTGTGCTAAGGCCACTCCTATCATCATTTTCGCTACAGTTGGTTTCATACCAGCCTGGCGAAGTGGTCTACAGGCGCAACTTCCGGCAAAGTGACGCAGCCGCGCACTACAATGCAAAGCTGGACCGGAAGTTCTTACCTAGTAAGGTAATTAAAAAGATCGGCGGTGCTTATTACCAGCTGGCCGATCAAAATGGACGATCAGTGGGCGTCTTTCACGCGAAAGACATCACTAAGTGATATACCCACTAGTTCACCAGTTCACGATCTGTTTCCAAATTTTATTTGGAAGATCGTCCATTTGCGCCTATTTCAGGTGTCACTCCTGCTTCAATTGAAAAGTATCTAGAGATGTTCACCTCGTTCACCATTTCCTCTACTAAAGATACTTTCCTTATTAAGTCAGTATACGTTGTTCACGAAACTTCCTACAATTATATTTACCCCTTTTTATTTGCTCACTAGTTCACGCAATAAATCTAAAAGATTGGATAGTAAAAGACTTGATCACCTGTTCACGTCATTGTCTTTCACACATTACATCCATCCTTCAGCTCTTTCCACGCACTTGCCCTTGTGGAAAGATCTGTGTTGTAGCATTTGCATATTTGAATTTTGTTTCTAAAATTCACGGCAAACGACTTTTGATACGCATTGTATCAAAAGTCCTCTACTTGCCCTCTTACGGCACCTTGTTTTCGACAAATCGAAACACAAGCGATGTCGCTTCGAAAAATTCATTTTTTTTCAAAACTAATTTACCGTATCAACGGTAAATTGTTTATGGCAAATTGCGATGCTGCGGCTGGGCTGTGAGGATGCGGCGCTTGGCTATGGACAGTCAAGTTTGGGCCGGCGTGGCGGCGACAAGCGGCCGTTCCGATTGCTTTTGAGACGGTCGATCGACATATTTTTTTGATCACTCAAGTTGAAGTGAGATAAGTGTTACGCATAAGGTGCCCGGGAACCGTAAATCAGTTTATGTGAGATTTGTTCAAATGGAATTCGTGAGAGGAAAAATTGAAGAAAAAGATTGTTTTCAAGTTCTGTGAGGTACAATCGCCACGGCCGCTGCTGGGGTGCTTTTTGTTTCATTCTATAAGAATATTTGCTCGGAAACGTGAATTTTTATTCGGGGCATATTGTGTATGTGACAGCCAGCCATTTGTTCCTTGAACATCGTATTTAGTTAGCAAGTGTTAACTGTTAACGAATCATTTGGCGTTGCTTGATTGTAGACGAAATAAAAATCAATATAGTGTAAAGCGGAATAAGCTGTTGTGATCATTGCTGGCACGGATTGGTACGATTGTCAGAAAGAAATTGGTGAAATTTTGGTGACCGACTAAACGCGGCATCTCTGCAAGTGACATTGGTCCAAGGACTGGTTTTATAAAAGAAAGTGTTTTATTCGTTGTTCGTCGATCTGGCGTTGTTTCGAGTACTATTCGAAAAGTGCTGAAAGTTGAATGTTACGAGGCAAGCAATTTATCAGTGGCTGTTGAGAGAATAGTGTCTGAGCACGAGTTTAGTGCTGCGGCAAAATCTATTGGTTTCTGACTCATAGTGTGCAAATCGCCTCGACGTTTCTTTGAAAGCGACTAATTGTACGCTACGAGGAGCCGACATACTGAGCGTCATCATACGTTCGCAGAATTTACCCTGGTCAGCAAATGCATGAGATATTCGATAGCTTTTCCATGGACTCTCTATTCCTGATGGAGGCGTGCAGATAGTGGAATGCGAGCCTTGGAATGCATAAAGAGAGCTCGGTCGACTGCGATCTGGTATGTACATAAATTTGCTAGGTATCTTTTTGTTCATTGCTAGCGTCTATTGCTGACGCGAAGCTGACACGCGTCCGACGACCTTGACGGGTGCGCTTCTGGTGGATATCGTAGCAGCCACATTGACGGCCGTGACATGACGTTCGTAGGTAGCGAAACTTGGAAACTAACGACAGTGCGACTACGCGTGGCCCCTTTTGAACCGGCTGCACAGGAACCTGATGAAGAATGGTCGATTAGATGTCAGTAAGATCTATTTAAGTGTTTTGATCTGTGCAATTATGCACATTGACATTGATAATTTGTTTAAAAATTCGATAGAATTAATTCCAATTCAATTAAAACTAGAATGTTTTCTTACCATAGTTCATATGAATCGGATATATTTGACTCGGTATCACATTCAAGATTCAAACAAAAATTGAATTACAATGTAAATACTAAGTGACTTCAAGTCATTAATTTACGTTATTTTGCCCAAGATGAAATGAATGTCGTCGATTTGTTTCCTATTGTCAGCACTTGACTTTTAATTGTTATTTTTTAGTTGCTGACAACTTCTGTTTTTTTTTTGATTTTTTTTCTTAACTTTTCTTAGGTTAAGCTGTAAGCTAGCTGTTGCATAATATGTCTTACGAGTATACACCTAGTTGAAAGAAAACTGGTTGTAAAGAAGAAGAGCGCTAGTTTTGTTGTGAGTAGAAGAGCATAAAGTTATCTGACGCATGTTTTAATGCGAACGGTCTAATACCTTCTATAAGCCACCTCATATCCGAGTTATATGAATTAGCATAATTTTCTTGGTGAAGACACTATTCCGAGTGTGCATAGCTTTAGATCCAATCATTTGAAACAGAAAACAAAAAGGTTAGGGCATATATATCTAGTGATATTATATTCGTAGTTTCATGTGAATGTAACTGAAATTTGGAGTGTAAACGTAACAATAGAAACGAAACTAATTACTGCTCTGAACTCGCGTTTCTTTTTCAGCATATGTGCGCACATATCACGTGAGTTAAAAGCATTTTTCAGTATAACAGGCTTTATGATATACATATCTAGTTAAGTTGAAATTGAAGAGAAGGAAAGAAGAAAAGAAAAAAAAAAAAAAAAACAAAAGAAAAAGGGATCGAAATCCGTCGCCCATTGCTGCATTTTTTTTTCGGTTGAACAGTATTCACCTAAGCCAAAGTACTGTTATGATTAAAGTACGAGCAGAAAGTAGAAGGACAGGAGAGAAAAAAAAAATATTTTTTTTGTTTTTTTTTTCTTCTTCTCATTTTTGTTGTAAACGGGAGCGAAATGAATGTATGAGTTATTAAACTTCGTAGACAGCACTCCTTTATTTGAAATTAAAAGAGTTATATTCACAGAACTTGCAAAAAAAAAAAATAAAAAGAATGAAAGCACATGTTATTTGACTCACTATTGCATAGACTATAAGTAACCTAGAATGTGTAATTCTTTTCTTTATTGTGGAAAATCTATTGTTTGCTCACGTCCATAGAGTTTCCGCTCTCACGTTTTGTCAATAGTTTTCCGGTAACGATAGTTCTTATTCAGCATCATATTCCGGTTTGTTTTACTACCACCATAAGTAATAGTACAGATGAAAATAATAATGAATTGTTAAATTAAAACTCTCTGGCCTTCTTATTGGGCGGAAGCCCGAGAAGTTCTTTCTCCTTTTCAGGGTCCGCGTTTGGCCTGGCTGGCCTATAATGAAATAGTTCTGTTGTGAATTTTTCAGTATTTTCAGTTTAGAAAGGGAGGGATGCTGGCCACACATAAGTAGTTTCCGCTTTGATGTAAAATTTGGTTGTTTTTTGATTAAATTTCTTTTTGAATTCGTAAATTTTGGATTGATATGGCCAGCATCAGAGAGTGGAGGACCCCAGACCATCGGGGTCAGGGCTCCACTACCATCGGGGGCCCGGGGCTGTCTGCCTCACCCGGGTTCCTTGTAAAGAGAGGTAGCACTTTTTCCTTTTTCCCTTTTGTAGATTTTTAATTTTCTGGCTCCGTGCGTTGTCACGAGCACTGGGTCTGCTTGGTCAGCCCATGTTGCAGAGCCTGGGTGGTTTCCTTTACGGAACTATGCCCCCTTTTGGTCCTTGGGTATTTTTATATACCAGTTTGCGGCTACAGTATTATGACGGATGAAATAATACGTAGCATCCCGTTTTCTTTGAGAGCAAACTAACCCCATTTTGTTTAAAGAACCCACCCCAGCCGCAGCGAGCTAGCAAAGCGGCACCCCAGCATCCGTCGGGGTTGGTTAAAGGGTGCTCCGCTAATGCGGACGAGGGGCCTTCACGGCCATTTCTAGGGCACCCTGCTCTCGGGGCAATCCTTTTTTTTTTTTGTTTTGCCTCTTGAATGGCTTTAGCCATTCCACTTCATTGACCTTAGCACTCTTGGTTCTGGACTTCGGTCTGGTTCTAAGTTGTGCTAAGGCCATTTCCATCTTCATAAATCGCTACACCTCCGCGCAATCAACAGCCACCTTGCTATATGCAGCTGGGTAAGCAGCAACCTTACGCAAAGGCTCATATCAGCGGAGAGCGTGGGTGCACAAATGATAAGGAAGGTTCTCAGAGTTACACCTCAAAGGAGAAGATCTATCTCCGCTCTTGTGAAACCTAATGACAAATATAACTTTAAAGACGTTAGAAAGCGAGGAACTCACTTTTGCCGCGTATGCTAATAACATTGCGATAATTGCGATCATTGCGGGGTAGGCTCCCGCATACCCTTGCCAGCTCATTGAGTATATGCTCTGAGGCTGGTTAATGAGCGAGCAAACACCGTGAGCTTTGGTATTAACTCCGATAAAACCGATCTTATACTCTTAACGAGAAAATACAAGATTGTCGAGATAGTCCCAATCAGGTTGGGAGCGCTAGATTAAGTTTCAACTTGAACGATATGTACTTGGACCTTCTTCTGGACAGCAATCTCACCTCGAAAGTGAATCTAGAGGGAAGAACAAAGAGGGTTAACAATGCGATTTACGCCAACAAGAAGATGCACTAGATCTATACGGCAATAGCAAGACCGAACCTTGCTTATGGCTACCTGGTCTGACAACTCGGAATGGATAAAATTGATAAGGCCACCAATTGCTGAACAGAGTTCAGCGATTGGCGGCTCTCTGTACCGCAGGTGCCTTAACCATGACAATTTCGTCTGCATTAAAAGTGTTGCTTTATCTTCCGCCGCTTGACTTCTTTAGCAGAAGCGCTGCAGCACAAGCTGCTCTCGGGTTTGCAGCACTACGAGTCAAGATCCTTTGGCCACAGGAGTATTGAGTAGAGGCACACAAGATGCACCGACTATTTGGTCTCCATTCTTTACTTCAATTGAAGATATCGACCAGCCGTAGGGGATGGATAGGAATGAAATCAGCAAATGACCTCTTTACCAGAGCACCTCCTTACCAGAGCACCTCCTTACCAGAGCTAACAGACGGATTCAAAGCAGCTGCAGAAGTAGATACTGCAGTATTCTCTGCAGACCGCGATATAGAAGTAGCCTTCAGGCTTCCTAATCATTGCAATATTTTCCAGGGTCCTGTAACTCCTAACCAGTGACACTTGTAGAAAGTGTCAGGAGGCGGGATTCTCTGACAAAACTCAACATCCCTGTATAACCGTCTGACACTGGGAAAAATCAGAAAGTGCTGCTTCGGTGAGGCGTCGCTGGGTAGACCACACGAACGTGGCAGATCTGAGGTTGAAGAACATTCTTCAATTAAAAAAACAGGTTTGAGGAATTCAATGGCCACTTGGACTATACTTTTAACATCTAAATCTTCTTATCTGGTATTGCTACGGACCAATACTGCCCTACTATCTACCTATCTATCTACATTTTTGTCATTTTTGAGTTAACACCGGATTCAAAAACTACATACCCTATTACATCATTCTGCAAAATTTGCAAAACCTATCTTTTGTAGAAGTATGTTAAAATCAATATTGAAAAATGCACTCTCCATATATTTCCAGTACAAATCAAAACACAAATCATTAAATATCTCGAAAGTGCTAAAATGTAGATAGAACCTTTATGCTTAGTAAGGCAGAATAGGTCTATGCATGACCAGTGAGGTAGTAGGAATGGGGTGGACATGCCCATAAGATTTACGTTAAAGGGGATGGTAGTAAATTTTTATCTCTTCATTGTCAAATCTGGTCAAATCCACGCAGTTCCCCTCCAATTTGACAATGAACGGTTATGGATACAGGGAGCAACAAAACGCGCCTATTATAAGTAATAACTAGGTCTGTTCCCGTACTTTCAGTAACTTAATTTTACTGAATTTTCCTGAATCATATGGTGGGGAATTTCATGAAAAGTATGGGAACGCTCTCATTGTATTTCCTGAAAATTTACAACCGAAAGTGTCAGTTTTCGGTTTTTGGGAGAACAATAGTGATTATAAAGTCATCCTAAGCGGTAATAAATTCTCGCCACAAAAATATTGGACCTTCATAGCAACATTACGCCAAAAATATGTTGCTTGCCGCGCACATTTGAAAATATGCACTCCGTTTGACACTTTTCAGTATTTTTCAGTAGCTCAGACCCTACTAAAATTACTGAAAGAGGGGAAATTTTCAGTTTTCAGTAAAACGGAGTACGGGAACAGTTTCATTGCAATTAATCGCGATTAATCGCAATTAATCGTGGTACGGGAACATACCTACTATGTAAGTTAGCAACATGGCATAAATAATACGTCAATAGGCGCGTTTTATTATACATCCAGAGTAGTGCAGGATATCGATTTGCACACGAAACAACAACAACATCCAGAGTACAAACACTTGTGAATTCAGTGGATTTCGTACTCGTGCTCTCTGTGGAACGTATTTTGAAAAGTCATATCAACTGGAATAGTTGGAATTTTCAAAAATTTTCCATGTCACCCTGGCAACCAGGATAAATAGTCATACATTTGAAAACGGCGTTGGTTATATGACAGCTCAAATTTTGAAATGACAACTGTCTGACAGAAAAAAACTCGCGTGCTACTCTGGATCGTTTTATTATGCATCCAGGATACCTACTACACTCTGGATGATAATAAAACGCAGCTAATGAAAAATAACGCATACCTACTTGATGCTTAATTGTATTCAAATTATTGGCAACAAAACCAACACAAAAATAAAATCAAAAAAGTTAACAGCATACTAAAAATCGAATGATATCCTGCCCGCTGTAACTCACGAAATCATCGTCAAATCAACTCTCCGATGTTACTTCGATTTCGATATTTATAATTACATCCCTGTCAGCACTTTATTTGAAAGCAGAGCTGCCATAACGCAACTTTGCTTCTCTCAGTTACTTTAGTTTGAATCTCGTCGAATCAAATTTTTTGCTGATTCAATTGTGTTCAGCGACTGTCGATTCAGACCGGGAAGGCGAACATCACAAGGAAATGTGGAATAAGACATCTTAATTCCATGTATTATGGAACGTCGGATAAATAATTTTGGTTGTTTTATGCTCTAGGGCGAGAAATATGTACACAAAATCATTTTACCATACACAAATTAGCCATGATAATGTTATTTAATCGAATGGCAGCCCAAACAGCCAACGTACCTTTCTCCTGCGCTTTTCATCTATCAATCAACCATGATTCATCCTCTACAGTTCTTCGTGATTGCGTCGCCATCCCGTTCCCGTATTTGTGCTCGATACCTTTTGCAGCGGTGTGTGTCCGATGACATGTGTGTGCGAGCGATGACTCATTATTCAAACGCAGAATGGCGTAAAGCTGGTTTGCTCATTTGACGGCTGATAGCTACCGCTCCTCCCCCCCGTCGAGAAGCGCTTACTTGACTAGGCGAAGGGGCGAAGACAAACTTGCTAGTCGAATACGTCGAATACAGTCGTTTGTGAGTTTCGTTATTCCGGTGAAGTCACAGCAAGTGAACGGACGGTCCGTGCCAGTGAATCCAGAATAGAACGCCTAATTGTCCGGGTCTTTAGGTGCCGTGTCGACCTTACGAACGTAATTTGCATGTCCTCACGCGCGCATAACCTTCAAGTTGGATTACGAAAAACTAAACCCTTGCAGGACTAGTGGAGTAAGGAGCAGTGCCAACGTCCAATCAATCTGTTGCCGCTCAATTTGGATTAGAGCACTGGCAACTTGGATTACGCTGAAAATAAGTCTGGATTATCTCAGTGTGCTAAAGCTCCCGAGTGTGTATACATAATTGAATTGGTCTATTTTTCTGTTACGTTCCCAGTTCCTACTTACCCAAGTGCAGATTGACCATTAACCACTTCCGTTATAATTGTTATCAGCGAAGTGAGTTGTGAACGGTTTCCCGCATTTTGGTAGTTCGGATTGAACTGCAAGTGAAGTGTGCATACAGCAAGTGATATAAACAAAAATTTGAGAGCTAATAGAAACGGAGTTGTAGAAGTTGTGTGGAGTCTTGTTTTCGTAGAGGAGCGTTGAAGTGAGATTCAAAGTGAGTCATAGAAGTGACATTAAAATGAGGATAAAGCGTGATTCGCCGTGCCTTGTGCTACGATTTAGGCCTATAAATAAAATCGGTAAGCCCCTTACGTATTTTTTAAATCTGAGCAAATGTAGTAGAGTATGAAGCACCTTGTCGCCAACTAGAAAGTCTATGGCCATTGGGAATATTAGGCAAAGTAGAGGAAATTAAGCTGACATCGCGGATGAGACCCATGATAAAATCATATTCGTACTTATATGCGGTCGGCGAGCGTGGTGTGAGTATTCTGCTTGATGGAGCGTATTTGTGTGCGCCAACATCGAGCCTTTGGAGCGGCCAAGGGAAAGCTGCCGTGATACTTCAGCTGTCTTGGGAGCATTTGAGTTTTTAAGAGTGCCATGCACGTTCCATCTTATATTCAGACTACTCCATTTTACCTTATCGGTCTTCTTTTCCTATTTGCTGAATTTAATTTTTGCATGCATAGTTTGTTGCCTACTGGGTCCATCCAGGTGGAAATCGTAATGCTGATTTATTTCGAAAATAAACTACGTTGGGCTCACAATTGGTTAGCACATTCCTCATGATAGTGATACTGTTTTGTTTAACTTTGTTTAACTTTGTTTGTTTAACTTATCATTCCAAGATTGATGCAATAAATTATAATGCGGCGTGTATCAGGGGTCTTAAAAGTGGCGCAGTTGTAGACCAATTGTTAATTGTTGTATTACTGTCGGTTGAGAATGTATACAAACGACCAATCGAAAGGCACATAATACGTACTACACATGTGAAGCCCCGTGTTGCGCTTCGAAAATGTGTTGGCGCTTCGTATAGTTTCGCATTTGTCTGCTGACGTCATCGGAAGCTTTCTTAGCCAATGTTAGTATTCAAAGCAGTCCGTCTAGTGGGTAAATACTTAGTAGTTTCGGTAGGCGACGGCGGGGGTGCGGAATTTCTCCGACAAATAAATCCCGCCACCTGAGCACAGTACTCATCAAGCTACACATGAGATGGTGAATCATGATTTCGGCTTTCGTTTCGATTCTGCATTGAGAAATTGTTCGAGTTTTGTTCTCCACTACTCGAGGACATTAACAATTACGACAGTATTTGTTTTTTTTTTGAAAAATTAGAAAAATGCCAACAGGCTAGGATTAGAAGAAGACAGGGATGAATGCAGTATTATGCGGGGTACTCAGCATATGCTGAGTGTATACTGTACTGAAAAATGCGTTGAATAGGATATATGCAAGTATAACCTGGATATATTCTTTCTAAAAAAAATTGATATCTAATTATCTAATGCATCAAAATGTCCGGGTTATATTAATAACCATTTAAATAAAAACATTGAACGCACAACCTGTATAAATAACTCTAGACTTGAAATCTCCGAAAAATTAGGGAAGTCGCACCTTTCCACGGCCGCGGAATCTTAATAACCGTATTTACGTAAGCGAATTTGTTGTCTTTTTTTTTTTCCTATTATGCTTTCGTCTACGGAATGATCAGCATTCTTTTTATGGGGATGACTCATTGCACGCGGGCCGTGCTATTCCGAATGGCCCACGAATGAGAAATTTTCCGAGCAGATGAAGAGAAAATGCGGCGACGGTAGTAATTGTGTGCGGCAGAAATGGCAATTGATTCTTTTCGATTCACACTAGATTTTTCAGATAAATTCTTAGTTTCGAGTTTTCCGTTAACTTAAATGCTATATAATGTTCTTCTTTGATTGCAGCCAAGGAATATAATAATAAAAGGAAAGATATGTCATCGCCATGTGAAGAAAATTCTGGCTACCCGCCATTGACAAGAAGCACATCCAGCCCAGCCATTTACGGTAAGTTTCGGTTAAAATGAAAAGAACGATTTTAAAGTTAAAAAGCGAAAGTATCGCATATTTTATGGATACGTTTAGACCTTCATAGAAATTTCATTAAATAAATAAAGATATTCTCGTAGTCTACTTAAAAATACATTGAGTGTCACACTCATTTTCTATTTACGGCACATGTTCAGTCGTCTTTTTTATTCGGCGTCGCCAACAGCCGACAATATACGTTTTAGTTCTTAATGCCCATAAAAATAGACGAATGTATGTAATATAAAAATATCACAGGAATGTAAACTGAAAACTTTCAACGACGACGGCAACGCTTTCGATTCCGCGGCCACATTTTGAGTCATAGGCTTATTATTGAACCAAGGAAGTGGGATTTGTTTAAAGATTTGTAGACAAAAAGTCGCGTTCACGCAACCACGGCTGGTCATGCTGAAAATTTCTACAACGACACTTGCGCGGAACTGACAAAAGTCACATATTTAGCGCAATCGAGTCCAAAACCTCTGTGTGAATCACAGCAGAAATATTTGTAGTGAGAAGAAGTGTTGGTGTGCCGACGAAGACACAACGGGCAACGATCCTTTGCACACCGCTCTGCATCCCAAGGAAATCTATTTCTAGATTTTGTTGTTGGATCGAGTCCGCTTGTCTTTCGATCATCTGCTTGTTTGGACATTAGTTTGTGAATATTGAGCATAAATATTGAAATAAATATTGAGCGTAGGACGCGTGTGACAACATATTATTTACACACTTTTACACGAAATGTATTGGATTCAAACTCATCCTTCGCATCCTTCGCTATTCTGATGGGAATAATTATATTCAGTTAAAATACAATCTTGATGGATTTTATAATTTTATTCCAACTATTTCCGTTCCTTATAATACAATAGTCTCAAAGGTATCATCCGAGCTGGCTTCATCGCAAAAAATCATACAGAGGTCAACAATTTGAAATATGGTTTCGCTCTCTTCCTGACAACTAGTAAGAATTAAGTAGTAGATAACCGACATTAGTAAGGCTTTATATTCGCAACTATACATTAAAGATTTAAAAATGAGAAGAAGATGTTTGAATGCTCCATATTGGGGTATATTCAGTCTTCTCAACCACAAGGTTGACAGATCTCTCAGAATTTTCACCATCCGCTGTGTTGTAAATATTTCGAAAAAATCATTTTGTTATATCATACAAAGTTTATTATTTATCGAGTTTTAGCTCTTTTAAGCATGTGATTTAAGCATAATAAAAGTTAGCAACATAAAAGGTGCAGTAATCAATCGCCAGCTGAACGTATAGTCTGGGATTTGAGAGAAATACAAGCGATATTTTAAGTGAAAATTTAGTTTGAAAACGCTATGAACCCCTTTTATTGTATTTTTGAGATTCACATGTAATTAAGTGAAATATGTTAAATTAAATGCTGTTATTATAATTCTGCATATTTGAAACAAATATAGAAAACTTCTTGAAAGTTGACATCAAAAATAAAATGGAACACAGCATTAATATGATTTGCATCGCCTGAAAGAACTGGGGCTAACTACTCTTATGTAATTTGTAAGTTGTGGGGAATCTCCAGCAAGTGTTTTGGCATTACTTTTTGCTCATAACATATGTTTAAAAGATAAGGGGTAGCAATATGATACCAAGAGCACTTCAAACTTCAGTTCAATTTGAAAAAAAGTAATTTTTCGGCATTCTCAGCCCGATGAAACTGTGCGCGCAATCGCTGAAATACTTGAGTAGCTTCCACAACAGTATTTAACATAATAAAACAATGTTGTAACATGACAGACTATGCAAACATATCTAAACCAAGTTTTCACGTTCTCAGATGAAAGCTAGTTAGTACGACAGATAAAAGAAAACCCCGATCTTAGTGCTCCTAAACTTGCCATTGACCCAGACAAACATCAACATAAGGATAATTTTGCAATGGGGTTGCAAGTTAGTAAGAATAATCAGAAAAAAAGTCTGAATTTTGCTCAAAAGTACGGAAAAAGAGCTTTTCGTTTTGCCAGCAAGTTTTATTCACTTACGAAAAAAATACAACGTTTTTAGATCAGATGGTAGATCTTAAGTATGGAAAAGAGTCAATAAGGAGCTCACAGAAAAAAATCTAGGGCCAAGCGTTAAACATGATAAAGGTTCCTTGCTAGTTTGGGATTCTATGTCAGCTGTCTGGACCTGGGAATTTTGATACAAGTGAGTGGATAATGGACCAGGATATGTTTTTAAATTTCAAAAACGAATCTAAAGAGAAATCGCTCGAAAATTGGCAATCGAAAATTATTTTTATCAGGATAACTATCCCAAGTATAAAGCTTAAAATATAATAAATTGGCTCCTTTGTAACTGTACACAAGGTGTATAAATAAATTGAATAAATAAATTGAATAAATATAAATAAAAAAAAAATAAAATAAATATAAGTAAAGTGAATAAATAAATTATTTTTATCAGGATAACTATCCCAAGTATAAAGCTTAAAATCTAATAAATTGGCTCCTTTGTAACTGTACCCTAGTATTTAATAGAAACACCACCTCAGTCACCTGATTTAGATGCTATTGTGCATTTATGAGATTACTTACTTATCAAAAACATTCTATAACTAATAGAAATGTATTAAAAACGGCGTTGATGAAAGAATAAGATAAAATTTAGCTTTCCTTCTGTATGAAATTGGTAGAGTCAATGCCAAATCGGCTTAATGCAGTTAAAAATCAAAAGGGATTACTAAATAAGTACTAATAAATAAATAAAGTTTATTGACATGAGCATCAAAATCAATATTTAATTCTGTTTCATTAAAAATTTTCCATTATTTGTAAGATTTTTGATAATTTTAATATCAAAATCGTTAATAGAAAATTAAAAAATAGAAAAACCATTTAGAGATGAAAATTTAAGATTTTCTTGAAACATGTTTTTTTTAACTTTTTTGATTTTGACCCATTGTATATTGATGCTTGTAAGCGGTAAAAAGCTTAACAGAACATAAGGTTTTCGCAGTCAGTGCTCAAACTACTTCAGTTACAACCAACTAATTTTGCAATGAAACATCAATGTTGGTCAGCCCAACATGCACTTCGTCGTAAAAAATGGGTAGCCCACAGCTAAAGCCCACGAATATTGGCAATATTATCAATTATCAAGCTATATTGGCAATATTATCAATGTTACTATCATGAGTCGAACCATTTTTACAACGAACACCAGTATGGTTTTCGATCTTGGCGCTCCCGTGGAGACTTACTTACATTTTTGACCGAAAAATATTTCTCATCGAGAAATGGAAGCAGAAATGGAAGAAATGGAGCAATCGTAATTTCTCGTAATATTTTTGCTAGCCATGCTTCGTGTTCTTCTTTCTAAGTTGCTCTGACTCAAATCCTATGTCGACACTACCAACGCTGGGGTACCGCAAGGTAATGTTCTCTCACCAACTCTTCCTTTTATTTCTAAATTACCTCCTTCCCTTCACTTTGAATCCGTTTCATAGTTTTCAAAGGCCGGCTCTCACGGGATTCCACTTCAATTAGTAGAGATCGTATGTTTACTTCGTTAAATAGAGACATTGAAAATTACCGGTTAGGGCTCAGTGGACTGTATTGATTAATGCTTCCAAAACCCAATGTTGCCTTTTTTCACTCAAGTCTTATCCTTCTCGTGTTAGTCAAACTATTTTCGGGGTGTTGGCTTTCTCTTCTTTATCAATATTACTATGAAATAGCAAGTCTGATCCCTTGTGGAGCACATCCTCCCCGCAACATCCGAGCCTCTCAACGCTCTCACTCTCATGCCCTTTCGATCAGTACCAGTCGTAACGTTAAATTTAACGATTCTCTCTGATCTATCCGCCGAAAGTTGATTAAGCGAAACGTTCACGACTATCTCCTGCAATCTCAATCCTTCCAATGTTCCTTTCCTTAACTTTACCTTCGTCAAGGATGTGCTATAGCATAATAGGACATCCCCTGAGCTATGTTATCAAAACAGAAAATAAATATTATCTTCTATATACATATAAAAATCAATATATGTGTGTTTGTCCTTTATGCATTACTAAACCATTAATCCGATCGATATGATATTTTACGACTTGCTTAAGTACACTACTGCAAAGGTTTCTGTTCAGGTTTCTGGTTTCATCAATATACCAGAACTTTGCAACAAGAGTTTCGGTGAAAAAGTTCATATTTTGAATGGAGAAGATGTACTGTTGCCACGCATTCCAATGATCCCCAAATTTGAGTTCAAACATTTACAGTTTCCGGTGCGACTCGATTTTGCAATGAACATAAAGCACCAGGAGAATCGCTGCAAATGTGTGGACTAGATTTCGCGTCGGAAAATCTTCTGATTTATTCCTGTACTCACCACACGGAAAAACAAAAAATATCGTGTATCCACAAGCATTCAAATAAAAAAAGGATTAAAAGCACCCTATTATTATTTAAATTGTTTGTTATCATGAAAACTTTTCTTGAATTTTTTTTTCTTCTGATATCGCAGCAACGAGCGACGGTCACCTAGTTAATAACACTCTTATAGGCAGTATTGTCAATACGAATAATTCAACGGTTTATGTAATAAATGCAGACTTACTACAATTTAGGTATTCTACAAAAGCCTTTCCATTAATGGAAGTGGTTGATAGTTTTAAAATAATTTAATTATTAGGTGCGTTTTTTTGCTCCGGTGCAGTGCAGAGTACAACTATGCCGGAAAAACAACGATCTAGTATAAAACAGCAGTGCATTCGCTAAACCTGACATAGGTTGCTATATTCGCTGTGGTCCCACAAAACAGCTGAAAAAAGGGAGAAAATAACGAGTATACACTACCACAATCGATAGAAAATAGAAAAAAAACTAACAGAAAATTAATTCTTTTAACTTTCTACACATTATGAGGGCTTTTTCTAATTTCTTAACTACCAAAACATTCAACATAACCATGAAAACCGAAAGCCATCTCACAGAAAAAAATACAACTTCTCATGAGCTTTTCTTTTTTCTATCAGCACATTCTACACTTCAACACGTGAACTACAAATGACGCATAGAATTTCTGTACTAGTGAATTCACTGGTGTAGGAGTGTTGTTGTTTTCAATGCGTCTACTCTACTCTCCGCTGGATAGAGGAGCAAAAAAACGCGCCTATTGTTGTTAATAAATTCGCCATGGCAGTCTAAGTTCATGTCCCACTCTACGAAACATTTAGTTGCATACTTTTTATTATGTACCAATCATTTATGTCGTAAAAAACTCTCAAACCCTTTCGAAGAAAAGTTTGCATCGTTAAATTTTATGTATTCAAAAAATATTGCGTATTTCTTTTCAACATCAGTAAAACCTTATATCATGTAAGTTATTTTCATTTCCATTGACAGATATTGAAACTCATCCCGCGTCGCCAGTTTTCCCCCATCTCTGGTTGGGAAACGGACGTGATGCAGTCGATCCTGCAAGTGTTGGAGCGAATTGTGTTCTAAATGTAACATGCCAGCCACCGAGCGCACAACCGAAACCAGGATTAAGCTATTTACAAATACCCGCCAGTGATACACCACATCAAAACATCAAGCAGTATTTCGAAGAGGCATATGATTTCATCGGTGAGTAATTTGCTTAAAGTCATCAATTATTTAGGAATTCCTAGTCTGGAAATTAACATAAAGTGAGTCATTTGCGTGATTTATTAATTTCTCCTTTAAACGGAAACAATTTTGTAATCGAGTATTTCTTGAGACAATTTTTTCCCCTTTAGAAGCTAGGTGTATCTCAATTTCTTTACAGATATCGATATTTCATTTCGACGATAATCTGCCCTCTTTTTCTGATAGACACTGAAGATGAACGTAAATTGCCCTCAAAATATCGATAACTATCAGGAAATCGAAAAGCTACTAACTTCTGAGCTTTCTAAAGATCACAGACTGGTTTTTGAAAACAAAACAAAAACGAATCAGAATAGTCACTATTGTTATATTCGCAATAAAATTCGATCATTACTTATTCGAACTTTTTCAATTAAAAGTGACATTATCAATATCAATGGTAGTGTTTTTGGAAAATTCAAGCTTTATGCCAACCTCCTGGTGTTGCTTTATGCTTTATAAGCAACGAATGCATTGGGAGCTTATGGCACGAAAAAGAATTATAATGATGACAGACAACAATCGAATCTCGTTTCGCGAATCTCTTTAAAAGCTTTGAGTTTTTGAATCTCTTTAGCTTGATACACTAAGGTGAAAACTCAACGAGATTCGATCTGTCCAGAATGTATCAAATAATAAGTCGTCATCTTAATATACTGCAAGGCTATGAGAAAAAAACAATTTTTGCATTTGTAATAAAAAATATGATTAAAATCTGATTTGACTAAATTAGTCTCCCGTGTTTAATAGTTTAGCAGAACCTTCAATACCGTGTGAGTTGTAATCTTTGGAAAATGATATGCTGAAGGTCAATTCAAAATCGAGAAGCACTCACAATCGAAAAACCTATAAAAAATTAATCAATCAAACTAATATTTTAAGTGTCTACTATTCTATTTTACGGCTATTCGAATTTTCCATTGAGATTATTATGAGGTTAAATGCAACGTGTGTGGACTCTTTACGTGGGTTTTCTTTATGTTCGCTCAACAATTTCGACAATTTCTTCTTCTGCTCGCTATTCGAAAAATGGATGAATTTGTTGAATTTTCATCGTATCTCTAATGGCCACCACAACTGAGTCACAACTGTTGACAATATGAAAATTACAAATGGGATATTTTTCATCACATGATAGAACTGCGTGAAATGAAGCTTTTGGTGGAATTATACGGTAATGCTTTTTTGGAAACTCATTCTGGAGTTTATTGAATCCGCATAAATACTTGAATCAGGCTTTGAAACTCGTTGTAAACAAGATTCAAGTACGTGAATCTCGTTCAGTCTTGAAAATCGTTCTAAATTTACTAGTCTATCACTAATATTAAAATTGTACATGCTCATCCTTAGATACAGCCATTTTGAACGGTAAAGCCTAATTTACTTTGAATATCTACATTATCATTAAAGAAAATTGGTGCATTCAAGCTAAAACGTCCTTTAGCTATCCCGAGACAAAGCTAGAGGGTATCATCAAGACTGCAAGGATGAGTTTGATGTTAACATTGTTCAAGTATGCTCTGATTGACAAAAAATTGTGGGGCACGCAGCAGACAATCGAAACCTGTGGTCACACCATACACTCAAAAAAATTTTGGTTGAATTTTACCCTTATAATAGTAGGAAACTGGTTTCCTACTATAAAAGATGTAAATTTACAAAAGTGCGTAAAAAGAATATTTTTTTACGACCAAATCGTGTAATTTTACCCTAAAAAATGATGCAATTATATGGCTTTCGCGCAAAGGTGAATAGCAAACTAGTAAATTTACACTCTTTTTGCTTCAATTTACAAAAAGCTGTGTATTATTCAGCTGATATGACGTAAAAGCAAAAAATGCACATCGAATGTGTAAAAAAAATTGTGATTCGTTATTTTAAACGAAAAAATGAATATATTTCCTTTTATCAAAGTATTAATTATAGACCCACTTTTTAGAGTGTAAGGAGCCCTGACGTCTTTATGTTACTTGAAAACTATTAATGCATGTCGTCTACAGAAACCGTGAAATACATTGAATTGTTCTTACCAGGTTTGTTCATTGTTGGTATTTTGCTCATTTGTCCGAGCTCAATTCCAAACTGTACTATGAGTGTCGAATAATAGGCCTCTGGTACGAACCTCTAAGATAAACTAACAATCATACCAATGGAAATCCCAAATGATCTCAAGAATGAAAAATGTTTGAGCAATTTAGACAAAACCTCCTCTCCCATGCGGGCTTATATGTATTTAATGATTTGCTGCTTGTGAGGAGCTTATACTACAAAAATATATAGAATTTAAGGAAAATCCCGGGAAAGATATTCTTGAACGTAGCTAAATTTGCCGAAAAAATCATGTCGCACGGAACTTAAGTCTTTTTTTTTGTTAGAAATCTATAGCTCGATGAGAATTCTATATGCACATTATCTATGTAAACAATCTCGACTAAAAAACAGTTGATGATGTCAACTTAAATCAACGTAATTATTAATTATGCTAAGGCAAACACTTTCCCAACGAAGCTTACACTCCATACACCATTTTATCCACCGTGCCAATCATGAAAGATGGTGGTGGGTAGTCAATGACTTTTGGAAAGTATTTTTAGTAATTACGGCATTACTTACAGATCCGTGGTTATAAACTGTCGGTTTTCCCATTCGTATGTAGGTGGCTGATAGCATTACCGCGATAAGCTGTTTAGGCTGTCTTATATAGAACATACGTAATGAATTTATTTCCTTGCGAAAATGAAAAGTCAGTCTGTTTTCGTTTCATCCTCCGTTCCAAAAAAAACACATCGTACAGGATTCAAATACATAATCACTCGCATACTCTCTTTCCTGTTACCAGCATTTTTTCCGCTGATGCATGCATTAACCATTCTTAAATGACGCGAATAGAAGTTGCTGATATCCGCAACTCAATGCTAGAATGAAAGCTAGACAACTTACTAGAAGACTCTCGTCCATTCAACATATTCACGTTGTAAAATATTCTAGAGCTATGGCTGCTGACGAAAAATATTTCAATTCATTTGAATACACTGTGGTGTAGCGTACATGTGCGACTCATTATTATCTAATCTTTGGATTAGAGCAAACAACAAACACAAATAAGCTTGCGCGCTACGGCAGCAAGCTGTGTACATTATTGCTATAGAGATACTGTAAAATACGATGAACGAAAACACAGAGGTGACTCATCAATGCTGATATATATATATATATATATATATATATATATATATATATATATATATATATATATATATATATTTTTACTAGAAGTTTTCGTGCGGTTTCCACTTGATACTCGATTAGTGCTGTGCTGCTGATATTATTGACATCGGAGGCATTTTTTTCTTCTTGATTTGGAAATGAAAACTTGCTTTGGTTTTGTGTCTTATGCTTTTGCAACGAACATGGTCGATACCAGCTTACGGAAGCACTTTTTTCCAAATTCATTCTCATTTGACCTACACGTTATTATTGGGACCTATTCCATATCAACTTGTATTTAGCATGTGTGATTTGTTCAAAGGGAATTCTCATTTCCATGTTCTGGTTAGCCGACAATAACTTCCGGTAGATGCACGATACGCTCATGCAGCCATTAGCGGAAAGGGAAATGATACATATATGTGGTAGCATTTCGTTGAAATTAGACTATTTCATAAAGTACCAAAGGGCTAAGGTACCAAAAAGGGAACAGAAGATTTACAGTGGTTCGATTTTAAAATTAAATGTGCATACATAGCTTTGCAAAAGATAAAAATTTCGATCGAAGAGCTAGTTTATTTATAACTGAAATTCGAATAGGGTAACTTTACTAGTCTTTTAGACAGAGCTAGTGTTCGGACACTCTGAATTTATTGTTCATTTTCCAGGAAACTTGAGCTGCATTTTTACATGTTTCCTGTTTTTTTTTTCTCGAGTGGTTGAAACTGCTATACTTTAATCTTAGAAATATTTCAAATTTTATTGCACTGCTGACACAAGAAAAGCAGGTGTCCAATTTCTTCATAAACTTTATCCGCAAACTTCTGCGCATTTTAAGTGGTACCAAGCTCTCTAGCGATCACATCCAATGTTTATCAGCCAATTGTTTTCGATGTCATTTATCATTTCATCTTTATAGCTGTTTATTTTTATCTTAATGAGAAATATACAGTTCTTCCTTAATTTTTCCAACGTCTTCTTTTTGCTTGTCAAACTTTCTCTACTCTTCCGTTGATTCTTATGCATTGCTTTTAGCGAGGACGATTTATTGATTGGTGTCGGAATTTACAAATGTTTATAGGACGAGTGTCATTTTTGCAAGCTGTATTAAAGTACAAGATTCAAATTTTGATTTTTTTCCGCTTGTTATCTTCAATACTATCATTCGGATTTGTTCGGAGTGTTCTCCTCAATATTATCATTCGGAGTACTGACTTTTGCTAACTCTCTGGTGTTTGTTGTGGGAACATAATTTAAAGGTTCTTTCATTATTGAATGGATTCCACTTTCTAAGTTAACGGAAATATATGTTCGTTCTGTACAGTTATCAATATTTTGGCTTCGCTCACTTCTAGCACTTTCAATAATGCCCAGTGAAGTGTCAATATTGTTACAAGCGCCAATAGAAGCGAATACAATATGTCTCAAACCCATAGTTAAGTGGACTCCACCGACAAAAAGAAGACCTGTTGGATCGAAAAACTATGTATCTAAGTCTTTGATGACGTAGTCATTGAAAATACAGCCTTGACCAAAAGTATCAGACCACGCCAGAAAAGTGAATTGTCTCAAAGCGTATTGATGATGGTTGAAAAAAATGGCAGATATAATTGTTTTTAGTGCCATTTTATTAAAAGAAATCGATATTTGGTTGAGAAAATTGCTTTAAAATGCTTCAATAACCGCATCAACTCTTCTTGGCATAGTGAAAATTAGGTTTTGGCATTCTTCGAAAGTTATTGCTTCCCACTCTTCTTTCAAGTCACAAAACAAACTTATTTTGGGTGCTATGGAACGGTTCAGAATGCTTCATAAATGTTCGATCGGGTTAAGATCTGGAGACTGAGGGTGCCATTCCAACAAATCTACATGACAGTTGGTACTACGCACTGTGGCTGATATGCTTCGCCAATTCTGCGTCTCATAAACGTCGCATCCGGTGTTTAAAAAAAACATATTTTTGAAAATAGCACATAGCAAAAGATGCAACCATCACTGAATCCATAAGAAGCTTTCAGATGAAAATACATAAGATTACTATAACTTACTTCAAAGTTAGATTCGTCCGACCAGATAATATTCGATCAATCTTCTTCGACGAGATTTTGGTGCCTCAGGGCTCATTCTAGTCGGACTTTCTTATTTCCCTCAGACAACCACGGCTTCTTTCTCGCTTTATAGCCTCTGGGGACTTTTTCGCACAGACGTTTTCTTACTGTTCTGGAGAATAATTGCTTTTTGAACTCTTCTGACAGCTCAGCAGCGAACTTAGAAGATGTTTTTTCCGGTCCCTCAACGAAGCACGTATTATTAATCTGTCCTTTTGTGCCGTTGCTACGTTTTTCGGTCACTTCTTGGTAAATTCAGATGTGAATCAGTTTCTTTATAACGTTGAATAACTGATCGAACCGCCCCGCGGGAACATCCAAGTCTCCCGGCAATTTTTCTAAACCGGCACCCTTCATCTTGTAGCAATTATATTTTCGCACGTATTTCTAAATTTATTTTAGTTTTGGCCATTTCTGAAAACTAGGAATATTATCTCACTGAATAAATCATTCATGATTGATTATGACAAATGATTATTCAAAATGATTAAAAAAATTGTAATGAAGCTCTCTACCAGCTTCAACCCCTAGACCCGTACGAGGGTTTTCGTGGGATAACTTTACTTTTAAATAAATCAGTACTCACTCTCAAAACAGAGTAAGCGAACTGTAACAGATCAACTATAACTGTTTATATATGAATGTTTGGAAATTTCTCATTATGTATTCTCACATATCCGGGTTTTTACAGAAAATGTCTAAAATCGTTTTAATTGCTGTTAACAGGTAAATTGCTAGAATTCAAGGTTTTTTAATTCGCAGCCCAAAAAAACAGGGTGGGCTTATACTTTTGGCCAAGGCTGTATATGCTTTTACACTATGAAGCCCGTATCAGATTTTCCAAAAACCAATTACTGGGTATGCTACTTTCATTGCATGACACAGGTATGTTGACCTCTATGGACCGTTTCGCTGCTGTGAGGAAAAAGGCTCCTCCTTCAAAAGACTCCTTCTTCATCGAAAACCCCAACGCAAAGCGAAAGAGCGATGCGTAAGGACTGCGAGTGGCTGAAAAGGACATGTTGAATTCGTGTCAGCATATCCTTCGCAAGGTGTTTCAAGTCACCAACGCACAAAAAAACATTTCCAAGCTCATCAATGATCACATGTTAGTGTTGGAAGCAGTCTTTGAGTTCATGCAGGCGTCTCGGGAGTTGATCGGCCACGACAGAATAAACGGCCAAGCCCTGAAAAAAAACGCAGGATATCCGAGTCAGGAAGAAAATTCCACCCTCGGACTTCAGAAAGCGGGTGACGCTCACTCATAACAAAAAAAATTTGGACGTCGACAAACTGAACCTGAACCTCACTGAAGCAAAAAAATGTTCAGAAAAAAAGTGCTCCAAAGGGAGAGCAAATAGAAGTGAGGAAAGTAGGCAGAGACAGAGTGAACCTGGACGCTCTCATTGTAAAACCAACTTCAAGGGAAGACCTATGCGAAATTTCTAGGGACCGTCCGTCAAAGTGTATCCCCGGATCAAACAGGAACGTTAGCACGGCGTATTAGGAAGATTGCAGAAAGAGGCGTGCTTCTAGAAATCGCTCCCTTCAATGATCACGCAAAATTGCAGGACTCAATCCGGACAGCCGTACACGACCAGGGGACGTGAAGCTTGTCACTCGATGGAGCTTCTGGACCTCAATTGTGTCACAGTTGGCAAAGAGGTGAGATCCATCGTCAAACGCGTGGCTGGAGAGGAAGGAGCTAGTTAAGTGTAAACCACGCTCCTACATTTATTGTGGATTTTTTTGTCAATATTAATTGTTTCATAATTTTTCTAAAGTAAAGTAAAAAAAGAGTCCTACTGCAATCCTTGTCTACTGGGGGTTAAAGTTAATAGAGAGACTTCATTTACAATAAATGTATACGAGTGTGGAATGATAAGATTGATTCCAAGATATTTTACCCCTAATTTAACTCAGGTACTTATGCAAAGCTCGATTAACTCAAATCCCGATGCGTGATCATGGCTGGATTTGAACCATGCACAATACACCCTAGAAGTCGGTGACTACCTATAATACAATGCAATATAGAAATAAACGGTATGCGAAAGAATGTGCAAACTTTATTCGAAATCAGGTTTGAACATTTTCGGATTATGTACAACTATCGCTTAAGGAAACATGATTCAAAACTTTCATTTGACAAAACATCACACATTCAGCTTTATGAATCGTGGTTGTGTCAAAGTCTCTTGAATCATAGCGACAAGGTCTTGGTGATGAATAATTCAAAGGAATTTGCTTACGAATCTGGTGCTGCTGCTGCTGTCTTTCTAGTATTCTGTTTTGCTATTGGAACAAGCCGCTACGAAGAACACAAGCAAACCTGACTGGCGTGCAAGAAATCACTATTCAAGATGATTCATTTCCCGCATATACTTACTCATAAGTGGTCAACCGTTGTCTCGTCTCACAATTTTGACTCATTCGACGCGACCAAGTATAGACACTGAAGCATCTTGGCAAGTACGATGGCATCGCAAACGCACGACTCACGTACGATGTTACTGTACATTGATCGCATTCAACAATATTCCTTCTTCTGAATAATGGAAAAAGACATTGTTAATGAATTGTGATATCGAATCGCTGGAGTAGTGTTTACTGCTGCACGATCAACTAGATCGGCAGCTAAGTCTTTCCTCAGCATAGCTATGCGCATTTCGCAGTGTAATCACATAAATTCGAAAGAAACAAAAAACCTGTCTCGATTTCCACAGCGAGAAGCAATCTTTGCATAAGCTATGCGACTTAGATAATCATCAAAACAAAAAAAGAAAAGTCGAATATCTTAGTAGTCTACGGAGGTGTGCAAGTCCAGTGCGCACAGCTAGCCACCACATTCGAGCACCGCACAAAGTTGCACTACAACTTTTCATCATGAAAAGCTAAATACCTGCTCCGCTGGCTCTGACCGGAGTGCCGTTCCGTTGCTAGGTAGGTAGGCTGATAGTTGGATGGAATGACTCAGTCCGTCTTGTGGTTGTTTTACCAGAGTGACCTTTACTTCTATTGACATCATTCTAAAGGCCGAATGATGTTGGAAAGAAAACCTGAAATTCGCGCTGGTTAGACGAAGGCTGTGGTAGAGGTATTGGGCCACGACGACGATTTCTACGCGAAAAGTGTCTCTCCATCATCTGAGCACTAAGCGTAGTTTGCTCAAGCAGTTTAGATGTGCTATCCAACGTCGACTTTTTACATGTATTTCGCGCAGACCATACGTAATGCAAATTACATGCTTCTTGGTGAATTTTCTAAATCATAAGATCATAAATCTGCTGTGAAATTAAATTTCCGTTTAGCTTTATTTTTCCTTGTTTATGTGAAAGCCACTCCAGAGTGCTTATGCAAGGTTCATATTCCTTAAAGACTAAAATATTCATTCCAATAGCTGTACTGATGCATTACAATTTGAAGCACATTCAGGACATCTAGAAAGAGTGTAGTCATGATCAAAGCGTGAATGTAAAAAACAAATCTAAGAATTTCATTTTGTACGGTTGCTCTCTGTTAAGACCAACAGTATAACACTCTTTTACTTACTATGGATATCTTGCGTACAATACAAACAGTGCAATTAAATCCACCATTAGAGCAGTGACGTGCACAAAGAGAGGCCAAGGGAAGCAATTGTTTTGTTTGTATTATGTCCAGTGCTACTCCATTCTTGTGACTTCCCAATGGAGACATATGAAGAAAAAAAGTCGTGCATAAAACGTAGGCGCTGTCTTAACTTTTATTACGAGATAGCTCAGAGGCTGACAATCGAAACTTATTAGCTCCAATTTTCCTCGACTATCGCGGCAGACGAGATGATGTGCTTAGCAGGAACTTGGCTGACTGGGAATATGCTTCTATAATTAAATTTTATCTCTTTATACTGTTTTCCGCAAAGATCATGTTTGCTTAGCCAGTGGTTTATTGCTTAACGTGACCTCCTGTACTGACTTTATGGCCTCTCCGTTCGTTGAATGTATCCTTGTTCGTCTATCTGTAACTTCATTCATTGTTTTAATGGTTTTAACGTGATCCAGCTTTTTTCTAGCTTAAAAAATATTAATAATAAAATAAAAAAGATAATTTTTCCGTTAGAAGATATGTAGAAATATTTTAATTTCTAGACGGATATTAATATTTCGAGGTTAATCTGCCCTCTTCTTCAGGTTTGGGAACCAAAATCTGATCGAGGAGCACTATTTATTTTGCAACATCCTGTATTTTTCTCTCGATATGCTCTTATATCCCTATTTGTTCTTTTATCTCTATTTGCTCTTTTATCTCTATTTGTTCTTTTATCTCTATTTGCTCATTTTTTCTCGCTTTGCTGTTTTTTTTTTTCAATTTAATAATGCCGCTAGGAACATTTGATTTTATTTTTGCTAACCTGCTTTTGTCGCTTGATCGTTTTTGTTGCAACCCTGTCACCTTATGTTAGTCCTGATCCGTACCGCCCTCCTGTCGCTATATATTTAGATCATTTTCCACATATTTCCTTTCCTTCAGAGCATTTCCTTTCCTTCAGGTCATTTCCTTTCCTTCAGATCATTTCCTTTCCTTCAGATCATTTTCTTTCCTTCAGATAATTACCTTTCCTTCAGATCATTTCCTTTCCTTCAGATCATTTCGTTTCCTTCAGATCATATCCTTTCCTTCAGATCATTTCCTTTCCTTCAGATCATTGCCTTTCCTTCAGATCATTTCGTTTCCTTCAGATCATTTCCTTTCCTTCAGATCATTTTCTTTCTTTCAGATCATTTCGTTTCCTTCAGATCATTTGGTTTCCTTCAGATCATTTCGTTTCCTTCAGATCATTTCCTTTCCTTCAGATCATTTCCTTTCCTTCAGATCATTTCGTTTCCTTCAGATCATACCCTTTCCTTCAGATCATTTCCTTTCCTTCAGATCATTTCCTTTCCTTTCCTTCAGATCATTTCCTTTCCCTCAGATAATTTCCTTTCCTTCAGATCATTTCCTTTCCTTCGTGTCATTTCCTTTCCTTCAGGTCATTTCCTTTTCTTCAGGTCATTTCCTTTTCTTCAGATCATTTCCTTTCCTTTATATCATTATTATAACTTCGTTTAAACGGATTTCATTTCAATAACCAATGAAGTTAATAATAATAATAATCGGAGTCATCAGTGTTGCTTCATTGATGGTCATCTTATGTTATATGTTCTATGTTTGTTTTTTTTTTGTTTGGTTCTTATATTGTTTCCTGATACTTTCACTATTCTTGTGAGGCGAGGATTTAATCCTCCTTGCTTAATATTTGACCCTTCTGGTCCTACGCACATTCCCTTACAAAAATCTATCTGTATTCCCTTCTGTGATGTATCTAAATGATTTATATGCTTCATCGTCACAAAAAATTTGCGAACAGATTGCGCATATCTTTTCTTCTGTTACTTCTCAGCTTAGTTCGTGTTTCTCTTATAATATTTCCTCTTCTGGTCTTATGAGTTTTTGTTTGTTTCCTACAAACTTCTTAGAAATTGACGGCTTACCAACTAACCTAGATAGTAACATCAGTTGTAGTCCCGATAGATTACCAAATATTCTTGCGAAGTCACTGTCCTCATCTCAATATGTTCCTTTATGTCTTCTTCAACATTAGTATCTCATATAGTATGATTCCATCTTTTTGGAAACCTGCTAATAGTTTTCTCTTCTTTAAAGCCGGGGATCCATCTTGCGTTTTCATTTATCGCCCTAAATTTCATCTATTTTGCTTCAGTAAGCTTATCGAAAGATATCTTTACAATAGAGTTGGTATACCCAATAATTAAACTTTTTCTCGGTTCTGAGCAACATAATATCGTTATAATAATAAATACTAATAATAAATAAATACTCTACTGAAAATTAAGGAAAGCATGAGTATTTGCCCCCTCCATTTTAAAATCCTGTGCGCGCCTATGCTTCAGAGCGAAAAATTTTTGCGGTTCTTCAAATAGAGACTTACTTGATGAATTCATCCAAACATTTCAAACATGTTTCTTTTCAATTTAATACCCAATTCATATGCCAAAAAAACAATGGAAAATATTTTCCGTCCATATGACTTCCACGGATTACATTTGGATCAATCTAAGCTATTTATGTTTGCAAACTGAAAAAGGATATCATAAAACCCGTCCGAAAATTTGAGGTACTTGAGTTTCTGCTACCAAGCTACTCATCCTGGTGCATTACCGTTTCCTTTTGAAATGTGAACCATGAGTCATCGCCATCTAGGTAATGCTGTGTACTCGTAAACAAAAGGGATCTGATTTTAATTCGACGGGAGATTACAATACCAGTCATGGTACATAACATCCTGTCTCGCACCAAGACATTTTTAAAGAGGGTGATTTCTGAAAGCCATGGGGTCGAAATATTAGCCAGGCAGCAGGAGTGCTGCAGAAGTTATTAGATGAGTCATCTGCATCCGTCGTGCAGAATTTCGAAAATGCAGGGGTAAAAGATGACGATGAATCATTCCAAGCATCATAAACATTCTTCAGCCCTTAATGAAACATGCTGCCTGCCTGAAAGTGAATGTGTCATTTGTAATTTCATCATATTGACGCCTGCCTGATCTAGAAAAAGATATGTGATGTGTCTAATGCAGCAGATATTAAGAGATTTACGTTTCGTATGCTTGGAAATCGAGTGACTGATACAGAGATATTAGCTTTTGAAGCGATAAACTCACGTTACGAAACCTAACTTCTTAATCTTAACACGCACGTATTGGCATGACTCATGCGTCAGTTGATTTTATTTATCAGCTTCTATAACAATCAACAAATTTAATTGCTTCATGATACCTACTTGCTTGTTTATTGCAATGAAAAGCAAAGCTTCGCACAGTGTGCATGTACCTGGTCCCCGAGCTAACTTCAGTTGTTTTCACACTGATAACCTCGTAGTGTCGCGTATTATTCATCATCGCAAATGACGTAGAACAATCGCACAAACACAAGTGAATGCCAGCACTCACATCATTGTTGGTCTATTGTTATTGTGTGCTATGTGCAAACCTCACAGTGTTATCTATATCTTTATCCTAAAAATATTCTGCTTATCACTACTGCGGCGGTGCTCACGCAAACCAAATAGAAAATAAAAAATATTCTTTGTAGAATAAAAAAAATTCATTCTGTAAATTGATTAAAACTTCCAAATGAATGTATCTACTCGAGTTCGCATCTTATGTCACACATCCTCTTCGTTTGTCACATGTGTTCCAAGTTCAGCGTTCGATGAATGAAAATTATGTTAGTAACGTTCATTGGAGATGGCTAATCATGCCCGGAATTTCCTTCAAATGTTTTTTTTTATTTTTTTTATTTAATCGTTAAAACGTTCGACACAATATGTGATCACCATTACTAATCAGTTCCACACATAATCTCAGTAAAATTTTTTCGGCATCGCGTCATTCACTGTCGCATCGAGTTGCCTTCAATTCTGTAACACGCGTGCTTATTGTCGTAGTGAGTAATTTACATTGAAAAGCGGCGAACTATTAATGCGATTTCATGATAATTTACTCCGCAAACAGAACGTTGATTTGTCTTACGTGGCTACGACTGTCGGAGGAGAGTGTCTGTCCACTAGACTTGAGCAAACAAAGGTATCGAATTGATTTTGATACATTCCGAAATGCTTCCGTGAGCTATGACTGTTGTTCCGCAAAACAAAGCTGTGTCGAGTAAATATGTTTGTTATTCTTATGGTGACCCAAGTGACTAATTCCTCTGTCCGAGTGACACCTGTGTTATATTTCGCTCATAAACAATAAAATTAAGAAACTAGTAAATACGTAATTCATCATTTTATTCCACTCGATTCTAATTATTTTTTTTTGTCTTTTTTAGAGGAGGCACGGGAAAAAGGTTTAACTGTTCTGCTGCACTGTCAAGCTGGGATATCGCGCAGTGCAACCATTGCAATTGCATATGTGATGCGCTACAAGGCCCTCTCCCTACTAGATGCCTACAAAGTCGTTAAGATGGCGCGACCAATAATTTCGCCAAATTTGAATTTCATGGGTCAGCTGTTGGAACTAGAGCAAAATCTTCGTGAAAATGGCACATTGGGACCACAAACTCCACAAACACCGCCTCCAGAAGTTTCGTCAATGGGTGCTGCTTTTGACGTCGACTGTTGTGATGATAACGTGGAAGAACTGAATGCTCGAATCCGTGACGCTCGTTGCATGGAAGAAGGCGAAAGCTCATCTTCCTCCATGTCGTCATCAGTGATATCTACACCTACATCGAACTTATCACCGTTCGAAAAGGAGGATCCTAGTCATCCATTTTCAAATCAACCCATTAACGCACTGAACTCAACATCAGCTCTACCTAATGACTTTAATGGGAACCTCAGTAGGAGCAACGACAGTTCTTATTTTTGTAGAGACTAGAGATTATAGCGTTTAAGTATTTTAAAAGAGATTTATCTAAGTTTTAGCCCTAACTTGAATAAGTGACTTCGTATTTGATATGGTTCGATGAAGAGCAAAAGAGTACTACTACTATGCATTTTTCGTGCGAATTTCCTTCGAAAGTAACATGCGAAAATTATTGGAAATTATTAACTGATATGTAAGATTAAAGATCGGATTTCGCCTTCTCCGTTTGCATTTACAGGCATACCTCGATTTAGGTCGGTAATTAGCTGCACAGTTCTGTGTCATAAGTCGAAACAGCATAGTCATAGTTCGACTTATCAAGTCAATTGGTTACTCGTCGAAACTGGAAACGAAAACTATACGCCAGAAGAAGTTTTCTAAGTTTCACCATAAGTCGAGGTACGCCTGTACATCCCTGCTAACCTCATCCATCTGCACAATCAGTTTTTAAAGTTAATTGTTTCCAGTCTATTTTTAAAGATGAAAATATTCTCTAAAATTATTTTGTAATCAACATAAATTCAATTGTTATCAACAATTTGATTCATAAATCCTGAAATTCCCATCCAATATTCTTTCAAAATGTTGAAGATACACCACGTCCGTGTTCCTATGAAGCTATCACACAATGCCATAACATTGCCTTAATAACACGACAATATGAAATAGGAAGCTATCAAACATTGTTATTCCAAAGAATCATCAAGATATTTTAACAAATACGATAATCATTTATAATTAATCTGTGGGAGTATCTGCTGACCGGTTCGAATCAGTAAATACTTCTTAAGCCACCACCTTCAGTTGTAAATAAGTACGTACTTTTGAGAGGAAAACCACACGTAGTCACTTCATAATATTTAATTTCTTTAATTTTAAATCATTTGCGAATGTTACTCGAATTTAGTTGTTCAGAAAAATATCGAACTACTAAGATATCTTCCTTTCTGACATCGGGTGATATTCGCAGATGTCCGGTTAAACTGTTCTAAGTTTAATTTAAAAAAGAAAAAGTCAATTTAAGCCCGATATAGATCTGAGTTAATTTGGTTTTGATTTCGTAGTTGAATTTGTGTTTCAATGAAGTGTGTTTTAGACGAGGATATATATTTATTAAAGCGAAAAAAATAAGAAAATATTAATAAAAATAAGTGTATTAACGCCAAACAAATCTTTTCTTGTACTATTATATTACATTTGATTGCATCCGGAATCGTTTTCATGTCAGCAGCCGATAGTAATTATGACAGAATTCACTATATCAAGCATTTTATGTAATTTATTTCTTCCAAAATTCTTAAGTGTTTCTTTTTACGTGTAAATGGGTACCTGCCTTACTATCAAGCCTTCAATCGGTGGATTGTGCTGTAAAAAATACAATATATAAAGTGTCCATGGCATTTCGCTCTTCACCTGTAGATCATCGAGCAAATAAATTTGTATAAATACATATCGCTTTTAAAATTAATAACGCAAAAAATTATGTATCTTATAATTTCTATCACAGAGTACAGCATGTTGAACCTTAATATCACGAGTCGTTGAAAACAACAGGGTTCTTATAATTTTGGAATTAAAATTCTAGTCTAACGCGATTAATCAATTTTAATGTATCATTCTATTAAATTAGACTTTATAAGTGCGCTCTCTGCATTGTAAATGTAAGTACTTAATCAAGGCGTTGAGCTCAATAACTATTGCAGAAAAAGAGAGCATGTACTTACAATATTATCTGATTGGTCCAAAAATCTTATTCTTGTAGAACATTTTTGGATTTATAGAGACAAGTATAGGTGATTCATACCGTAAAAAAAAAGTAGTAAACACACAGTTACACCTACACTATTTCTCTTTTCTTCATATGCGAAGGCTGTGTAAAATATAAAAAAATCATTCATGTAAATAAATCAAGCATGTAGTAAATACTTTGAATCGAAACGACAATGTTTTGTTGAATTACCGTAAATAACTTATTTTATTTAAGACTATTGCGATGAAAAATACAATATATGTTATAAATGAAGTGTTTTTTTTTTACTTTTACTATTTGCGGATGGATAAATAAAAACATTTCACTCCGATCTAGGAACGAGACGGCAAAAACAACTCGATTTCAAAATACTTCAGCCACCTGTAAATACATAGGGCCTTTCCGATTGACGTCTTCACCTTCGTCTTCAGCTTGTAATAACAGAATGTGACGTCAGACCAAGTGAGCTTGTCCGAAGGCAGTTATATACGTCTTGGCATTGCTCTCCTGTATAACAGTTGACGAAGTCACATTCTGATTTGACTTTTCGTTGGCTTGATTGTGTTTTACCGCAATGTTACGAAGCAAAGCCAACGATTTCGGACGCCTCGTCTTGGTCTGTTTCAAACTATTAGAATAGCTCAGCTACTCTGCTGACGTCACAATCTGTAATAACAAGCTAAAAATGAGGACGAAGACGTGAACTCTTTCTGAATTCATGTCTTCGTCTTCAGCTTGTTATAGCTAATTGTAAAGTTAGCGGAATAGCTAAGCAATTATGACATTTCGTAGCAAGTCAAGACGGTGTGCTCTAATTCGTCTGCTAGGCCTGGTAAAATAACATAACAAGACAGTACGAAGTCAACTGACAATTATACTCCGTGATCAAGCAAATTTATTAATCAACTGCTAGACAGGAGAGTAATGCCACGACGAAGATAACCGAATTCAGACAAGATCGCCTTGGTCTGACATCACGCTTTATAATAACAAGCTGAAGACGAATGCCAAGACGTCAATTCGGAAAAGCCCGAGTATGCATGTCTAGATTCGTCAATGGTCTCTTGTGGAAAGATGTTGCGGTCTGGAGCACAACCTAGGTAGTTTAGAACCACATTGGCCGATCAGTTGTGGTTTGCTACATGTTTTTCACTGTAGCAGTTGAAGCATCAGATGAATTGGGGGAATAATATGTAGTATATGGCAATATGCACGTACCGTAACTTTCAGGCTGATGGAAGTGTAATCTTAAACTCCACGCGGTAGCTGCTGCTAACAATCTTCCGTGAAAGAAAGACTGGCTAATATGAATCACGCTTTGGGGAGGTAACCACTGTAACCATCAAGCCAGAGGTGAAACAGCATATGCCGTAGCTCCTCACTTCCTCAGCACCACCTACAAAATAGGTTACGTGTCCCTCCACTGTAAGGAACGGCGGAGGGGATAAAGGCGGAGGCCTAAAATATAAGACCGTGGAAAGGGGCCAACCTATGGGCTACGGAAGATGTCTCTAATTCCCAACCCTAAGATCATTGTCTACTTTTTCAACGCAGTGGACATGTCTACCGAAAGAATCCCGGCATAAGTAGAACACTAGAATGAGGACCTCAACGTCAAATCCTAGAGAGTCCTATTCAGGGAAAACAAAGATGAGTGCGCCATGCTAGTCATAGCGGCGGACCCGGCCGCAGCCACCAAAATAACGGACGTAGACGGAAACATTTGATTCCAGTTTGGGTAAGTTAACCGTCAAAAAATCACCAGAGCCAGTGGTTGCTCCAACTACGAATGTAAAAGGTAGTGGAACCGACATGGAAGCAACACCATATCCCAGCGGTTCCCAACCAATGAAGGATAAAGGCGAACCTACATCTTACCAAAGTTGCCTCGATGGAAGCAAGCAGCAAGTTTGCCTCGGGCACCTATAAAATAGGGCTAATACAAGAGCCCTGTCTGAACAAAGGCAGAAAAAGTGGCCTGTTTACAAAAAACAGTAAGTTAATCTGGGCCTCAAGGAAAAAGAGCCCGTGGGCAGCGGCAGTAATCAACACAAACATTAACTTTCTTCTAATTCCAAATAAATCCATAGGGGCACCGTGGTGGACCAAATACAGGTCTCCATCGAGGGAGGAACAATAGAGGCGATATTTGCCTTAGCCTATTTCACAGGAGATGAGAACTATTTCCCAAATAACATCAAAGGACTCATAGACCACTGCAGAAAGAAGAGCCAAATGTTGATTATTGGATGATGCCAACGCTCATCACACAGCCTGCAAGAGTAGAGTTATCAACGCTAGAGATAAGCCACTTTTAGAATTCCTCCTAACCAGTAATTTGGCTACAGCAAATAAGGGCAATTTGCCAAAGTTCCTGACAGTTAACAGGCAAGAGGTTCTAAATTTAACGTTAGTGTCAAACAGTGCTGTGCATTTACTGAAGAAGTAGTACAGGCAACCAAAGTGTACGGCCTGCGAAGGCTACCAAAATGACCAAAATGATCTGCATCCAAGTTTCATTACGAAGACGGAATTGGAGGGCCCTATGAACAAAGTTACCAGTTAGTAAGAATAGTCCTCGTATTATACCACTATAGCTGCCCTGAGAAAACCAGTGCTCCCAAAACAAGGGTGTCATAGTGCAACAGGGAGTTAGAAAAACTCAGAAGAGCCGCATAAATGGTGTTCAACAGGGCCAAAACTACATCAAACTATAAGGTCTATAAAAAGAAACTCTCAGAATACAACAAAGAGCTAAATCCAAAAGAAATGCTTGAAGCTTCTTTCACGAAAGTTTCAATATTATCCCAGAGACTGCTAGGATTGATTGATAGCCTGGAGTGGGTCCATAAGGCCCCTAGCACTGCCACCTCCTGGGTATATTGTGCCTCCTCTGCGTTATGTCCTATATGATGTACAAGCTTCTTAAGAACCTGGATATGTCCCTGATGGAAGGAAGAGCAGACCCAAAGAGCTCTAATCTTCGTCTCGCTAGTGCTAGACAGAGTGAGACAATATGTTCTACACACTCTGTCGTTTCCCCACAGTATCTGCAGCAGTCGATCCGCTCCTTATCTATGCTGTGGAGATACGTTTTGCAGAGAAGGTGGACGTGCTGCTTAGAGCACACTTTTCAGGGTGCAAAATTAAGAGCAGCAATGAGGCTCACGAAGTACAGGATGGCTCTGATCGGGCACCTCACTCGCCTCTGATTAAACAAATCATCACATATGAAAAGGTTGAATGGGTAATAAACTCGTTCAAATCCTAGAATCACCAGGACCAGACAGAATCTACCCAGCTCCGCTACAAAAATACACGCGGAAATTAAAGCCATTCTGGTACACATATCTAGAGCGAGCTTGGAAGTCAGCTAAATACCAAAATTGTGGAAACTGCGCGAGTTGTGTTCATCACTAAGGGTGAGAACAAATCGGCCGACCTGCAAAAATCATACAGGCAAATTAGCCTCACATATTTCATATTGTTTATGACTTAATCAAGGAAAAGGACGCCAATAAGACAAAACATAACGATAGGGGACTATAACCTTGAAAATGTAGACAACTTCGTGTACCTAGGGACGAACCTCTCGAAGGATGGGAATGAGCTTGACGAAATCAAACGACGGATTCAATTAGCCAATAAGACATTCTATTCGGTGCTTCCCACTTTAAAATCTCGATGCGTACACAGAAAGACGAAGCTCCGCATCTATAAAACAATTATTAGGCCTGTGCTATGCTACGGAAGTGAAACCTGGACGCTGACCCAGGCATCTGAAAAAGCCTTAAATACGTTTGAGAGAAGGGTATTGCAAAGGATCCTCGGCCCAATACGGGAAGAAGATGGATGGCAAATCCGATACAACAACGAGCTGTATGCCATGTATGACGAGCCGGAAGTCTCTACCATCATACGACTCCAAAAACTACAATGGGCTGGCCACGTCGAACGAATGAGCGACAATCGAATCCCCAAAAGATCTCTCAAGGGGCGAGCGAGCGGAGCTAGGCCAGTTGGTAAGCCGCGCAAGCGATGGGAGGACTCGATAGATGCTGACAGCAGGTCACTTTTGGGAGCACCGAACTGGAGGACGCGGTCACTGAACCGAGACGAATGGAGGCGAATTATTAAGGAGGCTAAGGCTCGATTCGGGCTGTAGTGCCCCGATGATGATGATTTCATATTGAAGACCATGGAGAAGCTGATTGCCTCCTAAATTAGGAGTGATCTTCTGGTAAAGATGCCATTAGATGGCAAGGAAATCGCGTTGGGCGCCTTCGTGGATATAGAAGGAGCGCTGTATTACGCTCTCCAGAGGAGGGATGCTCCTCAAGATGTAGCAAAATAGGCGAGCGTTACTAGGGGTGGATACTAGGAGGGGAAGTCCATAAGGAAGAGTATTATTTTCCCCCTGCTATGGTTCCTACTAGTTCATGGCCTTCTCGTGAACCTCAATAGTAAGGACCCATCAGCTCTTGGCTACGCAGACGACATCACAGTAATAATAAGAGGGTCACACATGGATACCTTGAGATCCAGAATGCGAAAAGCCTTAAATGTAGCAATCCAATGATGCCAGGAAGAGGGTTAATCCATTAATCCTCAGAAAACTAGCATAGTACCAGCAGAGACTCTTCTAAACCTAGAACCGCTACACCTCAAAATTAAGCAGGAAGCAGCGAGTTAGGCTATTAACCTACAGCAGGCCTACAGGTACAAATCAGAAAACCTAAAATGCCATCTCAAATTCCTGGAGGACATCAGGCATACAACCGAAATGTTGAACTTCAGCGATCAAATTAATACCAAAGCAGCTATCGGGAAGAAGCTCCAGGTCATAATTAAATCAAAGAACAAATTTGAGGACGGCCCACGCCCCACATACGAAGGGGCGCAAATATGGTATACGGGTGGATCAAACATGGAGTAGGTACAGGGATCGGAGGTCCCAAGTGCGAAATGCACTTTCATCTCCTAATTGAGGCCACCTATCAAGCAGAACTATCTGCCCTACTAATTCTCTTACATATAATAGAGATAAGGAAGACTAAAAGGGTCCGAATTCCTATCAGTCAGTCCTATTGGATAGCCAAGCGTTTCTCAAGGTTATCAATCGCGATCACGAAAATTCAGCTATATTTTTAGAGGTGAGAGAGGCTCTAATTGAAATAGTAGCAAAGAACAGCCTCGAGTTGATATGGATCCCCGGCCATGAGGGGCATGAAGAAAACCAGGAAGCTGCTACCAAGGCCAAAGAAGGTCCTTCGCAGGTCCTTCTCCGTGCGGGGGCTTTTCAGAGGCAGATACGGACAAGGAAATTAAGCAAGTAGCGGGACGACTGCTGCTGATACTATAGAGAAACGGCAAAGTATGTAGAACATCTTCACATACACTCTTCAGCACTAGTGAGATGAAGATTAGAGCTTCATGGCTCTGCTCTTCCCTTCACTAGGGACATAACAAATGTTCCGTCAAGGAACATATCAGAACATTCGCGCGAATTTTCAACTTGTCCCTTCTACACATCAGGGAAAGCTTATTCATCGTAAGCATGGGTTGCAGCTACAAATCAGAGGCTCCATACTTCCATCGAAACCAATGAGTTGAACGTGTCCATGCTATCATTTTTCCAAAAACAAACAATTTTAGATAGAACGGCAGTTAAATAGAAATGGAGTATTCGCGAACGCTTTGCTTGATTTGTCAGTTAGGCATGGATGGTAATTTAAAAGAAGTAGCAAAAGGCCACACACAAGCAGAGGTCGGACTCAGCACATATTTTGATCGAGCGAAAGCTTAAAAGAACAGAAATTCATTTGCCAAGCCAATATCACATTTTCATTGAAAATGGTGCATAGCTTCCGATAGCATTCTATTCGCACTGGTCGTACCAAGAATGAACTAACATTAAACGACCCTAAACGCCTCAAATACACACCGGAAGGGATAATTTATTCTAAAATGGATTAAATGTAAGAAAATTATGCAACACTTTCAAAGAGATCAAATGAATCCTTGCCTTTTCTCAATAAGCAGGCGCATTACTAAAGCAGGTATCGGTAAAACTCGACCCCGTGCTCCCCATAGCCGTTAGACAATTTTGCCGATTGATGTCTGCCTGGTATTTTGTGGTTGGGTGTTTGTTTTTTTGTTTGTTTGTTGTTTATCTTCAGTGTGTTTTCTTTTCGTGTACTTTTTGTATGTTTTTGTTAGTTATTCTTCAATTTTAATCGCTGTTCGTCCTCTGGTGGTAGCAAGGGCAAAAACTTGAAGGAGAATACTCAAAAACATACAGAAACTAGACGAGAAGACAATACGATGATGATAAACAAGCGAACAAACAAAAAACACCCTCAAAAGAAACAACCACAAAAACACAAACATATCAGCCGAACTTCTATCGGGAAAATCGTCTAGTCAAATCGAGTTTACTCCCCGGTTTCCGATATAAACAAAAATAACCATATCCGCCCCTTTGACGATCCCACCAACCAATTTACCAAATTTTGTTATTGGCTTGATAGCAATTTTGATTTAAAAATATATGAATGTTGTTGGTTGCCAACATCTAATTACACTTTTTAGCTATTTGCATTACGTATATATTGGCTATTTTCAGCCACACTTAAAAAAAATTCGTAAAACAATTGACATTACTGGTTTAATGCCAAAAATCAACCGTTGTTTGCAGCCGAATTGAAATTTGCCCAGGATAAACGATGTCCAATATTAGGAGTTGACTGACTTAAATACAATTTTTTAATTTTACGCCCGATTTTGATACTGGTGTACAGGTGTACTTGCATGGAATCAGCTAATAAACTTAATCTGCAAATATATGTCTTGTATTAACAGTGTCTATGTTTGTGGTAGCTAGATTGCCGGAATGTTTGTTATAGATACACGATATTCAGATTTCCAATCGTGTAAAATCTGAATTTCGTGTAACCCTAGAAACTTTTCCCGCAGTCTAGCTTACACATATATACAAACAGTTTCCCTAGCCCATTCCATGCAAGTGCGCAGGCGCAGTAAATGAACAAATTTGACATTCCCGCCAAAATTACAAAGGCTGTGTATGTGATACAGTGAGACGAACGTCCAGATCGCCTCATTATGCTACATACACGGACATCTGAATGTGTGTTTTTTATACAGTTTCTAGACGAAGAACTTACCTTCGCTGTACTACAGTTTTCACGTTCGGTTTTCGCTCATCGATGGCATCGATTCACTGGATTCACAGCACTATTTTGATATAAACATTCCATATAATAATAAAACTACACTTTCGAGTCCACACACGGCCATAATTCGCAAATATTGATCATGTTATCACTTCACTGCACTTTTACATATGATCCGCGTCACATCATCCCCGGCACAAATTATCTACGTCCGAACGCTACCGTATTACCGCGAAAACTAAACTGATTACTCCGAAATCCGAATAGATTCAAAGTTTCTCTGAGTCCTTTTAGACGAGTCAACTCAATTACCGAAAAGTTATCCTCGATTTTCTTTCAAACTGTTTACATGGATCAACTTAATACTTAGTTGCATTTTTTGAACTGTATTTTTGATTAGTGTTGTAAGCACTTTGAGAATTTAATGAAATACCTAAATTTTGACAGCATCAAACAAAACAAAATTGTCGCAAAATAAATTTAAAAAAAATCACTTATCCGGGACTTCAGACCCAAGTGCGAATGAGCAAAAGGAAAACCTCCAAAAAATTGATGGCAGACGAATAAACGTACCACACCACATCCGTCTCACCATCGCCTGTTAAAAACTTGAAATGAGTTGAGCCATGTAAAAGACCTGTATACTGTGTTGTACTATCATATAGCACCAACGCACCTGTTGCTTGCATTCGGCATCGGCGTGAAAAGGGCTCGTGCCGATCTTCGTTTTTTCGGACTTCCGCGATTTGATCTGAAGTCGGTTGTAGTAATATGTATGGCAGTTTTGGCTGCTTTTGTACTAATTGGAATTAATTGATGCCGATTCGGAGTTCGGAGTAATTAGTTTTCGCGGTAGTAATAGTCGCGTCGGGACACGGATAATTTGTATGACGGATATAATATGACGCGTGAAGTGAACTGATGTCGATGCCCGAAAACCCAAAGAAAAAAACCGTGGTACAGCCACGGTAAGTAAAGACAAAGCGTATAATGCTCTGATAAGGGTTAGTATTTTTTTTGTAGATAACAAAAATGATCGTAGAATAATGAGTCGTACATGTAGATTGGAGGATAACGCGAAGCTCGGAATTTAGACGATAGGATATTCGAATTCCTTGCAATAATAGCGGTCTCGGTTACACACATATACATAGTTTCTATCTTTTACAAGTAATGTGTGTGTGTAGTTCGCATAATTTAATATTTTCTCGCGTATTTCTGAACTTATCGAGTTAGTTGAAATGTTGTTTTTTTACTTTTTAGCTAGCAAAAACAAATTGTACGGACAACGTTTCAAAGCGCATTTTACTGATTTTCGAATAAAATTGGTATTTCATATTTCTTTGAAAAATTTAAAGCAAGTGTTGCAAAGCTATTTGGTTTAAAAATCTCTTTCTAGGTTCTCTCCGCGGCTGGGGCTTTTGTCCGTAAAAGAGCAGAAAGTAGCTCTCAGGCATGGACTGACTAATAGACCGACGCAGCTAGGGAAAAGGATCCTGAAAACAAAAAGCAAATCTAAACGGGGGAAATTGCGTCCATCTAATAGGCGACGACCCGGAAGTTAACAGCCTCAGGCCCCTGTTGATGTTGGTGTCCTGACCCTGATGTCATTGATAGTTTCTGTAATAAATTTGTATCGCTGATCCATAAAATTGCACGTTTTCAATCTTTATATTTTGCCTTTGATCATGAATTTACTTTTAACAAATCAATCTATTGGATTTTATATTCTTCGCTTCTGCACACCATTTTTACTCGCCGATTCGGTCTATTTGATGTAAGAAATATTGCATTTGCCTAATATCATTCATTTTGTTTTAAAATTCTTGAGATAATCTTTGATTTGGCATTTTGATAGTTATGCCGAGCAGAAAATAATGATTATATGAAATTATACCAGAGCCATCGTTTCATGAAGGACACTTCCATAGTTTCTTAAACAAACTGCTTCTTCTTCCAAAGAACTCGTAGCATTTCGAATTCAGACACTTTACCCCTTCAATCATGACGAATATGTTGAATGGATTTCGCACCTCAAATGATCCCGAATTATGTACACGCACGAAGCCACAATGACCCCGAAAGCATTTTTTTGTTACTTTAACACGGGAAAACACATTCGTAATCAAAAAGATTGCCTCTAATTCACTATGGTCAGAAGGTACAATAATAGGTCCCGACCGGTGCGTGCAACACAGTCGAATTTTCATTAATCTTGGGAAAATTTAAGCCTTTCCCCTAAACTAACTAAACACAACGAATGCACCAAAAATTGCACATGCAAATGCATACACATATATAGACAAATTGAATGCATATGCAAATTACGATGTAATTTTAATATATGCATGATAAACTCTTGAAATGGTAATAAAGGAGGTACCATTATGAAGATAGGTACATTTTGTCTCAGATACCTTTAATTTTGTAAGGCAGAGACTACACCTCCAATCGTTAAAAAACTGATGTACAAGCAAAATAATACTTACTTTGTATTTGTTTCAGGAATTTTATTCACTTAGATTTACAAATTTCCAGTCTAGGAATGCAAATTATTTCAAACCCGAAATAGATTCTGATATTTAAAGTTTAATATCTTCCACGTCTTCCACCCCGGAAGCCAAATTTTTCACCTTCATTTGCCCGTCGCTCCTTCATTTGCTGGAATCGTTTCGCCATGTCACGTATTTCGTCCGGTACAGGCTGATTAGCCTCTTCCAAAATCGCTATAAGCTCCTTGGCAGATCCCCAATCCTGTCGTGTTAGAAAGCTAATTGACTTTCCCTTACGGCCTGCCCGTCCTGTTCGACCAACACGATGAACGTATTCCTCAATATTTCGGGGAAAATCGAAATTTACGACATACCTTGGAAATACAATAATTGAGAATATGCATATCGCTGTTAAGTCAATACTATAATACATACGTTATATCTTCGATATCAAGACCTCTTGATGCAACATCGGTGGCAATCAAAATTTTCACTTCACCAGAAGAGATATCTGCAATCGCTTGTTCTCTGTCAGACTATAATAACGATGAATTAATAAATGTGATCTGTAAATCCACGTTAAAAGAAATACTTACTTGATCTCGTGATCCATGTATGCATTGGCAAAGAATGCCTTTTAATGTAAACTCGCTGGAGAGATCATCTGCTCGAGCCTTTTTGCCGCAGAATATAATGACCTTATCATGACGATCCATTTCATGTTGAACAAAATTCAAAATCTGAAAATAATATGATTTTCAGCAAATCTCTGCAATATATTTTAAGGCAAGTGTTTTGTATATAATTAAGATTCAGATCGCTAAAAATAATAAGTTTAATGTAATAGGACTTTGATAATACTTTGAACTCGTTATCCTGCTACATCGTGTTCTAAATATTCTATGTTTTCTCTTAGCAAGGATATTGGCTTTTTGAATGTTTAATGGATTTTGAAGCCTGAGGAGCCGACTGGATAGAATACCGACTACTAGCGTGTGTGTGGTACAAGTTCTCAATCCGGGGTTTGAGACAAAGTGGGGCGTGGAACTAATCACTCGAAACTTGCATAATTTGACTATGAATAAAATCTATACCAACACTCGCCAAGGATTTTTTAGCTTCTTGAGGTACCGCCGTAAATTTTGTCGGTCTATTATTCGAGAATTTATACTCCTTGGCTTACAGGTAGCGTTTTAATGCTCAGCCCGAGTCGGCTTAACCGTAACGAAGGCACAAAGTTTTTTTCAAATATTTTTTCACGTGTTTAGCTTTTTGTCTCAGTGTCTGAAGTGAAAAGAATGTGACGGGGATGCAAACTTTCGCCGCATGTGTGAACGGGGACTTGGTTTCAAAATATTCCTCCGATACAAATGCAGGAAACAAGTCTTTTCGTACTGCCTAAGAAATAAATCGTTAATTTATGTTTGGGATGCGCATTTTGATATTCGGATAATTTCGCTCAATAAACGTTTTTGTGTGTTGACGGAATTATCTAAAAGCATTGCACATGGCCCACATTACACATTAATAGGCAATTACGTTTGAAATCTCTCCACGTAAAGTGGTTCACGAATAGAAAGAAGCAATATAGGGGGCAAGAAGGCTACCATGGAAGAAAATAGATGGTTCTTTGTTATTGAGCATCGCAACGTTGATTGATATACGCATGAAATTGTAGATTTTGTGTTCAAGTCAAGTCCATTCTGTAAAGGGTCCAGCAATTGGCCCACTGCAAAAGAAACACCGAAATGCGGTACTTGGTACGAGACTCACGAAGAAAGTGCTGGTAAGATATAATCAAGGAGTTTTATGTAACATTTGAAAGCAAGGAAAAGATTCGCTGTGCTTGGACACAGTTAGGATACTTTAGGGAGCAGCGACTTCATATTCGTAATCAGTTTTTCCTTAGAGCGCATAACGGTGGAAACTATAAGTAGTTTCTTTTTTTCTACTATAAGTAGTCGCTAAAGGAGTCTGACGTCCCCACATCAACCGAGCTATTCCAGGAAGGCTTTGTTGCGGCAATCGCCGTGAACATCGTAAAGCCACTTTTACTAGCCGGACTCCGGATCCTAAATTGCGCAGGCTCACTTCTGCCGTGCTCGATAAAAGGATGGATTTCGTTCATACCTGGCAATCGCAGGCTTGACTTCGAGAGTTACTAAACATTCGGTACCACTAGCGTCAAGTACAACTCATATGTTCACTTCAGTATTCCTAAACCTGTCATTAGAGGCTTCGTTGTGGTTCGTAGTGGATTTGATTTAGAACCTAACCGGATATAAACCTCCTCTTGACTATGAATCGAAGCAGAACCGGGTTTTGGCGCTTGGCTAGGAAATGCATGATCAAGCATGCCTTCCGACGTGGATTACCGCGTTTTTCTGACATGGACGCTATATCTCCTCAATATGAGGTGAAGATGGGCTTCACGCTCACCAGAGTTGAAAGTGAGCTTGCTTCCCACGTCAATTTGATAGTCGTAAGACGCTGTGCTTGTGCAGCTTTTACGGTCCGTCCTTTGGTGAACCGCCGGATTAAGTTCCATACGGCAGAAAGTCGTGTTAAACCTTGAAAGGATACCTGTTTAGAAGAAGGAATGGATAGAACAGATGCAAAACCGTATAGTCTCACGACTCCGCGACGCCCTAAAAAAGTCTTCGGAGACAGAGGCAAGTTAACAGAAAAAATGATCAAACACCTCAGACTATACTATGGACTAGTTATAAGAAGACACCCTGTTTCGGTGAATTGAATGAAAAAAGCTGAGTTGTCAACTTTTCAACATAAATGTTCCACGGATGACAAACCTAGACATGAGCACCGTTCATCAGGATAAAAAAGTTGGGGATAAAATACGGGGTCACTTCGAACACTTATTCGACCAGAGTAAGAAGCTCTTTCAAGTTTTGTTGCAAAGATGCAAATACACAAAATGACAATACTTCAATGCGTGCGTATTGAAACTGGCTCCCAAAAACCATAAAAAAAGCCGCATACATAACTAACAGAATTTTCAATGAAAACTTCTCATCCATGTTGAAGACAATGAATACAGTAGTGATCATCTTCGGAATGAACAATAAGAACTTCGCGGAACTGATTGACAGAAAGCGCTTGTCGGCTGCGGAGGAAAACATATCCATCTATGCGAAGAAGTCCAGAATGGAGAAAATAAAATTCTAAACCAAGCAAAAGAAGTTCTTCGAGGAAGAAGAAAGATCTTTGTATGGTGCTGTAATATCTGATTAAATGTCAGCTTTAAAAAACATACTTAAAATACGATTTTAAACTTTGAAGAGAATGAAACAATTTGAATGGATTGAATGCGTTTTTCTGAAAACAGCAGTTTTTCATTGTTCGCTCTGATGAAAGCGTATGAGCCATTTCACACCTACTTCCGTCTAAATCAAAGAAAATTCAATTTACGGAGCCTTATAGATGCGATTTTTATATAAAAAAAAAAATTAAAAATAATTTTTCTCTCCAAAAAAAAAAATTCAAATTTCATTCATTTTTCATGTAAAAGAAAAAAAAACTTTCCTCAAATCAAAAGATTAGAAAAATGTATTAAGAGTGTTTAGAGCGCATCATTTGCATCTACGAAAACCTGAGAATACAAGATGCAATACAACTGCTTGTATATTTCGTAATGCCACTAGCCTCTGTAAATACAAGTAATGATAATCGACTATTTCAAGTTCGCATAAAAATAAAAAATAAAAAAATTTTACTACCTCATATACCAACTAAATCATAAAAACATATGAATAGGCCACGATTCCAGCGAGGTACATTCATTTGAATACGAATAGTCGAAGATTGAACATCAAAATGGAGAAAAACGAAATTAGAGCTGTCATTAAGTATGTGTTTGAAAAAAATATCTACCAAAGACATAGACAGCGACTAAGTGGAAACACTAGGGGACTCTGCTCCTCCATATTCCACCGTTGCATGCTGGACCAAGGAGATTAAGCTGGGAAGAACATCCACTGAAGATGAATACAGCGAAGGACATCCATTAATGTCCCTTACTGAAGACAACGTGAAAGAGTGACCATAAGGCATGTAGCTGAGGTCCCAGGGATCTCGTATGGCAGTGCTCAAAGAATCGTTGCCACCGAATTACATATGAAGAACGTCTCTGCGCGTTGGATGCCGAGAATGCTAACCGACGAGCACAAGAAGAAACGAGTCGACATTTCGAGGGTGTATCTCGAAAAGTTCTAGGCAGATCTGGAGAAGCTTTTGTCACGTACGTAACCATGGACGAGACCTGGCTCCACCATTTTGATCCAGAAACCAAGCAGCAATCGATGATGTGGAAGCAACCCTCTTCAGCGAAGCTGAAGAAATTCAAGGTGTAGAGTTCGGCAGTGAAGATTATGCATCAGTTTTTTGAGACGCTGAAGGAATTATTATGGTGGAATATTTGGATAAGGAAGCCGCTATATCAGGCTCTTACTACGCAGACCAAATAAGAAGATTGCGGGTGGCTATTGAGGAAAAAAGACGCGGCAAACTACGAGCCGGAGTGCTGTTTCATCAAGCTCACAAGGCTGCAGTTGCGATGGCTCCAATTCAAGCTGCTTGAATATCTACCGTATTCGCCAGATTTAGCTCCCAGTGACTTCTATTCAAGGCTCAAGGAACACCTTCGGGGCAGGAAATTTGAAGATGATGGCGAAGTAATGGCGGCTGTTCGGGTGTTTTGTTTTTAAAAACAAACAAAAAATTCTAAGGATATCCTGGGTTTGAAAAAAAAAATGGACTAAATGTATTAACTTGTAAGGAAACTATGTTGAACAATAAATATTACCATTACTTTTGGATCAACCCTCGTATGTAGCATCATTTGCGATAAGTTTTGCTTTTTGAGGTCAATTCAAACAAAAATTTCTAGTTGCAGCGTATAAAATGACTGAAGGGGTTTCGCAACGAGAATGTTTTGTTAGGCGCCAGCAATGTGTGTGTGCCAGCAACCAATTTCCCGTCATTTGAAAGTTTTGCAAATGACCAAAAATATTGGACATTGGGTGCCATACGAAATGAAGCTAAGTGACATTAGCGGCGTTTTTTTTAACCGGGAGCAGTTGCTCCAACGGCAAATATGAAGAGCTTTTTACACTATATAGTGACTAGGTATAAAAAGTGAAGTCTTTACGATAAAAAGTGAAGTCTTTACGATAAAAAGCGAAAAAATTATGGGAGGCCATGCATCAACATCGTCAGTCAAGCCAAACATTCCCGGTTCGAAGCTGATAGCATGTATTTGCAGCCATCACAGGAGCTCGCTATTGCAGCCAGGTGAAACCATCATTAGAGTTCGCTAAACAGCCCAACTGATTCGCTTGAGTCGAACATTGAAGAAAAAACGACTTTAATACGAGCGAAGACACAAAAAAGTTGTGCTGCACTACAACGCTCGGCCACATGTTTCTAAGGTCGTTAAAACCTAACTAGGAACTTTAAAAAGATACTTCCTCCCTAGGAAATCCAATCCCGGGATCCCGAACAATTTCTAGTGCCTAAAATCTCGGGATTGATGGTTTATAATCCTGGGATTGATGGTTTATAATCCTGGGATTATAAACCATCAATCCCGGGATTTTAGGGACTAGAAATTGTTCGGGATCCCGGGATTGGATTCCCTATTCCTACCCCACCCGCCGTATTTCCCAGACATAGCCCCTTCCGTCTTTCACCTGTTCCGATCAATAACGCATAGCCTGGCTGAGCAGCACTTAGGTTCTTATGAAGAGCCCCAAAATTGGGTTGATTCGTGGTTCGCATCAAAAGACGACCAGCAATTTCAACGCAGAATCCTTATGCTTAAAGAAAGATGAGAAAAATTTGTGGCTTGCGATGGACAATACAAGTATTAATACGTAACTATTTTGTTGCAATAAAGCCTGACATTTTGGGGAAAAAACGGGTATTTTCTATTCATACTCGCAATATGAAGCTTAGCTTACGTAAATCGAACGATCGTAAATAGTAAAGCTAAGGAGTATCACTAACATTCGTTTCGAACGAATATCGGAAAGTTCTACCTTCGCCCAGATAAAGTTTAAGTGAAAGTAAGCATAGGGTGACAGTTAAAGAATTTTAAATATGCTTCCTTGCATTTTCTATGTTACGCCGTTTTTATTTGATAAAATCTAAGCTATATTGAAAAATCATTATAATTTTGAAGAAAAACTAGGTGGACAAATGCCCCCTTGGCGACTCGACAACAAATCCATATATCTGGGAAGAAAACCCACAAAGAAGTAATAATCAAAAGCAATTATGCCAATTGGAAACGTAATAAGCAACTCTGTAATATCAAACAATTAACATTATATGAATCATAGCATATTATGTCATATATTATTATGTCATGGCATATTTTTGTGCTACGAAGCGAACACACGAAAACAATTGCTACTGCTTCGAAATAAGTCTAGAACCTTATGCTTAGCAATGTGGAACTCACTGACTAATCATGACGTGGAAATTATGATATAGAAAGTATCAAGCGTAAATCCAATGCACTTTACAATTTACATTGCTTTAAATTGTTCGTGCTAAGATCGTTCTGGAAAACAAATACATATAGCAAATTAATTTTCACGTCAATTATGTACCAGCAATTAGGTTTACTAAAACATGGCTTGCATTTAGAAGATACAAGCTTTTTGAACTTTTTTTTCACTTTTCGTGAAACGTATATGCATCGAATACATAACGAAAAAATTATTAAAATTCATTTATTAAAATAATTAGTTAATTCATTTATTAAAAAAAAAAAAATATATTGTATTTTCTCTATACTTACGCGATAAAATTTATCATCTTCATCAATAATTTCGACCACCTGCTCCACAGTATGAACAGCTGCAAGATCCAACGAGCCGACACACACTTGAATTGGATTGTTCATATAGCTTTGAGCAAGACGGCGCACTCCTGGAGGCCATGTCGCACTTGTCATCACAGTCTGTCGGTCCGGTCGAATGTCGAGGAGAATTTTGCGAATTTGTGGTTCGAAGCCCATGTCCAGCATCCGATCAGCTTCGTCCAAAACCAAATATGTAATACTACTTATGTTCACTACATTTGCTTGTATCAAATCATTCAAACGTCCCGGAGTTGCAATGACAACTTCTACGCCCTGTTGACAAATATTGATCTGTTCCCTTCTATCACCTCCTCCATAAACGCATACACTTGTAACGGAAAAATAATTAAATTGTGTTTTTTTAAAAGAAAAAGCTATCTACTTACGCTTTAATACCTCTGAACGAATACTTTCCCACTTCTTTTTCAATTTGTATTGCCAGTTCTCTTGTCGGAGCCAAAACGAGAACATTCGGTCCACCCCGTGCTTCGCGAGGAACAGGTTGATATTCAATGTGAATTAAAGCAGGCAAAAGAAAAGCCAAAGTTTTCCCTGTGCCAGTTTGTGCTATTCCAATCATATCTTCACCTTTAAGAAGAATCGGCCATGCTTGAGATTGAATTGGGGAAGGTTTCGTAAAATTCTGCGAATTGAAAATTGGATTGCACATTATACACTAAGCTTGATGGACGAGCTAATTCGTTGACTTACCTGTTTCCGTACTTCTTCCAGCATATCAGGGTATTTAGAGAAACACTGCTCGAACTTCCATACAGGATTTGGAATGGGTGCCATATCTTGTTCATTCTCTTTAAAAACCCTGTCTACTGCCGTGTTATTGTTTTCCCTGTGCAGTTCCGCTACTTGAGCCTTGGTCAATGCGGCTACATCAGGAGATTCTTCATAGAAATTTTTGATTAATTGCGGACATTTGGCCCATTTTTTCTTCCTTTCTTCTTCCTGGGTAAACAAAGAAAAAAACTTGAGCTTATGAAGTTATTGTCTAAGTGGAAAAGAAGATAAGTAGAAGATTAGTATTCTTTCTGGGAAGATTGGCTAATACTATCAGGCTAGTCCTTTTCAAGTAAGGTTGGCGAGAGACCGATAACATCTTCCGTGAAAGCTTTTCGAAACAAACCTCAGAACCAGATTGATACCACAACGACGACCACGCAAACGAAAACGGCTTAACGATTTGAGCGTTTTCTCAGGGATAGTTAGATCGCCCTACAGAGCTCGAGCTGCTCAGCAGCTAGCCGATATTATGTCTGTATATAAGGCTGATATAACAGGAATAGAAGAGATCACATTGACACCCTTCGCGTGCGAGCCATATTTGCAAACATGATCCTAATAAACGTTCACTGTCCTACGGAGGAATCTGCTGACGATGAAAAAAAGCATTTTATGAACAGGTCGAGCAGCTCTTTAATGCCTGCACAAGGCATGATATAAAAACCATCTTTGGAGATCTTGACGCCAAAATAGGTCGGATATCAGTATTCAATACTGGCATTAGTACTACTGACGCAATCTTAAGGCTGGTACTGAGCTAATCGTGAAGCTAAATTTTGACATGCCTCCATTATCTGGTCATTCTTTCGAGCGGAAATTTTGGCAATGGAGAAAAGCAGAGACACTGCTCATTTCTGACGGATAAAATGTCAAGAATTTCACTTTTCGGTCGATTTTCTTATTGGAAAGACATTTGCGCTGCTCCATTTTCAAATTGAAACACCAAATGCCACTTTTTAGCTCGAAAGAATGAACTGCACAAACTAAATTGGTGTGAAATGATTGGAGACATGTGTCAATGCCATCTATATTTTCGAAGCAAAAGCAACTTCGAAGCAACTTTTCATGCTAAGAACACAGTACCCCTCTTGCTTATTTTCAAGCTAAATTTTCGCCGAAACAGATTTCACGTGAAATTTTGTATGAAAATTTCACGTGAAATTGAACTCAGTACTATGCTTTAGGCAGTAACGACGATGGCTTGATGTTGAATGCAAACTAGTGACTGAATTTAAAAATGTTGCATATATAAGATAAGAGACTTTACAGACAGAAGAAAGCAGCCTGGGCGTAACAACTGAAACAGAAATAACTACCGAACAAGATCCGCGCCATGTGGGGACGTTCAACCAAATAATGCAAAACATGATGCAGTACACACTACGCTCACCGTACTGTAATGGCAAAAAAGGTAATCTAGTTTCCGATCCTGAAGGCATTCTGGAGCGATGGGAAGTGCACTTTCATGAATTGCTAAACGGTCAGCTCAACGAAGATTTTGAGGCTCCACCAATGCAAGAAGAAGTGCGTATGTTGCCGCCACTAAGCATAGAAGAAGTCGGCTGAGTTTTAACATAGCCCCTGGAGCCGACGGTATACCAACTGTGCTGATTCTACAGTACCATAACATTGCCATAACTTTGCTTAGCTCAACCGATTCAAAAACGGTCCCTGGGAACAAAAAATGCCACGAACAAAGAAGAACAGCACCGGGATCGGATAAAAGAATCATGCAGAACGCACCAGGTATGGCTATTTTGAGGGATATGAACGAAGCTACCGTCAGAATATCGCTGAGAACTTTAGAACGGCGATTCAAGGAAAACCACCTTTCAAGCAAAACCACCCGCAAAAAAACCAAAATTAACCAAAGTTATGCGCAATCGAAGACTATATTGGGCGAAAATACACAACAGCTACGGGTGTGAATTAGTGATGGGCGTTTCTGTTGTTTTCAGAAAACGAAAACGAACTGTTTTTTTTTTTCCAAAAATAACTGTTTTTTGAAACTTTTTGAAAACTTTTTTCACTCGACCAGCAGCAGATTGATACTGGGTGTTACCATAAGTGATGGGCGTTTCTGTTGTTTTCAGAAAACGAAAACTAACACCCAGTATCAATCTGCTGCTGGTCGAGTGAAAAAAGTTTTCAAAAAGTTTCAAAAAAGTTATTTTTGGAAAAAAACAGTTCGTTTTAGTTTTCTGAAAACAACAGAAACGCCCATCACTAGAGTGAATACTGGCATAAGGTAAATTCCTTTGTTTAGCATATCTCATTTCATATGTCATAGGAAGAGACAGCCTCACGAATCATTTAACTGTTCTAAAACGATTTTTCACCTAGATTATCTTTAGTGACGAATTCAGGTTGGAAGCGGTTACGGAGAGTAAAAAATTCGTTCGAAAGAGGCCCCACGAGAGATATTCAGAAGATTGTGTGATTCGGACAGTTAAACATACGCCCTCAGGAATGATTTGGAGCTGCATTACAGCTGAAGATCCGGGCCCAATATATTACGTTGAGGGAACAATGCGCTCTAATCAGTATATAGACGTGCTGAGGGATGTTCTTCTGCCATATTTGGATACTTTAGAACATCCCAAGGAGGAATACATCTTCATGCAAGACTGTGCTCCATGCCATACATCGAGAGCTAGCATGGATTGTTTAAGTTCCCTAGAATTGGAGGTTTTACCTTGGTCTGGCAATTCACCTGATTTCAATCCCATTGAGAATTGCTGGGCCTATTTAAAATCAAAGGTGTATAGCCGGAGAAACAACACAATCTCGCTGCATTGAAGAAAAATATCGAAGAAGTGTGGAAAAACGACGATGGAATGCGACAAATGATAAACAAATGTGTAGAAAGCATTCCTAGTAGAATACAAGCAGCAATACAGGCCAAAGGAGGAAACACAAAATATTAAAATTCAATCAAAATTAATTTTTTTATTATTAAAGCAGCCGTCTACCAATAAATATATGTTACTGCAAAATAAAAACAATTGAATTTCTTCTGCTTTTTTTTAAGGAAAAAAGGTAAATTTTCTAAAATTTGCTGATCGGCCATAATTCAACGGCGGGATACTGTATATGAAGAGACTAGGTTACACCAAGTAATTCATGAAATTTGAGTGCACGTATACTAGACTGGCGGAAAGGTGTAAAGTGCCCCTTACATAAGAAGGGAGATATAAAAGAGTTCAAACATATTTTTTCTCTTCTATTGTGTTTATAATTTTTATGAATTCTCAATAATATAATTCTCTCTATCTACCTAAAACAAGATTTTTATCTGTAAAAATTTAATCAAAATTGTAGACAGAAAGTTGCATGTCTCGAAAAAAAGAATCGAACGCTGCATAATGAATTGAACGAGCTAAGGCTTTAGTGAAGGTAGTATTGACCTGAAGCTCTACCATTATAGAGCCCCCGAGCTCACCTAAGCAGCATATTAAACTGCGATATTTAGGTCAGGAAGGGGCGATAAACCAGTGAATATACATTCTCAGCTAGTGGCGCAGTGCTCTGACCTGAAGGTCAAATTAGTATCATACCCTCATCCGCACAGAGCCCGGGAACTGAGTAAGTAGGTATCTGATGAAGACTTCAGACCCGTAACCGCTTCTAGTCCGGGCTCTTCGTCGTGCGATTCGAGTCGGCCCAGGAACTAGCTGCTGTATTCGAAATCCAATACATTCTCTATCAGTGAATGACTTGGGAGAAAATTCGATACAAGGAAAAGCTGCAATGTTTTAACTGACGAAATTTCGGTCACATTGCAAGTAAAAGCACCAACGTCCAACTCGGCTTGAAGTGTCTGGAGAAGCACCTAAACGGGGCCTGCAAAAAACCATTGAATTTTTCTAAAACAAAAGTACATAATGCTATCAGGAAGCTTTTGATCGACAATTACTAAGGGTGTGCAAAAAAAAAGATTTTAATTAAACACATCAGTCTGTAGCCCAACAATTGAAAATTCCATTACAGAAAGTTGAATACATGGAAAAGTAGAAACAAAGGATCATAATTTAAGTACATAAAGCAAACATAAAATATAGAAAATATATTCCGGAACGGAATCAGATCCGCCAGCGTTGGAAAATATTTTGTGGCCCGAGAAAACGGAAATAACTGTATTTAGACCCGATGGCAAATATGGAAACTTTTTCATAAAAAAAACTGTCCTGGCCATTTACTAGCGAGTCTCACAATTATACGAACAGATTGGCTGATATTTATAGAACGTCCTTGATCAGGACAAAAAGAATCCTCAATTTTCTACCAACTTTGAATTTGGTGAAAATTCAATGGTAAAATCGGATAAATTTTTCCTTTTCTAAAATATTGCCTTTCAACTTGATTACTTTGTTATTAATTTTCTTATATTCATTATTGCTAGTTTATAAAGCTTTAAAGAACTTACCGCGACTTTGTTCAACGCCTGCCAGTCGATGGGTTTAAAGTCAGTCGGGCTGCCTTGATCCCTGGAGCTTCTGTCCTCATAGGAAGGACGGTCATTAAATGTGTAAGACGACTTTTCATTTTTATAACCTCCGTTGTAGGATTTCTCTTGACTACGGCCATAATCTTTGCGATAACTATCGCCGCCTCCGTATCCACCACCGCCCCCGAATCCTCCGCCTCCGCCGCCGCCTCCACCACCCCGGCTGTATTTGCTTCCGTCGATTTGATCCTTCATGTGTCGGATAGCATCATCTACGCCACCCTGATCATCACCAGAGACGGAAACACTACTATTTCCGCCGTACCCATCTCCTTTGTTGACGTTAACATGAACGGAAAACTTGGATTCCACCTCCTTTATGTTCGATCCACCACGACCAATAATTTTACCAACGTCACCAGACTCAATGTCTAAAGATTCTGAATAGCGTCCCTGCGGTCTACTTCTGTTTCCGCCATCCCGGCCGCTACCACGACTTTCACCTGAATACCCACCACGACTGTCCCCTGAATAGCCGCCACTTCGGTAACCGCCTGATTGTCCGCCACCATCCCGTCCATATTGCTGAGACCTTTCGCGATTGTCGTAGCTATGGTGGTATGAGGCACCGCCACCTGTATCGCGATTATGACTATCGCGGTAATCTCGTCTGCTACTCTGATGATAATCGCTACGACTCTTCTTTTCGACGGCTACATCGCCATTATCCCAATCTTCGTCCGACATAGCAGTAATTCTTGTGCAATGTCAAAAATAATAGCACGCCGGTGCTAAGGAGATCTATACTTTTCCTCGAAGATTGAAACTTTTGTGGCGACTTTTCCGCCTTCTGCAACAAAAAAAACACAAAACCGTCTTCACAACCTGCACCTGAGATAGCAATTTAACGAATGAATTTGATTTATATCTCACTGTTTAGGTTATGCCTTGTATATGCTCCAAACAAATTTAGTATAACCAAGTATAACCTACAATCTAAACGACCAGGCCCATGTTAATGGCAACTTGACAAATAACCAAGTTTCGAGCAGTGTGACCAGACGTGGGTTCAAACACCATATATAAATTACCCGAAAAGTATTTCCACATCTCTGCCAGAATGAAAAACTACAAAAATTGATTTCTGCATTCATGGCAAGTTTACCATCAAGTTCATGTTATAAAATTTCCGATCCATGAAAAATATATAAATTTGTGATATCTACTCATTTCTAAAAAATAGACGATGTTAAAGTATACATGCACTCTTCTTAACTTGCCTACTGCAATATCGCTCGCAGAAGATATGAAACATTCAATGAATTTTTTTGAAAAAAGTTAAATTTCAGAATTTTGCATCCTAAAAATCCATTTCAGTAGCCTGAAGATTCCTTTTTTCCCAAAACAACAATCAGTTGGAAAATATATGTACACCAAGTACAGCAGAGTATGCGGCCGGCCTAAGCCAAATATTTGACAAGTCGTTATCGATTGTAGTTTGACCCCCGAGAGGGGTATTTGTAAAAGATCTTTGTAAATACACTTGGTTGTGCTTATCAGCTGGTGTACATTTTAATTTCAAGTTTAGTGTGTGGGCTGTTTGGTATATTTTCTAGTCTAATTCTATGCGTGTGGTCACATAGCAATATCCATCAAGCCCTGAAACAGTTGAAAATAACGCAAAGGTAGAATAAAGTTAAAATGCTGTGCAACAAACTGACGAGACTTGCTTATCAAACGGTAGATATTGTTTTGGCAAATGATTGCTAGACACGTGCAACTTATCAAATCATTTTTGCAGACTCTTCGATCTCAAGTTCGATATTTAAATCTGTTAGAGTACCAGAGCAAAGAACTTCTGGAAGAGAACGGAGTATCAATACAAGCCTTCAAAGTACTCGAAAGCAAGGATGATGTGGAAAAACTAAAAGGATTTGGTAAGTATTCTGTCACAGGCTAGCTATCTTGGATTGTTATTCCATACTGTTGGCATCGTACAAAATACGTAAGTGTATCGATATATTGCTTAATTTGTGATGAAAACCCATTCAGAAGCTATGTTTCCTAAAAGGAAAGTTTTAAGACAATTTCCAAAAAGCACAATTTGAAAGCAGAATAATATATGCGGCAGATTAGATAATTTGATAAGATATATTCTTGACTTCTGTAGATTGGTTTATTATACCGCACACAGTTGCTAAGTAAGCTGTAAAATTTTGGGAAGATTTACATTCAAACGACAAATTTATATCTTTTATTTGTGTTGAGAAATTAATCTGCGTACACATTTAGCAAATGCATGTTGCCCCGCCGTAGGCACAGAAACATGTTTGGACTTAGCGCTTTAAAACAAGGGATTGATTGAGGTTCGTTTACTATCATTTGCATCCATCATCCACCTCTTTTAATATATTTAACACAAACCGGAGCACAAACACCCGCATTCAATACAAATTTATAATTCTTGAAGCTACAGTGTTACTTCACTTTCTAACTATCATCTACGGTTACAGAGAAAATGATGCAGGCATTAACTGACGCTTTAATAACCCTTCCACAAATGTTTAACTGGCACGTTATATATACTTTAACATAAATTCATCGTACGGTATTAATTCAATATTATAAAATAGCATTTATCAAAATCCAATTGTCAAGCAAGCCAGAATTATGTCTCAATTTCTCGTGGTTTCTAGTAAGTACGTCAGTTGATATCCTTCATCCGCTAATGTAAGATTGGACCAAATTTAAGCAATGGGTCGACAAACTAGCGTAAAAGAATGATAACTTATGAATTATCATTTCAAATGTGGCAAAACTCGGGGAAAAATTGGCGATAGTGTCAATAAGTCCCGCTCAACTGTTCAGCGCATTATTGAAATATACGAAAAATATAATAGAATTAAAAATAAGCTGAAAAGAAATCATTGGAAAATATTTAATAAAGCAGATGAAATATGGATATGAGGAATGATTGGAGAAAATCTAAAACGAATCCGGAGATAGCAAAACGAGCTCTAAGACAAGCCAATTTATGCTCTCAATCTGTACTGCTATTCATCCTCATTATCTCACGTTTGATAAATCATGTATCCTGCGATCTCTGAATCTTAAAATTGGACAGCGGTCGATCTATTACAAAATAATTATTAAACTCATTTGTGTTCAACGAGCTATTTGACAAAAAAATGCATTATCCTCCAACCCAGTCTTTGTCACACATGTAAATTTACCACATGTAAATTTAAGGTTTTTAATCAGATTGGTTTTATTTTATTTTCTTTTCAGATGTACCAGAATATGTAGTTAAAGCCCAGATTCTCGCAGGAGGCCGCGGAAAGGGTCATTTTGATAATGGTTTCAAAGGAGGAGTCCACATTACAAAAAAGTTAGTATATAGAATTGAAAAGCTGTTAAATTTCATGATTTCGAAAACACTATAGACAGATGCACCGCGGGCGAATAAAATGCAAAATTAGATTCACAAAATCTGCTTCCTACTCCATCTCGAGCTAATAACGCACTGCTAAATAACGAATAATTCATTAAATACATATTCTTTCAAAAAAAATAACTGTCTACCCCATTCAATCAATACTTGAAAAAAAAAGCATCGTTGGTAGTAGTTTGTAAATTCATGTTGAAGTCACCGCTCTGCGACGATTTTTAACCTTTGATTTGGTCGCGGTTAGTCATTAAAAAAGATTACGCACTGTCAGTAGCATTATCCCGGCACACAACTTTTCATTATATATCCAGAGTAGTTGCTAATTTTTTGAAAGAAATAAGCAGAAAATCAGAAATTATTCCCCAAAGTAGCCACAATATCAAGATTAGATTAGTTTATGCCGTTTTATAAGCTTTAAAATAGATCGAACTCAACGATAACTTAAGCCATCGTATTATGCGAGATGTTGACTTTTCTGGCCGCTTGTTCGTTAGAAGCATCGTACCTTGTAATGTTGTCCATTATTGCACTTAGTTTGTTTTTATTATTATATATTTGTAGCGTTGACAAACAAAACATTTTGTAGCGTCTATAATTTTTGCTTAATTCATCATTATCGCGGCATTACAGTCCGTCTCGAGCCTTTGCATCCATAATATAACGCCCTCCAGTTGACTTGATTCAATGGCTGCGTCCTCCAATTCGGTGCTCCTAGAAGCAATCTGCTATCAGAATCTACTGTATCTTCCAGACGCTTGTGTAGCTTTCCGACTGACCTGGCTCCGCACGTTCGTTCCTTGAGAGCCTGCTTGGGGATTCCATTGTCATTCATTCTTTCAATGTGGCCAATCCATTGCATTTTTTGCACTTTTATTACGGATGAGAGTTCATGTTCGTCCTAAAAATTAGACAACTCGTTACTGCATCAAATTTCGCCATACATCTTCTTCCCGTACTTGTCCGACGATTCTAAGCAACATGATCCTCTCAGAGACATTTAAGGCTTTTCCAGGCATCCATCCTTCGAGAGGTTTGTCCCTAACCACACGAACTGGTCTACGTTTTACAGTCTTCTAACGTTATATTTTGTCTTACCGGCGTACATTTTCTTGATTGAGTCATAATTCTTTTTTTATACTCGTTAGTTTGAAGATAATGTTTTTTGAAGATTTCGTCTAGAGGTATGAATACTTCTTTAACGTCGAAGGAATGATATAATATTTATGTCATCAGCTTTTTTTTTAGCGGCAACCCCAAATATCTTTCGATCGGTATATTTTTGGGAAAGGTTGAAATACGTTCAAAGCTTTCTCACAACAGAAAACACTATATGCTAGCACAAAGTTCTCAAAGCGAGTTACTTTTGTGACATCATTGTGTGCAACCTCTTAAAATCCACTAGAGCAACGGGCATCGAAAGGATCCCTGCGGAACTCTTCAATATAGATGGGATTAAGGTTTCAAGGGCAATCCATGGATAGACTTTAAGCATCTGAGAGCAAAAAACGATGCTAGATAGATGGCAAAAGAGCACTCAGAAGAAAGGAGTTAAACTGCGATGCGAAAATTACAGGAGCATCTCTCTACTTTTTGCCTCATAAAAGCGGATATTACAGGATAGGATTTCTCATCACGCTGAGAAAATTCTTGTTGAATATTAAGGCGGTTATAGATGCGAAAGGTCGACAACAAACCAAATATTCACCGTCAAACAAATTTCCGATCGACCGCATTATACAACTTTTATGCTACGATGCAAACTCGGCATCATCAGTGCTAATTCAGAACTACTAAACTAACTCATTTTTTATGACAGGCGGACTAAAACAAAATGTGAATAAATTACAAAAATTATCGTAGTTAGCAATCCTATCCAAGTTGTGCTGCAGAAATTCTATCTGATTTGGTTAATGTTAAGTTAAACCTGCCCATTAAACTTCGGATTGGTTGAGTATCTGCATTTGAAGGCATATGGTAAAAGGCTTTTATTTGGATTTTACACATTTTTACACACATCCACGATGAATTTGGATCGCAGCGATGAAAGCTTCTTCTCATCGCTGGGAACCAAATTCATCGTGGCTGGCGACTTTAACGCGAAACACATTTTGGGGATCTCTACTTATAACACCTAGGGGAAAATCACTCTTCGATACACTACAAACCTATGGTTTGAGACATATCTCAACCGGTCAACCAACGTATTGGCCGTCAGACACCAACAAAATTCCGTACCTCATAGACTTCGCAATATCGAAGGGAATACCTCCAAACCCCTCAAAATCTGAAGTAGTTTTTGATTTGTCCTCAGATCATTCTCCTGTCATCATTACTCTGGATCTGTGCCCCCACTTCGATACTCGAAGAAAACCAACTGGAATGCATTCAGATGACACCTCACCAGCTCAACATTTCTTAGTGCATTTCTCAAATCCCCGGAAGATGCCAATTCTGCAGTTATTCTTTTCAATGAGCATGGCTTGGAGGCATTCGACACTGCGACATCTAAAAGGGAACTGCATCGCTCAACTCGAAAAACAACAAAGTCTTAAAAAAAAATTTAGTACAGGGAAAAAAAGACTGGCACGAGATCATAATGATCCCTAAGTCTAGTAAGGACTCTTTTCAAGTGAAACTATACAGAACTATTAGTCTTTTGTTATGCGTCTCCTTTCGAGAAAATCTTGTTGAGAAAACTACTACCAATACTAGAAAATGCAAAACAACATTCCAGAACATTAATTTGGGTTTCGAAGACATCACAGCTCCATTCAACAAATCCATAGAATCTCGTCAGACATTAAAATAGCATTCGAAGACAAGAAGGTACTGCTCAGCAGTCTTTTTAGACGTTACTCAAACCTTCGATAAAGTCTGGCATGAAGAGTTGGTCTTCAGAATTAAATCAATGCTTCCGAAAAGCTTTCACAAAATAATCTCCTCCTACCTAACCGACCGCACATTTCAGGTGAGGTAGAAAAGCTATCCTATCGCTAAAAATCGTGTTCATTCTGGTGTACCTCAAGGAAGTGTTTTGGGATCGGTACTTCACACTAGATTCACATCTGATCTCCCAATATGCGACTTAACAACGACAGCTACCTTTGCACATGACGTTGCTATACTATGTACATATTTTGGTCCAGTTACAGCATCCGGTACACTGCAAGTCCACACCTTACTTCTTGAAGAATGGCTAGCAAAATGGAGAATCAGAATGAACGAAACCAAATGCATCCACGTTACCTTCACATTGCTAAAACTGATTTGTCCTCAAGTATATCTAAACAATGTACCTATACCTCAAAATAACGAAGTAAAGTACCTCGAAATGCACCTTGACAGGAGGCTCACCTGGAAACGACACATTGAAGCTAAAAACCAACAACTGAAGCTCAAATTCATAAACCTCAAATGGATGCTCAATAGCATGTCAAAACTTTCTCTAGACTCTAAAGTGCTCGTCTATAAGTCTGTCCTGGGTTTTACTATTTTTTATTTTATGGTAATCAAAGTTAATCTAGTATGTCCTAATTGTTTTATTGATATTTCTAAAGGAATACTTCAAAATTGACTTTGATGTACAAAGTATTTTTCGCATTTGCGTGGAAAAATCTCTAGCGCCCGATCAATCCGAAATAAAATAATCTAGAAGATTTTATAGAAGTATTTTAACTATAACAAATAGCATGTAATGAAATATTCTGTTCCCTGAAAATTGAAATATTGCTTATTTCAGGCCATCGGAGGTTTTCGAACTGGTCGATAAAATGGTTGGACATCGTCTCATAACGAAACAAACACCTAAAGAAGGAATTCCCGTTAGGAAGGTGATGGTAGCTAAAAGTGTCAATATAGTTCGTGAAACATATTTGTGTATTCTCATGGATAGACAAAATAATGGACCGGTTCTAATTGCATCACCAGCCGGAGGAGTTGATATTGAGGCTGTTGCTGAAAAGACACCAGAACTGATAAAAACCGTCCCAATAAGTATTTCACAAGGAGTTTCTACTGAACAATGTATGGAAATTGCAAAATTTCTGGAATTCAAAGGGGACTTGGTGAAAAAGGCAGCGAATGAAATCGAGAAACTCTGGCAACTTTTTGTAAAAGTCGACGCTGTTCAAATCGAAATTAATCCTTTTGCGGAAACTTCAGATGGCCAAGTAATTTCGGTTGATGCTAAATTGGATTTCGATGATAATGCTCAGTTCCGCCAGAAAAGAATATTCGAAATGGAAGAAGAAACAGAACTAGATCCTAAGGAAGCGGAGGCAGCCAAAAATAATTTGAACTACGTTGCAATGGACGGCAATATTGGATGCTTAGTCAATGGTGCTGGATTAGCAATGGCTACAATGGACATAATTAAATTGAATGGCGGCAATCCGGCGAATTTTTTGGACGTTGGCGGCGGCGTGAAGGAGGACCAAGTGTTAAAAGCTTTTCAAATCTTGACATCCGATAGCAATGTGAAAGCAATATTAGTCAATGTATTTGGTGGTATCGTAAATTGTGAAACAATCGCTAATGGAGTTATAAATGCATCAAAAGCTCTGAACCTAAAATTACCATTGGTTGTACGTTTGGCGGGAACCAACGCCGACGAAGCTCGTAGGCTTCTTCAGAAGTCTGGCCTGTTAATTCAGACAGCTAATGATTTAGATGATGCCGCGAAGAAAGCTGTTGCTTCGTTACGATGATTTGCAATTATTTTAAGTGCATAAAAATTATATTTCGATTCTTTTTTTATTGCATCGAGAATGCTAAAAGAACAAACTTTTTTTTAAATATACTTGAGATAAATTTTAAAAAACACAACCTGATTTTTAAAAACTGCCAAATACTTGTATTGCACGTTTGTCTTTATTTTCATTAGGGAAAATATAAAATATGTTTCAACAAAAATGACGTTTATTTTAAAATAAATTGCGGACACCCCTAAATTTAGTACAGGAACATTTTCATGTAAAAGGATAGGTGCTTTGTGTCATTGATAATAAAAAGGAAAAATTACTATCGTGTAAAATTTTACCATAAAACAAGTCCTCCATGGTATAAATTGGCAAAAACTAAAAATTGCAAATTTCTCGTTTTTTTTTATATTTTGACAAGGTTGCGTTCGGCGCTCGAGGTCGCAAACTTGGGTTAGTCATTGCGGCAACATCCTAAACAAGTACACAAAAAATCAGGAATACCAGATTTAATGCAAGATCTAATGTATAAAGTTACTGGACAATTTTACAAATTTTGACTAATTTTCGATGAAAATCCACTGTGTTATGTATATATCTCGGATATTGTGTAATTCCATGACGGATGAAAACACGTAGTGTCACTTTTCTCCTTGCAAATTTATTCTGTTGCTATCATTTTTGACCTCTTAAAAATCATAATTAGTTGAAAATAAAATATCTACCTCGGTTGAATTGATATTATTGGTTCCAGAGACCCTACTATCGCTCTCTTTATACAAAAAAGTACTGGTTACTTTTTTTCCTGTGGTGTATGTATTCTCATTCTGAATACATATATCGCAGGAAATACATATATTGCACCTCTGAGTTTGTTGAGAATAACGGATTATTTTGATTTACTGTAGGTAACACGAATACAAAATTACTAGGGGGTGACAATTACCATAACATCTATGAAGTGTCTTTTCATTAATTATTTGTAGCTCGAGCAATAAACAAGAATCAACGGAGTTTGGACAGTTTGTTTACAATTTTGATGTAGAAAACAAAAACAATTTTATAAAACATCAGGTAGATATGTGCTGTTTAATCAAATTTTTTTTGTAACTATCGATTAAAATAATGGGATTGTCTGTCATTAAGCGATATACAGATATATACAATCTCGATTCGCAATATTTACTAACGAATAGACACTAAAGTTTTGCATTTATCCGGCTCCACGTTGCTTAAAACACATCTAGCAATAGTGGCTAAAGATAGATATACGCTTTTGATTGTGGGCACAAAGCAGACACTTGAAATATACTGCATTCTAAATGTGCCAATATAATTGATAAGAGTAATCAATTAGATTTGCTCTTCTAGTTTTCGATTCGCCGCCGTGCCAGATTGTGAGCTTATAGGATTTATCTCGTCCGCGATTGAGGAACAGTTCTTTATAAGTGTCGGATATTCTTTTCGAATAGCTGGAGTGCCGGATGCCTCGCCTTCCGCGACACAATGGAGCTTGATTTAAAATTTTCTCGGTTCGAAAGTGCACCGTGGGGATTTCGTCTTATTGGTGGTGCTGATTTTGATCTTCCCCTGACTGTGGTTAAGGTAGTGCTATTTCTTATTCAATCCATATTTTCACCTTGAAACATATAATGAAAGGATTGCAAAAGTCATGATAAAGTTCGGGCTAACAAATATTGATAATATTATATAACGGTTATAATTTGAAATACATCGCTTGATTTTGAATGTCTGAAGTTGCGCAATTAAGGGCAGATATAAATAGAACAGGTTGTTGATAGTGGCTGTCAGGAAATGTTGAATGCTTGAACGGCTCTCTGCAATAAGATTGATCTGACCTCAAATACCAACTGATAGTTATCCGCGAAATTAGTGGCCAGTGCGATAAAACTATGTTCTAAATCGAATATTCACACATAGGAGCATATGCATATTCTTATTCATAGGTTGGAAAATAGAACGTATTACATTATGTATTCTATGATGTGATAATCCATCTATATACGTTGCATTTTATATGCAAAATTTAAATCTCTCAATTAAATTCCCATTATTATATATTAAATAAGTCCTTTGTGTTGCAATTGCAGTGAAAGTGATCTCACAAGCGCCGTAATAGTCAAATGTAACACAAGTTTGATGTAAATATAAAACCCCATTCTTGCTAATTTTTACTTTAATGCTTCACACTTAGCTTTGTTTGATTTTTAAGTGTGTACGGCATTCTAAAGTCATTATTTACTTTTTCAATATGAATATGCGCACGTAATACTTAAAAACTCCATTCAGAGAAGTTTAGGGCTTTTTCAGTCAGTCTTATATTACTGACTCATATTATAGCCACCAGGAATATAAAAAAGCTATTTTCGTATCTAGATGCATTATTTGTCTATGTTAATGAAGTAATTGCTACAAATTACAAAATTTCTTGAGTAAAAAAGAAAAGATAGCAATGATAATTATCTTTTCAGGATAATTTCAGTTTAAGAGCGCATTTGTGCGCTGGGATTAGATTAGAATTAGAAGATAAGAGTTAGAATTGCCTACTCACAAAATAATATTGCTATTTCTTGCCTAATAAATAAGAAATGATAGCAGATAATACGTCAAGAACCACTGAAAGAGAGCATTTAAACCATTCCGTTGGGTAGTCAAAGACTTAAAGACCGGGGCGAGTTTCTTCTGTTTGATTGAGGAGTTTTTGTATCACTATACAATGTATTTTATATAATTTATAAATTTGTGAACAGAGAACTGCGCACGTAGATAATCGTAAATTTAAATTTACAAGCAAAAAGAAGACGTGATGATTTTACCAAAAGTAACAGGGTGCTTGAGCAAAATTAAAAAATATTTGATTATTAAGAAGAGTGTGAGTTTGAACTTTTAATGGTCGCAGCGTATTTTACTGATTTTCAAAGAACTCCCAAATCATAAGAGATTGATGGCTTAGATTGCTTATGGTTTAATAAAAAAATGCTGATAATTAATCCAAGCTTAAACTAAACTTGTGCTTGTTTACCGTCGGCTAATGTGTCTGATTTTTGGTTCGAATCCAACCCCATTTGCACATTGCTAAGGACCTAACTATGAGTAGTTTCCTGAATCAAATCAATGGGCCATGGAACTAATAACTCTACATTTGCTAGAAAAAATCTGCAATCGCTTTTAATCTCAAAAAAGTAGATCTTAAGAAATTTATTTACTTCGCTTTGATATTTTTTGAAATAACGGCACTTTTTCTAGAAAACACAAAAGCAAGATAGACAAAATATGCGTTCACTTTTCAATAAGTGAAATGTTAATTTAAATATAACACAAGTAGTAATAAATTTTAAGACAAATATTATTGACTAATAGCTGGTAGGGTATCCTCGATTCTTTTTGACCCCTTGCAGTTTTTTTTGGCATCAAATTGACGAGTTTTGCTGTCTCCTTCGCAATTATGTTTCTGCATTTTTCCGTTATAACTATTTTCAGTATTTCCGTACTAGTTATTGGATGTTTTTATTATTGGATGTCCCACAAGTGTTCGATTGGGTTTAAGTCTGCTAGTTTTGGTCGTGTATGAAGCTGTTTTGGGGCATGATAGAGCAACCAGAGCCTACAGTTTCGGTTGAATGCTTCGGATCGTTATCATGTTGGAAGCAAAAATTGGTATCTAAGCTAAGGTTTCCGGCACGCATTAAAATCTTAAAACAGTGCATTTGAAACGAAAAAGCACCAGGAATCTTAACATTCAGCATATGAACGCAGGCTTTTTCTGCTTTCTTTTGGACCATTTTCTGGGAAAAGTGCCGTTATTTCAAAAACTACAAAAACCAAACAGTTTCCTTATTTCTCCAAATTTTTAGATAACTGAAGGTGGTTTAGCCGAACAAGTCGGTTTGCGAATTGGCGACATAATAATTCGAATAAACGATGAATCAACAGATGGTATGACTCACACTGATGTCCAAAAACTAATTGCACATTGCGGGAATAATTTCTTTTTCACTGTTTACAGGTACTTGAATTAGTTTTTTTTTTTGCAAATCTGCCAGGTTCTAGGTGTTTTCTTTCTTCTAGGGATGAAAATCAGGAAAACTTCTATGAAGAAGATGATGTAAATAACGAGGTCGAAACAATAAACCAAACCACGAACCACAACGAAGAAAGAGAAGAATCACAATTGGAAGACCAAGTGATAACGGAGAATGGTGAGGAACAGAAAACTGACCAACAAATAGCAGATATTATGTCTGGTGAGGCGGAAGTTCTAAAGGAACATAATGTGATCGGGTAATAAGCCAAATACTATTCTCAAAACAATGTAAAATTTTGAAAAAATTTCCAGGGTTAATTTCAATCGTATATTTGCTAAATCTGGAATTTGCCAAAGTAGCGAAGTGTTTAGAACGCTAAATGAAGAAGCAACAAAAACAAAAGCTGAAAAGCAGCAAGAAAAGTGCAAGTGGACCACTTTTCTCCAGAAGCCAAATCGTCCTATTCCAAAGACCAAACAAGAATTGGAGCAAGCAAAAATTGTACCTTACAAAGTGCAAATTATTAAACAACCAAAACCAAAAGTAGCGCCAGACCGAACCCCGTCACCACCGGTATGGCTTGATTCTCCAATGCGATATGCAATTTTTTTTAAATAATGGTTAATTTTGCAGCCAGAGCCACCTAAAGAACAAATGCCAACTGTGGAAGAGGAGCTTGAACCTGAGGTGGGCGTGGAAGAAGAGGAAGAGCCACTAGAGCCTCCAACAGACAGTGAAGTTCCTAACCTGGAGCCGATTGATGAAGCAGCCGATGATTTGGCTCCTTCAAATGAAATTAGAGCTGATGAGAATCCAGAAAGTGACATAAACAATGGTGATGAAAGTCCCAATGATACTACCACACAACCGACGAACGATCCCATTCCTGATGAAGAGCGTCCAAAAACGGAGGAAGAAATATTAATCGAAAGGCAATTAACAGATATTCAGAAACAGCTTATCGCTTTATCTTCGCTCCCGTCAACAATACAGGCAACTTTAGACGCGGTGACCAGACAGCTAAGTGAATTGCTACCAACATTCAAAATCGATCAGCTCTCAGTGACTAGTGCGAGCGAAAGTGTTGATAAATGTTTCGAGCAGGAATGCTCCACAAAGAACGAGCAGGAATGCTCCTTAACGAATGAGGAGACATGTGAAGGTAAAAATATCTCTGAGATGATTTTCATTTAATGTCACCCAAAATATATATAGTGGGGCTTTCTTCATACATGTGTATGTAAATTGAAAGATTTTTTCTCATTTGCAAAAAAAAAATTCCTCAATTCTTTGGTGAATTCAAAGGTACGCTATGTTTCTATGTAAGCAAAATATTTGGGGAAAATAACAACAGCATGTATTGGGTTTTTAGTCGACATAGGTCTGATAGAAGTTTAATGAATATGCTGGCAACCCTGTGATAGTGGTACCATCTTGAAAATTCACTTCGCAATAAAATCTTTTTGTCCTAAAACTTCCTATGCAGTAATTAGATTAATACGAAATTCACAGTGTAATAAAAATTTAGTAGAATTTTTTGCACGACTGCCAACTATCGTAATTTTCGTCATTTTTTTTTTACTAAACATTACATTTTTACCTGATAATGATCTTGAAGTGAAAGTTAAAACCAAGCGTTTCAATTTCGAAAATTTTATAATCTTCGGAAGCGAAATTTTGATATGCTTTCGGCTATGGTGGCATATTAGTTATTTTCGTACCAACAAATGCTACCAGTAAATGGTTTTGTTTGATAAAAGATGATAATGAAAATAACTAAGATATGATTAAATTTTCCAAATTATGGAAATTTGGCGGACAACAGCTCAAAAAATCTTTCTCTCGAAAGTGGTATTAGCAAATTTCTGCCAGTACCGAAAATTTTCATCATTTCAGACGATAAGCATCCTTTCATTAAAATAAGCAGCAGGTATTTTACCTGTATAAATTTTGAAACTGCTTCCTCCTCGTCCTCAAAACCACAACTCCGACAGAAATCGTTAAGCCCTGCGCCCAATCGTTGCGCATACCAACCTATGAGGTAGTGGCCCGTAAGAACGCCTACAGTGCAACGCAGAGCGCTTCAAGTCTAAAAGCTGCCTGGTGCGACGCGCATCCATGGATACCCAGGACTGCCTTGTTATCGCACAGGATTATTCATCTGCCCAGGACTTCCTAGCGTCCTCAAGATATTTTTGCCTGACGGCCAATTTGACCGATGTCATCGGTATGCCTATTGAGAAGGAGCAAGAGACCTCCGGTAGCAAGGTGCCAAGCCCTGCTAGTTTATCGGCCTCACAGTTGCCCAAAGCAATTGAACAACCGAATGTCTCGATATCTCCCTAAGAGATACTCGGTATTCAACAACAATCATGGACACTGTGCAAGGACCAGCAAGGGACTTAATAGCCGCTTGGCTACCTGTGAAAATACCAATATTGATCCCGAATATTCGATTACACAGAAGCCAGTCGATTGCCTGTAAAATAGCCGCCGCCTCCGCCTGAAAGCCACTACAGTTGTCTGGTAGACTTAGGGATAGCTTGAGATTCAGCTCATTTGAGTATACCCTACTCCCGACTCTATTGTTTAGCTTTGAGCCGTCAGTGTAGACATGGATAAGCCCACTTTCGAGGGTGACGCCATCACGCCAGTCATCCCTACCAGGAATGCAAGTTGTGAGCTCCACATCCGATGTAGTCAACACCCACTGGAGCGGGAACTCCCTCGGCTAATATCCTCGTATGGCCGAACTCTGTTCTATTCCATGCTGAGATACAATTCAGTCCTCACAGCAGCAATATTAGCTTGCTGTGTGATCAGTAGATTGGTTGGCAGCCAATGAAGCAACACGTAAAGTGCCTTAGTAGGGGTGGAGCGGAGCGCTCCAGTTACCAGTAGTGCAGTCATCTTCCGCACTTTAAGTACTTGACCCTCTGGCTCAGGTTAATGGAGACCCCATTTAATTTGGGTAGCTCAAAACAAGGAACTTTGTTCTTCCTTGTAAACAGCACTAGCTCCGTTTTGCTAGGATTTACATTCAAGCCTCACTCACGACTCCGACATGAAAGTATGTCAAGAGAGTGATTTAGCCTCTCCGATAGCGTAGATAAATACTTTCCCGACACTGCTACCGCTATGTCGTGCACATAAGCATTCACTTTGTAGTCAGCACGGTCCAGCCTCATTAGAGAGTATTCACCGTGATGTTCCACAGCAGTGGAGAGAGGACCCCACCCTGAAGTGATTACCGCTCTTTTTTTGAGAAGCTGTTCGATAAAAGTAATCAGCCGCTTATCTACATGCAGCACCTAAACAATTGTGTGAGACTTTACGTTGTTGAAGACCCCCTCGATGTCCAAGAAGACTGAAAGCGTATATCCCTGAAGAGCAAGAGATTTCTTAACTTGCTCAATTTCCTCTCTTATAAGCGTGCTGTGACTGCGAGATCAGCATAGGATCGATTGATCTTCTAATGTGGTAATCCATGATCCTTTCCAAAATCTTAAGCAGAACAGAGTTAAGACTTATTAGACGATAGTCCTTCGGCTTAACATGCGAAACTTTTCCTGCTTTAGGGATAAACACCACTCTAGTTTCCCGCCAGCCGATGGGAACATACGAGAAGCGTAGGCAAGCGGTATATGTTAAATCTCTGAGCCATGGTAGCGATACTTCCATGGACTGCTGGATGTCAGCCGCAAGGACACCATCAGGGCCTGGGGATTTAAATGACTCATAGGAGTTAATAGCCCACCTCAGTTGAGAATTTGATATTCTGAAAGGCGGCGTTGAACTGTAAGCTAGCTCAGTTTGGTGCACCGATTCTAGGGGCAATAATTGCCCGGAAAATGTTCGCCCATAAGAACGTTCAGAGTATCTGCGCTCGAACTAGTCCAAATGCCCTCAGGGTTCATGATGCACCCCATAGCCTTCGGTGTCGTGCTTAAGACCTTACGAAGGCGATTTGCCTATCTGAGACTTTTTACCTTTCCACAGAAAGATCTCCATGAGAACCTCTTTGCCTTGCGTACGACATACTTAAAAGCCTTAAGCTTCGTTTTATACAGCGACCAGTCATTAGATCTTTTCGAGCTATTGAACTCCCTCCTACATTCTCTGCGCAAGGTGCGGATCTGCATATTTCACCAGGGGGGCTTAGGATTCTCCCTGACTGTGGGTGGTTTACATGCTGCCCTAGATGCGGAGTTGAGAGAACTAGTAAGGGTATCAACCCCCTGATCGAATTCATGGTATCAGTCAATGCTCTTAGGAGCAGTTTTCAGTGAGGATCGAACCAGAGAATTAAATAACTTCCAGTCTGTCTTCTTTTTGTTAATAAAGCCTACCTGCTCAGTAGAGCTGCGGCCAGCCACATTGTACGATATGTACCTATGATCAGCAAATGAACATCAAAATATCATTAAATATCTTATACATATAAAATGTATCGGCCACTGATACAATCCAATGACAAGGATCACAAATGAAAAAGGAAACATAGTAAAAGTTAAGGAAACAAGAAAGAATTGAATAATTTTGAAACTAATGACAAACATTCAAGCTTTGATCAACTCGAATTCGAGATAACATTTTTTACTACATTCTTGGACTCCAAAAAAAAAGAATGCGGGGAAAGAACAAGCTTAAGAGCATTGCGTATTCTAGGGAGACGCAAGAAGGCTGAGTGAAAATATAATATAAATCACTTCTTTAGAATACCAAAGAGTATTTATTGACGAGTGATTACTTTTCAAGCTACTGCACTCCTATGCTGTGTCGCTTTGTTGTTCGCTAACTAATCAGTAGCTTCTTATTATTCGTTATATTATTTTAAATCCCCTTATTATGAATTTTAAATTCCCTTTTTTGATTATTGAGCTGTTTGGCTTATATTTTTGTTTTTGTAATCATAAATTCTTTTTGTAACTGTTGGAATGGATATGAAATAAATAGATAAATAAACAAAATTATTGTAATTACTTTTAAATAAATTCTCAGAAAACCTTCTTGACCATTAATGTAGGTCAAATTTACCTATTTGCTTTTTCTGCAATTTTTTTCTAATTCTGAACTCACACTTCTAGAATTTGTTATAACAGAGCAGTGTACGTCATCGCAAGAGGTCATACAAAACATCGAGTACTCGGAAACTGTTCAAGAAACATCGTCAGAGTGTAATTATGAATTTCGAGAGGAAAAAACAGAGCAGCACTCTGAAATAAACGAAGAATATGTTCAGAACAATACAATTGAGGAAACAGTCGTTCATGAAGAAAACAATCACCAGGAGTTTTCACAAGACGAGCATAAGTCCAAATCACAAAAGGTTCGTAAAATTTTAGACAAGTTTCTTGAAAGTAGTTTATGCAACGATTATTACAACAGGAGAAGAGTCGAAGGGTCCGATTTCAATTATGATAACTATGTGTCTTCGATAGTCGGCGCTACAAATGGATTCGAATGTGAAAGTTTAGATTTGCATTTAGTGCTTTAAATTGCTCTCTAGAAAAAATTTTTGAAATCATTTTCATGCTTATCTTCCTTTGAATGTTTGATTTTCAATTTTCTGGAAAGCTAAACAAAAAAGATCATGAATAGATGCTTAATAGATATATAAAACTACAAGAACATTAAGAAATAAAACTTCACTGAGAATGTTTTGATCAGAAATCAATTAAATAAATCAAAAAATCATAAATTAATCCATTAATTGTGGAACACGGTTTTAAAACTACATACATTATTGATGAAATGTTAAAAGTGATTTGAGCAATGAATACCAAGAGTCGATAGCCGGGCGAAAGAATCAGAGATAAATGACAAGACGTGCTTTAAAAAACATTCGAAAAATATAATGGCGTCTGGAATTGCCGATGTTTTGAAAAGAAAAATATAGTTGCATGTGGAATTGAAGTTTTCTGGGGTTGTTTTTTCATTAAAATTATAATAAATTAATTATGGCAAGCAAAAAACAGTTTCTCGCTAAGTAAAATGCAGGAAAAGCTGCATGTTTGCTCCTACCAACATTGATTTTCTAATATAGTACCTATAATTCATAGAAAACTGTCACTGCTCGATAGAGTAGAAACATATGATAGGAACATTCTTATAATCTTTACATCTGAGTTTAATGCATCTCAATATAGAAAACACCATTTCTATCACTCAACAAAACAAATGACTTTCACTTTCAGGAATTAGTTTTGCTTGAGCTCGAGCACAAGCAAAGACTTATAAAGGAAAGATCATCGAAGAGACCGCCAAAAGCATTTGGACCTCTCACGCCACAAGAACGGCCTCTAGTTTTACCGGGTGGTAGAAGGTGGCGGCGACCTAAAGATGCATACAACGATGAATTTATAGCGGAAGTATTGAGTTCGCAGGCTGAGCTAATTACCGGTTCGACATTGGGGTAAGAATATTTGCAGTAATAAATGTAATAATTCATTTTCAACATTTTTCTCATTTTAATGTGTCAATTTTCAATATCGACTAATTCGCTGCCATTTTCATCAACCAAAATGCAGAACCACACTCGAAAGCTCTAATTCAGGCTTCGATCCAAGGTAATCATTTTCATATATTCATGCAACATTTCATATCGATGTAAAAAAATATTAAATGTACGTATTTAATGTTTATCATTTATATATGGTTAATAAAGCTTCATGTTCGGTAAATAATGAGCATAACGCTTTATTAACCATCTCATAAGCAAGATGAGTTTTTAGAAAATTGATTTGAAATAAGAGTCAAGTGATGGCACAGCCAAATTTACAAGCCAATGATCATTACTATTTATCAATAAGTATCTTTTTATGAAAACGAGATAGATATACATACTCTTCGTTCTATGTAATAAAAAATAATCGAAATTAATTATGCAGATTAATATGTAAAATGTATTAAGTTTTATCATATATTTTGCTTTATCTAATTCAGCAAATTAAATTTGTATCGGTTTTAGATCATTTGGATTTTTTATAAGTTTGACACAACTCTTAATCATCTGGTACCAACGATGATCTCACAACCATCATTGGTACCACAACCGCGGTCCGATTCTGACCTCCCTCAATAACTCTCTCCACTGGTCCCGATCGTAAGCTGATGTTATCCATTAATGCATCTGTAAGCTCTGAGTGGTCTAGTCTACGCCATTCTTCCAACGCACGCCTCCCTAAAAAAAAATTGCCACAAGGGGTTCTCGGAGCAGGCTTCTCTTTGCTCATAAGTCGGTTTTGAGCAGCCATCCGCGTATTTTCTCCCTCCATATTGTTATCCATTGCTACTATTGACCTGAGATAGTTGAAGCACTGCACTACTTCAAATTCATGCTCCACTAGCATGATGGATTGACCACCTCTAGGTGCTCATCCTGCAGACGATACCATTATGTGCTTTGTCCATCCTTCATTTTTATGTAGCTACAGCTTTCGTGCCTCCCACTCGATCTGGATGACAGATTCAAGTAGTTAAGATTTTTGTCAACAAGCTACAGTCTCGGATTACTTTCTCTATTGCCAGATATAAGAGGAGGCAAGCCAGACCATCGCTTTGTCGGTCATAGGAGGCCTTAAAGTATATAAATAAATGCTACAGAGGAAAATTGAATTGAATTGTATGCATTTTTTCATGGCCTGTATAAAATCAAACATTAATCAATTGCTGATTTGTCTGGGATGGACTTGCTTTGATATTGTCCAATGATGGCTTTGACATCTTTTGCTATCTGCTTTTGTAGACAGAAGAGAGTATTTTATAGGAAGTACGCAAAAATTTTACACCCCAATAGTTGCTCATATTTAATCAGCTCAGCAGTTGCTGATATTTAATCACCTCAACTCTCAAGGTTTTGGTGGATTTCAGCGGATGGAGCCTATAATTCTTCGGTGAGCTGACCATATCTCCTCTCTCCTAGTACAAAAACTGATGAAAAAAATCAGCGCTGGCAATACTTTACTAGTGCTTCAACCAAAAATCTACCACAGCTGCTTCACACCAGAATCAATACACCTTCCGAATCTAATTTTCATCCCAAGTCTGCATCGGAGCGTATAGGGTTAGAAAGATTTTTAGGGTTTTCATCCGAAAAATTTTCAAAACTTGAAAGATTTAGACATTTGTTGCGTATATCCATTGTAGATATAAATAGCAAAAATTCCTGATGTTGGTAAAACATGGACAGCACCACAGCCACACTATAAATTTAGTTTTGATCCAATGGCTGCATGCGAAGTTATAGAGCTGGAAATATTTTAAGGGCTTCCGCCCGCAAAAGCCTCAAAATTTTTAAAATTGAAACATTTCTTGTTTACTTTTCCTTCAATCACTATCATTTGAAAATTTGATGATAGCATATCTTAGTAAAAATGACAAACATTAACATAGCTGGCAGCTCTATCCTAATTTAGCAGCCAAAATTCTACAAAAATCAACTTACACTAAGGACAATCTTCTAAGTAAATTGCGTTATAATTTTATGAGTGCATCGGAAGCTATAGAGCATAAGGGTTTTATTTTGCTAAGAGTTATTACAAGATGGCACCACGACTACGGGCTTGCCAGGATATTCATTGAACTTCTATCAGACCTAGTCCTAGTTAAGGACAATACATTCTGTGAATTTCGATTGGATTTAAATTATTGTATCAACACAAACTTCGGGTGCTAAAAAATAGGTAATTTGGTGAAGGGGTGACCGTTCTTGTGCGACGATGAATTGTGAAAATTCCATTTGACTGTGTAGACAAAGCAAAAGAAACATTATTTGAGGAAACTCGATGATTTGAAGGATTTATCTTTACGCACTTTCCGTAGCTACAAGGTTGGAGGCATTTCGACCAAAAACTACATAAGCGTATTTTTTATGCTTGTTGTGTGTCCAGTTAATTTCATCATAATGTGATGATTCTGTGAAGGAATAGATCACAGTTCGAAATTTCACAAGTTTACTTTGCCTACTTTTAGGCACTTAGAGCTCACATGGGGTTAAACATTTCCAAAACATTACCATGACCAAGCTAAAAGCATTATTTTTTTCATTTGCTATACTTATTTTTGCCTAAGTATTTTGCTACCACAGAAAAAAAGGGGTACTTTAAATTTCACTAAAACGATCGCTGTCGCCAAAGGGTTAAAGATAATTTATTACTATTTAGTACTTGCGAGTTCTTCTGACTCCTTCGAACTACTCGTGCTCTTGTTCCCGAGTAGTGCACGAGTATTTACCATTTTTTTTTTAACAAATTCAAAGCATCAAGCTCGACGGAAAAGGCTATAGCGTTCATTTTTCGGGACGTTGGGGGAATAATTATAATGGAATATTTTGAATAGGAAACCACTGTTACGACTTCTTACTACACAGACCAAATAAAAAGACGGCAGGAGACTATTAAAAAAAAAAGAGGCGAGCAATCTAAGAGCAGGAGTTTTGTACCACCAAGACAACGCACCAGCAGCCAACCCCGAACACCCGGCCTATTCTCCAGATTTAGCATCCAGGGGGCCTTTACGAATTGACGTCTTCGTCTTCACCTTCAGCTTTTTATAACAGAATGTGACGTCAGATTTAGTCGATCCTGTCCGAATTCAGTAATCTACGTCTTGTCATTGTTCTCCTGTATAACAGTTGACGAAGTCACGTTCTGATTTGACTTTTCGTCGGCTTGATGGTGCCTTGAGGCAATGTTACGAAGCAAAGCCATAGATTTCGGACACCTCGTCTTAGTCTGCTTCAAACTGTTAAAATAGCTTAGCTACTCTGCTGACGTCACAATCTGTCATAACAAGCTGAAGATGAGGACGAAGACGTGCATGCAGAAACGCCCAGTGATTTTTATCTCCTCGCTCGGCTCAAGGACCACCCCAGGGTTCGGCAATGTTAAGAAGATAGCAAGGGAATCAGCGCTGTACAGGAACTTTTAATAATATTTCTATAGCCCAATCTTGAAATCGGTGATGTGGAAAACGCTTTAAACATACCACCGTTACCTTTTGCGGCACACGAAAGCAAAATCTAGATGCTAATACTTTCTCGTTTACTCCTTTTCTAGTTTTGTAGAAACAGTTTGAATCACACAACGCAAGTTTTCGAATATGAAATTTGTTTACAACCTATAAGTATATTATTGTAAATAATTATGTTTTGTCTCTTCTTCGATAGAGTAAACTTTTTGAAATATAAAAAGCCCGAGAGGCACATCGACTTGGAAAAAAGTGAAGTTTACAAAGTAATTCACGACATAGATCATGGACCAAAAAGAGGAATTGAATTTCGTCCTGAGAAAGTTGTGGCCGAAACGGATGTTCGCAGTGTAAGTATGAAGCCATTCAAATTTAAGATCAATTCGTGAAATGTATATTTTTTTCAGTGTGTAACACCGGTCAATTAAAGTGGACGGAATGAGCATTGCTGGAACTATAAAAACCAATACTTTGGATTCGCCGATTGGTTTGGAAATAAGCTGAATATAAATAAAAAAATCAATTGGAAAATAAATTGTTATTTTAGATCACAGCATTTGACCGAAAAAATGTGTTTTGCATTCATGAAAGTCATCATAGTTTTGTTGAAATGAGTGATGTGATTGGTATATGTTGCTAGCTTCGGTAGCAAATATTGATTTCTTAGCTTACTGTTCACCGAATCTGATTTTGAATATGCTGATCGAAATGTATGAGTTGTTATTTTAATAAGCCACTTCTTTTTTATATAATCAACTAGGGTTATAATGATTTAAACAGATGGTTTAGAATGCTTTTTTTTATCTAAGATTAGCTGGGTCGCAGAGCTACATGCTTTTCAATCAATCTATTCTGATTCATTTTTTTAGCTTTCAAAAACAAATATTTTAATTTAAAGACTAATTTTTTCCCCTGTAGAAGCTAGACCTATTTTAATTTCTTGACAGATATCGATACTTCGAGGGTAATCTGCCCTTTTTTCAGTGTGAGACTATGGTCACCAAAGAATAGGGTAGATTACCTTTAAAATATCTATATCTGGAAATAAATTGAAATATACTCGTATCTAGTTTCTAACGGAAAAAATCAGTCTTTTTATTAAATTATTTGCTAGATGTTATTATTTAAAAGTATTGGATTGAAAATCACAGGTAGCCATACTATTTAGTTCGATAGAAGCCCGATTTAATCATCTGCACTGCTTCTTTTGAAATGCCTTCGATATAGTCATATATTTTCCAAGTTTGTTCGTACTAGTCTTTCCAAGGAGTTAATACAAATTGCTGCTGTATAATACCAGGGTTTCACCAGTAATATATATTCTTCAGAAAGCAGGATACTGAATGAAAGGAATTGCGTATACTTATTCGTATTCTTTCATTCACTTTAGTTCCTATAATAATCGACATGAGGATGGACGATTCAATCATCTAAATTTTTTGTAAATCAGTTCATTCGTTTTCGAAATATGCAAGTGGAATAATAGCTCATGATCAGGAGGAATGGATAGAAAAATTATATACATATTTTTTATGTTTCGTCTTGAAGTATTGACCATGGAATGAAATTACTGAGCGATTGATATTTTTGCCTATCACACTGAAAAAAATCCACATGGCGCCCAGAGCTATGTAACATGGCGCATTATTCATGGCCCCATACGCTATGTACATAGTACTCTGAGCTATGCAATATGGCTCCCAGCGCCATAATGTCAGAATCTACATAGCGCGTGGTCCTATGTAACATGGCGCATCATTTATGGTCTCACAGGCTATGTACATAGTACCTTGAGCTATGCAGTATGGCTCCCAGCGCCAAAATTACATGGCGCAGAAATTATGGCCCCACACGCTATAATACATAGTACCATGACGCATGTAATATGGCTTCAATTGTCATACCGATTCAGATGAATTGAGGTAAGTGCTTTGTTTTGAAGTCGAGCTTCTATTTAACTGTAATAAAATAATTCTTTTCAATTTGCAATCTAACCCAAGGACATCCGGGAGGTTAGTTAAAGAATTAGCTTAAGCAAGAATCTAGCTGACAATGTATTTCTTTCATAATGTAAGATAACTCCAATTATTACTCGCAGCCATACTGTGTGAGGGGACGTATAAATGTCAGCAAGTGACATTTGAGTATCATCGATAGAAGTGACATTTGAGTGTCGCCAATAATCATATATAGAATTTAAAATTTTCACACCAAAATCATGTGCACGCCATGCACTATAGTCCTCCACGCCATGTACTATAGTCCTCCACGCCATGTACTATAGTCCTCCACGCCATGTACTATAGTCCTCCACGCCATGTACTATATTCCTCGACGCCATGTACTATAGTCCTCCACGCCATGCACTATAGTCCTCCACCCCATGTACTATAGTCCTCCACGCCATGCTATAAGCATAGCGTTTGCTCCTTTGTACTTTTCGTCATGTACTATGGCGTGTGGCGCTATATTTTATCACAATCCTGAAATCGACTGTGTACATGGCGCCAGAAGTCTATAAACTATGGCGTCTGGCGCTATGTGTTTTTTCAGTGCATACATCAGCACTCTTACCATCAGAGTTCAACCTTTTATCTCGTCGCCGTCGTTTTTGTAGCATTACATACAGCTCTTCTCAGGCCTCGGCTTCTATCAGATGATGCCTCCAATTGTCTAGAGCTAATCACTATACAATTGTCTCGGTCCAACGGCCGCGTCTTCTAGTTATCAAATCCGAGCAGAGATACGCCGTCTTCATCGAAAGAGTCGTTTTCAAACTAGCTTTCAACCTTTGTCTTTTCCTTCGAATACCTTTTTAGGTATTCGTTGCTCGTTTATTCGCTGCACGTGCCCAGCCTATTGCAGCCTTCGCAGTCTGATGATTGTGGCGACCTCTGAATCGTTAAATATTTCGTACAGCTCGTGGTTGGCTACAGGGTGGCCATTGGTCACTCTCTCGTTTTGCAACAATTATACGCCCAAGGAGCCGTCTTTCAACAGGCGTTCAATATGTTTGCGGAAACTTGTCTGAGGGTCCATACTTCACATAAATAGCACAACATAGACGTATAATTGTCCTATAGACTTAGAGCTTTGTTTTTCTGTAAATGCATGATTTTCGTTTTTGTCAGGTTGATTTTCAGACCTAGTACTTTTGCTTCTTGGTCAAGTTTCAGCAAAAGTTATCTAGTGGATGTGAAGAAACGTGACAAGCAACTTTCTTATCACGTACTCCAGAACTAAGTTGAACAGTAAAGGGACCAGTACATCGCCTTGATATAGTCCGACATTTGTGTCAAAAACGTGAGTTAGATGGTCATAGAAACTTACTAAATTAATCAAGTAAACACATATGAAAATCGAATAGTCCCAGTGATAGTCCAACTGATCGTATCTTATAAAAACGCTTTTTAGACTATCAGCCCAGTTTCAGTCGGAAGTAGTATTTTAAGTGTGATAAAATAATAAAAAGCCTTTTCAAATCAAGCAATACCAGCTGAAAAGTTCGTATGAACTCTGTATCAATACAAAGAGTATACAAATTTAAGTTAAATCATCTGAAAAATCAAAACTCGTTCATTTTCCAATTCCATCAGATTGAAATTGTTATCAAGAAATCCGTTTGTGAAATGACAACAATAAACGACAGCACTTTTATCCAAAATCATCTTATTCTACCGATAGCTTTTGTATAAAAAACTTACATTTAAGCTTAAATGTAAAAATATAGAATGTGTCGAAGAATTCCGTATAAAATCGATATCATTTGATATTTAATAATTTCGCAGATGCGGCCGATAGAAGGTTGTCAGTTGTGGAATTTGCATTTGCTCCGCTTGCATGCGGTTTTGGTGGCAAAGAAACTCCACGCGCTGGTCCTTTCTTATCGCCGTACCGTGCATAGGATCCTTCTTTTTGGAATAAGTTCGCTGAAGCCGTTTGCCGTCTGGATCGTAAACGCTCTTCAAAATGACTTGGTACCATGTAGCAGTTCGATTCCCTGATTTAAAATCAAATAAAATGTCTGATTTTCAATTAAGATATCAATATCTTACTTGTAAACCGGTTTTTTGCGGTCATTCCAAGGGAAAATCCATTGAATAGGCTGAAATTATAATATCGTGTTAAATGATGTTTAAAAAAAAAGAAAAATACGAATATAATTACCTCGAAATCTCGTTTCCATGGTTTTCCTTTAAAGAATAACGAAAATTGAAAAATGAATGCAAAAGGATAAAAATAAATATTTCAAAAAGAGAATGCAACATAAATGCTTCGTCTTACTTGGTTTGAACCAGAAGTCTACTGTGAATTCATCGTCACACTCTGCATCGGTATCTCTGAAAAATGCATTTTGAAATAGATATATATTGGTGTTACGCAATGATATCTGAGAATCCTTACCCAGTTACGTAAATTCGAACATATTTTCCGGATTGCCTGATCAGTCTCTGTGCTTCCATCAGAGTTAAATCACTGGCAAGCGTGTTATTTATTTGCGTGATAACATCTCCAACTCTCATGCCTGCTCTACGAGCTAGACCACATTTGTGCACTGCGATGATAGTTAGCGGTTCGAATTGATCAATTCCACCAGTTACTTCGAAACCCCAAAGGATATTGATAAACGACATTATCCTTGTGTCCGTCTCGACAGAGTGGGTGATTTTCAGTTGATATTCAACGTTGTCGAATGCATCTGACGTGTATTTCGGGACAGCAGGCATCTTTGTATCGATCACTCTATTGGGGAAGTTTTTAGCTTGGGATGATTTTTTTTTGGAAAACCAGACTTACTTTTGACGGTAATTATGAAAAGGAAATTCGCGATCGCTACAGCAAACCTGGGTACGAAGTGGTGACGGCTAGAAATCCGCTATGAGATAGAAACTGCAAGATCTTATCACTGAGTTGGAGTATTTATAAGAATCATTTCATTGCCAAATCGATGAGTCTTGTGATAGTGATAATGCATGTATTTTTTTCTTGTTGCAGTAATGAGGTGAAGGTGGGGGACACGATATGCAACAATCGGACACCGCAGTGGATTTTCATCGCGAAAGCTCAATTGCTGATTTCACTTAACCTTCATTTATTTTTAACATCCCATCATTGAAAAAACAATCCGAAACTTGTGCAATGAATTCATATTAGTATTACGACATTGCCCGATTTGCGCTAGTAAGTATTAGTAGTATTTATATGATAGTGATTATCCTGCTATAGTTTTTCGTGTAAGCAAGAGGATAGAAGCTGCTCATAATATAAAAATAATACATAAAACACGTGTGGATACGGTGTGGTATATTTTGTCAAAAAACAGTTTTGGAAGACTTCTGGTTTGTAATAAATGCAAGTAAAGAGACATGCATTTTTTTATGGATTTCGAAAGGGCGAACAAAACGCTTAAATGAATAGTAGGTATTAAAGTATATGATTGCCATATAACAGGGATTTAGCAATTAACGACGTAAACTACGATTAACCCACTCGTATAATCAATTGGAAGAAACTGAGCGTAGCACGACAGAGACTTAAAATAATAATTCGTCTGAAGGATCCTGAATAAAGAGCGAACGCATTCGCATCTTTCGACTTCAGTTCAGAAACTACTTCTGGAAGATTTTAAGTTTAAATGTTCTAAATAGATTTTTTAAATAGTTCTGCAAGTTGTCATTTTTTACATCTGATTCGAAACTGAAACAAGTATTTGTGGGCTTTTGCAAATGCGAAAGACGTATACTAATCCAACATGGCAAAATTTTTGGAAAATTTTTTTGGAAGCTGGGGAGGAGACATACCAGATCATTTCGATTGCTCGATCGGCTGAATTATGTTTATTTTTCTATTTATTTATTTCAGTTACATAAAATACTACTTAGATTATATCTTCTCCAGAAAGTTTTGAGAGGTTGTGACTGGGTTAAGTGCCTATAATTTTGCCATTGAAAGATATGTACGGAACATTAAAATAAAAAAAAAAGTTGTCGGAACCATGGCTTGATAGGGAGCTTAGACATTTGCGAAATCGTAGGAACAAACTTTATAAGCGAATAAAGGCAAATATTGATGTTAATCCTACTATTCAGGAAGCTTAAAATGAAGTAGCTAAGCAATTCTTGACAAAGTCTCGCGATGCTTATGCCAATTATATTAAGAAAACCGGTGAAAGTATATCCACGACCCAAAAAATTCTTTGATTTTGTAAATATGAAGTGAAGAGTCACCGGTTATCCATTGTCAATGTCCTATAATAATATCACCTCTGCTTCTCCTAAAGATATTTGCGATTTATTCGCAGATAATTTCCAGAGAATTATCAATATATCAGACCCATCTAACTCAAATTTTTCTCCTTCTTATTCAGTTCCAACCACTTTTGTCAGCCAAATTAAAATATGACGCGAAGAAATACGTAAAGCTATTTTGGAGCTCGATTGTAACAAAGACCCTGGTCCTGATCTTCCACCGACCTTCCTGCGTAAGTGTGTAGAGCAGCTAATAACACCCCTGCATATATTCTTTGACAGGTCACTTTCATCCGGTGTTTTCCCATCCTGTTGGAAACTTTCATATGTGACACCAATTTTCAAAAACGGCGATAGGCGCTGTGTCGAAAATTACAGGGCATTGCAATTTTATCTTCCATTCCAAAACTTTCTGAAAAGGTTGTATACAATAAACTTTCTCCACTAGTTGACTCCCGTCTGAATGAGCAACAGCATGGCTTTAGAAAAAGTCGCTCAACTATTACAAACTTGACAATCCTAGTTTCGGACGTTTTGTGTAAAATGGAGAAAAGCTATCAAAGCTACACTGACTTTAGCGAAGCTTTTGACAGAGTTGACCATTCTATATTGATCCTAAAGCTACACAAATTCGGACTTGCTGGATCTATACTAAGTTGGCTCAGTTCCTAGCTCCAGAATCGAATCCGACTCGTTAAATTTCAAGGAGTTTTATCAAAAACTATATTTGTTACCTCTGGTGTTCCATAAGGTAGCCATCTTGACCCACTTCTCTTTAACATATTCATCTCCGATCTACTTTATGCAGACTACCTCAAACTGTACCACACCATTGAATCTAAATCTGATGCACTTTTTCTTCAATCCAAGCATGATTCTCTTGTTCAGTGGTGCAATATAAACAAGCTCTCGCTGAATATTGATAAGTGCCAAATTATAATGCACGGTTACGCAGAACACATACTTTCTCAGCGAAAACTTTCTAACTCGCGTTGATAGCGTTGTTCATCTCGGTGTTGTGATGGATGTGAAACTTCGTTTCACCTTGCACTACGACAAAATTCTTTCCCGTGCGAATAAGCAGCTCGGCTTTATTAAACGACGTGCCAAGGAGTTTAAAAACTTGTGGGCCACTAGATCATTATACACTGCACTTGTACGCCTGCTTCTTGAATACGCCTGTATTATTTGGAACCCAGCCTTTGAAATCCACAATAACAGACTCGAGTCCATTCAAAAACAATTTTTACTTTTCGCCCTAAGAGATCTGTACAACCCTTACAACTTCGAAAATTTACCCCCATATGAGTTTAGACTGGATCATTTAAACTTAGCTTCACTTGCATCCAGAAGAATGATGATATCGGCCTGCTTCACATTTGACGTAATCAGACGCGTTATTAGAGTTGAATTCCTTAATAGTAAACTTGTGATAAATATCCCCGTAAGGAACACCAGGTCCAATCGTTTGCTGAAGGAATATCCAAATTCTACCATATATGCAGCTAATGAGCCGGTGAATAGATGCTGCAGGGTCTTCAATGGCTTTAGCAACCTTTATTCCCCAACGATTTCCAAACTATCCTTCAAATCTTCCCTTATCCAAGCCATTTGTTCACCATAATTTTTAAGCTCTTTTTCAACCATAGTTTTTAATTGCTATTCTTTTATTTCATTGTTAGTTTACTTATTGTCTATTTCAAACTTATTTGTTTACTCAATTAGTTATTTATTTATGTGTTATTTATTTGTACCTTACACTTTTTTTCATATTAGTGTTGTATTCATTTGTATTTTTTTTAAATAGATATTTCATTTGTATTTCTATAAATATGAAATATCTTTTAAATTTTTCAAAAGATATTTCATATTTATATGTAAATATATGTATTGAATTTATGCCTTGTTTGGCTAAAAAATAAAATAAAAATAAAATAACTTATCAATTAAAAATATGTTCGCTTGTGATTCCAGTATCGAAGAGACAAGACGTTCAATTAATTAATTGGTAGCAAAATTAAATATCATTAAATATACATACACCAGTAGAGTAAAAATAAAGTAGCGACAAAATTATTAGATTAGCTTAAAAGATATGATAGATGTGCCATATTATTACATAAACAGCTAAATTTCATTAACAGCAAGCACTACTAACAAGCAATCCGTTTTGAGTGCATTAGGAGTTGGGACCGGGTTGTGGAATTAACGACAAGGTTCTGCGGACAACCAGGCGGACATGATAACGGACTGATTCGGTCACTTGGTGGTTCCAATGAGCCATTTATGCGATCCACGAGATAGCATGTTATCAGGAGCTTATGGATGCGATTTTTATTTATGGAGGTCCCACAACGAACAGGAAGCGCTAAATTTAAAGCCTAGGATAAGGTTTAGGTCTATATAGGCTAAGTTAGCTGTAATTAGGTATAAGAGAGCATATAAAAAAGTGCTATGATGATTCTAGTTTCTACACAGGTTGGGTAATAATATTAGCGTGTAAGACAAAAAAAAAAGAGATCATAAGTACTAAAATAAAATTGAAATAAGCCAACAGGCCAAATCTGATAGTCGTTAGATTTTATTTTATTTTTTTATTTGTTAATTTAACTCTAAGTAAGGTTAAAAAAGTACAATTAGAAAATATAAAATAAAAACGGTTTTTAATTCAATTCAAGGCCCTTATGTTTACCATTCGTAAGGCGGAAATATCTTCACGGAGATCATTCTGAGGTACCATAGAGCATATTAATGAGTTTAATCGCCTTTGCAAGGTTCCAGGCTCAATATCGAAGGCTACAGAGTGTATCCAGAGCGCTGATGGCATTAGGACTAATTCGAGTATCGACGCTTTAATGGCCTTTATGGATTCGCAATTCCCAGGAATCATAGTCCCCCAACAAACGCAGTGCATCAAGCGGAGCAGACCTTCCGCTCATCGCTGTCTGTCGGAATTAACTAACTCCTTATTGAGACGGGCCATTCCCTCGGGTCGTTCAAATCACCGTGTCTACGGTCTTATGTTCCCTTCAGCTGGCGGGAAGCAAGAGTTGTGTTCATAGCCGAATCAGGAAAAGTTTCACACTTTAATTCTAGGAGCTATCGTTTTAGCTCTGTCTTACAAAAAGGATCATTGGTTATCATATCAAAAAGTCAATTGAACTTATGATCTTAGCCAGAGAATGTTCACACCAAAGGCAACTCTGTCGAAACTGTTTTGCATGTTCTCATTGAGAAAATTTATAAACTTTTCGGTCTTAAAGTGTATACGCTTGCCGCCTTCATAGACGTTGAGGAAGCCTCGAACAAAATCAAGCCTCATGCGATTGTGGTAGCACATGCGGTACTAGATGTCGATCCACGGCTGATAGCTTCTATTGAAGAGCTCCTCAAGAACAGAGTGGTATCTTCTTCTTCTTCGGGGAATGCTCTTTTGCGTCGAGGATTCAACGCGGACACCCCTCAAGATGATGGCCTTTCTCTCCTGCTGTGGAATGTCACGGAAAACACTCTTCTGAGGAAGCTAGACCATGATGGTTGCAAAGTGGTGGCTTACATGGATGGCATTGCTAAAGCAGTGTCAGGCAAGTATTTATCTACACTTTTGGAGAAGCTAAATCATCCTCTTCATACACACACTCTCTCTCTCTATCTTTTTCTCTCTGGGGTAAATCTGAATGTGAATCCCAGTAAAATGGAGGTAGTACTAACCACAAGAAAAGTGCAAGGTTCCCCGATTTACAATTGACCGGAGCCAGAGAGAGAAAAAACATAGCAAAAAGAAAATGGAAGGCTTTCGGTAGACTTTACAACTGCAAAAGAGCCAAAGAAGTGGTTTAGGACTTACACCCTTGCATTGTTGGCTCTTTAGGCTGTGAAAATTTACATCTACATTACATACCAATTTACTAATCGTAAAGCAAGCCAATCTTGCTACATTGTATTGCATTTCGACAAGAACTAGGACAGAGTTTGGCTATACTAAAATTTTATCACAGAGAACCTTACTCCAGCAAGCGTTGGCTATATTACTACGGACAATCTAGCGGACTTAGAGTTCACAAATCGTATTCCTGGTATGAATTAATAGAATATTGGTGTCACTCTCGGGAATGGATGAAGAGGAATCAGTTCTCCATCTCATGTGTCAGGAGGAAAATGATCTCACTCAAGGCGAATTTTTTGTAAGGTTGAAATAATCTATTTTTTATTGGTTTCAAAAAGATAGTGTGGTTTGTTAAAGAAACCAGTTGATTTCCTGTCTATAGTGGCACAACTGGCTTCGATTATGCCTATTTATGTCTTTTGGTTACTTACTCATTCAATATCTTATAAAGAGTAAAACCCTAATTAATTACTCTAATCCACTCCGATGGCTAAGTGCCTAAATTGGCGAGCTAACTCCGGCTTCTTGAACAATTGAACCAAATACCGAGACAAACAAATTATTATTCGAGATTGTAAAATCAGGTGCTTGAATCACTTCAAAAATCTGTTCAAAAATCACAAAATTGCTTTAGCAACTTGCAGCTCAAAACATGTTTGAACAAAGAGAGTTTATTTAAACAATATACATTCCACGGTTTTACAAGCAAACTGTATGGGAGGTGTATAGTTTCAAATTTTTGCCCTGAGTAACCAGTTTTAGCAATGTACTTTTGAAATGTTGCATTTCGTTTTACTGCAACTCAATCTGATCAAATTCTTCCAGTATAATTTTCAATCATAATATTTTGTTTCACTATTTGAGTTCGAAGTCTTTTTTGGATTGAAACAAATTTTCTCTTTCTCCCCCTCTCCTTTTTGGCTTGTTACCTTTGACCCTGAACCACTGATCTCGGAGCACCAAATTTTTTGAAAGCTTCTATAGCATCAATTTGTTTGTTTTTCAATCCAATTCAAGTGGCAACAGACGAAAAGTTTAGGCCTAGCAAAACGACAGAAGGCAATATTTTGCGAACCATTCAATTATTTAGAGTGTATAGGTCTGTTCCCGTACTTTCAGTCACTGAATTTTCCTGAATCATGTGGTGGGGGAAATTCATGAAAGTACGGGAACGCTCTCATTGCATCTCCTGAAAATTGACAACCAAAAGTGTCAGTTTTCTGTTTTTGGAAGAACAATAGTGATTATAAAGCCATCCTAAGCGTTGATACAGTATCCCCACAAAATATTCGACCTTCATAGCAAAATTACGCAAAAAATATGTTGCTTGCCGCGCACATTTGAAAATATTTACTCGCGCCACACTGTTTGACACTTTTCAGTATTTTTCAGTAGCTCAGGACCCTACTGAAATTTCATCGTACTTACTCAAAGAGGGGAAATTTTCAGGTTTCAGTAAAACGGAGTACGGGAACGGCGTCATTGCAATGAGTCGCGATTAATCGCAATTAATCGTAGTACGGGAACAGACCTTATATCACTTATTTACCTTACAATAGGTCTGTTCCCGTACTTTCAGTAACTGAATTTTCCTGAATCATGTGGTGGGGAATTTCATGAAAAATACGGGAACGCTCTCATTGTATTTCCCGAAAATTGACAACCGAAAGTGTCAGTTTTCGGTTTTTGGGAGAACAATAGTGATTATAAAGTCATCCTAAGCGGTAATAAATTATCGCCACAAAAATATTCGACCTTCATAGCAACATTACGCAAAAAATATGTTGCTTGCCACGCACATTTGAAAATATTTACTCCGTTTGACACTTCAGTATTTTTCAGTAGCTCAGACCCTACTGAAATTTACTGAAAGAGGGGAAATTTTCAGTTTTCAGTAAAACGGAGTACGGGAACAGCTTCATTGCAATTAATCGCGATTAATCGCAATTAATCGTAGTACGGGAACAGACCTAATAAGTGCGTTTTTTGCGTCTCGATCAATAGCAGGTTAAGGTAGGCAGCATTGCAAATAACAACAATCCTGCCTCAGTTGATGTTGTTTTCAATGCTGCCTACTCTAACCTGCTACTAGGTGCGTTTTTTTACACTCTTGGGCAAGGTAAGTTAAGGTAAGTTTAGGTAAGTACATTTTAGTAAGTTTAGGTAATGCACCTTAACTTACCCTGCCCAAGAGTGCAAAAAACGCATCTATTGATTGAGACGCAAAAAAACGCACCTGATATTATACTAATCCATGTTTATGTCTAATTACATAAAGTAAGATTCAAGACTTCTTGAAAACAGAAAGCTTTTCCGAGCCAGGAAATTAAGTGTTGTTTTTCATTGATGCCGAGCACTTCTGATTAATGATTGGCTATCTACAAAACGAAATGGTGTTCGTTTTTTGCCAAGAAAATCTGATGTTTCTGGCGGGTTGAATGATCGATTTTTCATATTTTACATTTTAACACAATATGCACGTACTAAATACTAAATGAAAAGCTATAAGATTGCATAAGCTTTCCATCCGCCAAAATAGTCGCACATTAGAAATCGAAGGGCTCAAAGTCCTTAATGCACTTGGTTCGCATCTATGCATCTATTTTTAGCATCGTGCGTGCAATTAAGATTTTCTCGATGCACGCACAAGTTAGTTTGTCTTGGCCTATCTGCAATTAAGTTTCTATCAGTGACCGCAACTCTTCGGTTTATCTGTGAATATTAAATTCAAAGAATTTTACTTTCTCTGTTACATCTGCACTTATAATATCATTGTTTAGTGTTTTTCGAGAGCGTAATTGAATGTGTGCTAAGTTTATAAATAGCAGTTCATACAAATTAAAAATAGGCCACTTGTAGTTCCGGTCACCACATGCCTGAAGTTAACTTTTCGCCAACGGCTGATGCCGATCGGAAATTCTCCATTCGGTCAAACGGAATAGGTGACTCCGATGCATTTCCGCTTTTCGATAACGGCAGCGATGACGAAATTTACGCCCACCCAGAGGAGGAGAAATGGGGCTTTCGCATTACGGGAGGAGCAGAATTTAAAATGCCTGTTGTAGTTTTTCAAGTAAGTACATCTTTATTTGAGTTGCGCAACTGCTTATTTGAAAACAAAGCAATGAAAACAAAGCTTTCGGCAGGTATGACGTAGCCAAAACAAAATTAGTGTCTGAAAGTTGATTGATCTTTTTGCGAACGAATTGACAATGGACTAGGGAGCCGAGGGAACCATTGGCTATGAAGAAACATTTATCTTTTGAATGCCTGGGAATCACAACGATATTTTAGTACTAAATTTTGCGCAGTTAGCTGTTGTTTGATCTTAAAAGAACATCGTTTTTCTTGAACAGCCACATCCACATTTAAGTTGATAATTATTTTTTTGTGAGTTAATATCAGTTTTACCGTTTATTAGAAATAGTTTCGTTTTAAGTAAGAACGGCTCCAAACGCATATAGAGGTAGTTGGTATATTCGTAATTCGTTCACTGTCACATTTTAGGAACTATTTTTATATTCCATCGGACTTTTAGGAACATCCTATTTCGATGTGTTGAAAGTTATTTAGAATATGCATTCTCGTGTGACCTTGATAGTGATGATTCCTTCTTCTGAAGCTCATAATACTACTTCATGCTCTAATATCCGGATTGTTTCATCAACTATAGATGTTCTTCTCGCAGATGATGCCACCATACACTTCGTGTTTCCTTCATTTATGTGCAGCACCAGGTGTTGCACCACTCGCTCATTCTGGATCTTGTTGACGTGCAAGCTCTAGATCGTCTGCCTTTCCACCAACCTTCTGCCTTATCTGCAGGGTCTTCTACGTGAATTAACATTTCATCCGTTGCACAAAAAAATTATAAACTTTGTATCAGAAGGAAGGTTAGACTCATAGCTAACGGTGGTATTTGCTGAAGGGTATTGCGGTGCACCCTTGAAATCCAAGGCAAGATAAATACACATCTACTTTCCAACGTTTGTGGCGATTTGAGAATGCTAGTTTGACGGGGCATCTCAACTAGATTGGAGTCCAATTGAGAGCCTGACAAAAGTGGTATGGACATCCATCAGCAAAGAAAAGAAACATTTTTTGCCACTGAAGTATGGGGCCCTGGAAATGACCGTGATAAGCTTCTGGATGAGAGAGACCACGCCGTATTCATCTGACATGAACAAACAATAATAGCTTCAATACAAACAAAGAGAAAAGAGGGCTTCCATCCGTAGAAGACCAAAGAGCTCTCAGGCATGCGCTGGCAAGCCGGAGTCAGGCGAAACGTGTTCGCTATAGAGCGGAACAAAAAAAATATATACAAAACACAAATACAAAAAAAAACGGAAGCAGACAGCCGCAGGCCCCAGATTGTGGGGAGCCCTGCATCGCCCTAAGACTCCGAACTAAAATATATTCCGTCTCTCTCTATAAAAAAACCAGTCAAGCCAGGCCGAACAGGACCTGAAAAAGAAAGTTACAATTGAAGCTACAATTTCCAAACTAAGAAAAAATGATCAAAGTAGATTAAACCTGAAGACAAGACTAAATCAATCAGTCGATCAATCTAAATTCAAAAAAATTTTTGCATTAACTGATTCCAAAAAATCTGTCGATATTTTCTAGGGGATTTTCTTAAGCGTTTTGAATAGTTGCATGAAACAAAAACACATAGGTAGAAAATTAAAGAAAATCGAACCATAGATGACTACGGGTTTGATTAGAAATAGAGACAGACTTGGAAGAAAATCGCCAAAGCAGCTGATATTAGGCTTACAGAATATTAAATTGAATTTTTTTCACTAAATAAGTACAAGGAAAAGCGAATAAAACTTTGTATATGAAATTTTATTAGATTAAAACCTAAACCTAACTTCTGCTGCTTTACTCCTATTTAAAGTTGACTTATCCTATTGCAAGCAATTTCCGACTTTACGCAGCTTAGTTGTTCACATATAACTTAGGAGTGATAAAATTAGGGCGGTTATCGCAATCATTGGACTTAAGAAAGTAACGCGGCGTGCTACGAGGCCTGCGGGTTCGAATCCCGCCAGTGCCATGGCTGTAAGCGTGAATGCGTGTGATTGTCTATGAGGGTGGCAAATGGGCCCAAACTGGTGGCCTAATGCTGGCCGCGTTCCCGACAGCCCTCTTCACTAACCTAACCTAAAGGTAGGTATCCATATGTTGCATTTCTTCCGTATCGTATCCCTGTTGCGTATCATTCACTAAACGGATACGGTGTCCACACTACTCAATATTCCATGTATCATCAATACGATCCGTTGCGAAAAACTCGACACGCAGCTGCAACGCTTTTATTCACTAATCTATAGTGTACAACGCAACGTGTCCACACATGACTCCACTTCGTATCGTATCATTCCTTTGATGCGACGGCAAGAAACCGCCAAGTGACCGATCGAGTTCGTTGCGTTTCTTTGTATCAAGTTTTGATACGCAACGAAGATACGTTTGTCGTATCCACTGATATGCAACGGTGATACGATACGCGAAAATGATACAAATGGATACATACCTTAAGAAGGTAATTTCTTCGCTATTTCACCACGATGTCCTTAATCATTTTGACTCCGGTATTATTGTGTAGCGTGTGAGTCGAAAAATAAAAAGGTTTATTACAAATAATTTTCAAGCATCTGTTCTGGGCGATCTGTAATTTGAATTTATGGCATTCCACGTATGTGCCCCAAACTGGAGTTTCGTATAAAGCAACAGTTTGGATTAACTGCTTGTAAATTAGGATTTTGCTCCGGAGCAGTAGTTTTGGGCAACGGTTGAAAAGTAGGTACAGTGCATTTAGACATTTTGAGTTTTAAACAGGTGTGTTTTTTCTAGGGTAGCTCCAAAGTAACAGTAACATGCACGCTTGCTACACTCGTGTAGTCCCTTCGAAAATTCGCTTCAAAATTTCCGCAAATACAGAATAAAGGCGAAAAAGCTATTGAAATGGCTAAGCGGAGATATGTTGCGCACATAGAAACATCCTTTCTTTCTATTAATTCAAAACGGTTTAGTCGTACATAAATTCCCTGAAAACCTCAAAACACATATCGGATAGCTTTTCGTTTAACGTTGATATAGCTTCTTCTCCCCAAGATATTTGTGAGTTATTTTCTGCTTATTATCAAACCCACCCAAAGTGTTTTGTACTTGCAGGCCTGTTGTAGCCTTTTCGCCTCTTTTACCCCTTCTTCTTTAATTTTTAGGTGTAGCGGTTCAAGATTTAGTAGAATTTCCATCCCTGCTGCTGAAGCGGAGATAATTGCCCCTGTAATCAGCAAGCATATCATACTTGAAGCTTGAGCCTATTTTCTGCGGTTTTTTTTGATGATTTTCTTCCACCACACTGCTAGTCCATCTAGTATGATAGATCTCACCATTTGTTTATATAATCCTCGATTGCACCCAAGCATTTGTTTTTTCGCCCAAAGTGCCTTAGTGACTTTCAGTGTCGTTTGATTTAGACGACTGTCCCTGGTGATTTTCCTATCGTGGTGAATTCCTAAATATTTTACCTCTTCCTGCAACCAGACCACAGTGCCTCTAATTTTTGAAGCCCCTATCTTGATTTTTATTTTTCTGTTCGTCTTTCGAGCATTTATAGAGAAACCCTCTATCTTGCACTATTTTGCATTCTGCATCCTAAAGTATCCGATTGTGAGCCTCTTTTTGTAACCGTGATGTCATTTTCGCTTCCGAGAGAGGCTAACTCCTTACTATTGAGTGTCCAAAGAAGGTGTTCAGTCATTAGGGACCATAGCAGGGGGAATAACACCTGTCTCTGCGCACATCCCCTCTTAGTGTTCGACCTTAGTTTTTCTACCAACTCTGTGAATACATTTCGGTACCTCAATAGTTTACTCGCTCATTGCACTACCTCTTGATGAGCTTTATGGTACAGCGAATCTTGTCTGGCATTGTCGATGGCTCATTCTATGTCCATGAAAGACATAGTATGATTTCCTTAGCATTGAAGTCTGGGGCATTTCACGTGAAGCGGACAACGAAAAAAAATCGAGGTTCTCGATTTCGTTTACATTGTGCATAATGGTACTTCTAGAAGATATGAATGTGGATGCACAAGTTTTTGTTTCTATGAGGTTTAGTTGCCGAGCTATGGGCTTCTGAATAATTGAAGAAATTGATAAAAGGCTTTTTTGGGAGCGGATTCTGAGATTCAAAACAAACTCTAAAAAACATTAAACATAATGATTGGTATATAAAATTAGCTGTTCTTTTTAATGTTGAAATTAGATTTGAAAAATAAATTTTTTTTCCTGTGTGGAACCGGAAGTAGACACTTTAACTCGTGATTTGAATAGTTTGGACCAGGTTAATTTTGTTTATTTTTATAACAAAATAAAGCTTAAAGTATACTTATTTTATCATAAAAGTTTTAGAATGGGATGGCCAGTAGTTTAGGAGGTAGGTGAATTTCAATACATAAAAGTCGCATGGGGCGTGGTACCGAGAGCTTGCTTAGGGCAGCTAAATGGCTCGAAAACAAAAATTGATTTGAAATGTGATTAGTAGCGCCATCTCTTATTTGAAAAAGGTTTTATTTTCCCATAAAAACCTAATTAAAATATATGACGCATATCTAATATATTTGACGCCAAGCCAATTCAAATTTTCCGTTATTTTTCGAGTTACTGTTCAACGCTTGCAATGACTATTACTTTCATTGATAAGTTAAAGAGTCTTAATTATGTGTATTATGTCTCCGTTCGGCTATCGATGTTTCAATCCATTCGATTTGAAGTTTCATCGGAAGGCTAAAGACCTAAGAAAAATTCCAAGAATATTATCAGAAAATAAATTATGTCGAATCTGCTGGAAAAAACTGATCGTAGAAACACCTCTAGTTATTAAAAAAGGAACTAGTTTAAGAAACGAGAGTAAAATTGTAAAAATTGTGAAATAAATTCATTTGTCCAAACACAAGTACCCTTTTTTTCACTAAGTAAATGAGCATTATCTTTTTTAATATTTTATATTCTATATGTAAGTGATACAAGTTATATATAATAGTTTTAATACAAATATTTTGCTTTCACACTCACTAGCTATCATAATCAAGCTCCCGGTACCACGCCCCATGCGACTTATTTGTATTGAAATTCACCTACCTCCTAAACTACTGGCCATCCCATTCTAAAACTTTTATGATAAAATAAGTATACTTTAAGCTTTATTTTGTTATAAAAATAAACAAAATTAACCTGGTCCAAATTATTCAAATCACGAGTTAAAGTGTCTACTTCCGGTTCCACACAGGAAAAAAAATTATTTTTCAAATCTAATTTCAAAATTAAAAAGAACAGCTAATTTTCTATACCAATCATTATGTTAAATGTTTTTTAGAGTTTGTTTTGAATCTCAGAATCCGCTTTCAAAAAAACCTTTTATCAATTTCGTCAATTATTCAGAAGCCCATAGCTCGGCAACTAAACCTCATAGAAACAAAAACTTGTGCATCCACATTCATATCTTCTGGAAGTACTATTATGCACAATATGAACGAAATCCAGAACCTCGATTTTTTTTCGTTGTCCGCTTCACGTGAAATGCCCCGTCTTCTTCTATTTTTGGTTCCAGCTTATGTGTGGCTGATAAAGTTGACTTATACCAAACTCATATTTGTGCAGTGGCATCTTCACTAAGAAGCCACTTCGCATGCTTAGCTCGATCAGCTTCTCAATGGTCTTCAATATATAAAATGTGAAGATGATTGGCCTGTATGATTTTGGAAGGTCAACCTTTCCCACCCTTGGGGATGAACAACACCCGTACCAGCCTCCACTATTCTGGTATGTTGCTGAATTTCAAGCTCGCTTTAAAAATGTGTACCAGGATAGTTTCCAGTTTCTTTGTGGCTCGTTTTAGCAAATGCGGGATAATCCAATCCGGTCCTGATCATTCAAAGGGTTTGAAGGAATTTATTCCCCATTTAACATTTTCAAACGAGATGATTTGTTTGATCAGTGGTGTGTGAGCTGTCCACTTAGAGTAATTGGCTTCTTCATCATCCTCACTATGATTACTAATTGTGCACCCTGGAGAGTGTGTTTTCAGCAACACTTCCAGTGCGGCCTCGATGATAGTCGCCATCTCTCCACCTGGAGTTCGAAGTAATCCTATATGCTCTTGTCTTCGGATATCGATATTTCGAGGGTAATCTGCCCTCTTCTGCCGTGTCTATAGGTCTAATCCTAATGTAACCTAAACCTCTTATTCATACTGTTTCGTGTAAAAGAATAGTTTATCCTAGAATGAGACTGGTAAACGCTCAAGAAGAGGAAAGATTACCTTCGAAATATCGATATCTGTCAAGAAATTCAAATACATCTACACTCTGCGACAACTGGTTGAGACACCCCTTGGAAAATTAAGTTTCGAGATGATTTTGCAGATACTTGTTTAATTACTCTTAAATAATCCTAATCACTTTTCGTAACGATGCTTACTGTCGCCTCCCTTAAGTACTTGGGAATTCCCACTTGACCTTTATGTAGATACGACAACTGGTTGAGACTGGCTTTAAAAACTCAAGGAATTTCGATCAAGGATATCAGTTTTTAGTTTAAGTTCAGTGTGAAAAGATAATTTAACTTGTTTTTGAATATTGTGAGCCATTAAATAGCCTATGGGATCGGAAAAGCAGCTGAATACGACGGGAATGCAGAATATTCAAAGGATGCGTCAAGATGGTTTTTCCAAAATTGCCCAGCTATTGAGACGTAGTCCTACAGTGGTTTAAAATTATTTGAAATATCCTGAAAACTACGGCAAAAGATACGTAGTGGGACAAAAGTACGCTTCAGCAGCAGCTGACTGGCGTGCGCTACTAACGAAAGCATCGAATTTGACGGCAACGACAAGAGAAATTGCAACAGGAGCGAGAATTTCTAACGTTGACCAGGAACTAAGGACTTGCCAGCGTGTAGTTGCCTCAGTACAGCACTTATAACGGACGAGATTAAGGAGAAAACCAGTCCTGCATCAAAGACACCGCTATGCCCGCTTGGAGTATGCAAAATACCATTTAGGGTGGCAAAAGCGTTCGAGATACGTTGTCTTCGCTGATGAAAAAAGGTTCTGCCTGGACAGTCCTGATAGCTTTCATCGGCTTCCGTCATTATTTTCATGATCTGAGAAAGGAAGAATTGTTTTCGAGAAGACGTCAGCAAACAGGAGGTGGAGTCATGATTTAGGGAGGGATCTGCCACGGAAAAAAGATGAATATAGAGTGAAATGACGCCCGTGTTCTTCAGTGGCCGGCAGTTTCCCCGGATTTAAACATGGATATAAGTCGGAGATGTTAAAATTTGTCACAGCTAGCATAAATAAAAATTAATGATTTCCAACTGCAAGTGGTCACATCAGTCAAGTATGCACTGTGTGCTGGTGTCTGATGAGAATCAGTGCATACTTTCGAAACCACTTTGTCAAAAAAAATTTTCTACGCAAATTTTTTTTTAATTTTAATCATCCCGCAAAAACAATTTCAATTATTGAAAATGTTTGGGGACATCTTTCTAGGACAGTTTACTAAGGAGGACGAATATTTGATAGCATGGAAGACCTGAAAAGATTGGTTGGGATAAAGTATCAATGAAATTTTTAAAAATTTTGCACAAATCTCTTCGTTCAAGAATGTTAGAGAGGTTGTGAATAAAAATGGTGAAAGTACTCATTATTAGCAAATAAAAAATTAAATGAAATAAAAGAATTTTTCTTTTTTCTCAAAAAATCCCAACCCTGTCTCAACCAATTGTCGTACCTACAACAAGATCAAGCGGGAATGCTAAATTCCTCAAGGGAGATGACAGGTAGGCTACAGTTTGCATTTTTACGAAAAGTGATTAGGATTATTTAAGAGAATTAAATGAGTACCTATAGAACGAAATTATCTCTAAACTTAATTTTCCAAGGGGTGTCTCAACCAGTTGTCGCGGAGTATGGCTTCTAAAGGAAAAAAATGGCCTTTGATTTAAAGTATTTAATTTTTTCCCCACTCTTCATTGATTGACGAAAAAAATGACATTATTTTTGGGTGAATATATTAAGTATTAATGATATAGAATTCACTAGATTTAAGCGCTTAAAATTGATACTTTTTTCCAACTTGATGGCATTTAGACAAAACCTTATGTATCCTTTTGGTCTTCGTGATGCTGTCAAAACTCTCACAGAAGGTACTCCAAGCTTTCCGTGTAGATTTCTTTAGATCTTTGTTGTATTTTGAGGGTTTTTTTAGAGACATCTCTTGTTTTTGGTCCTGTTGAAACCTGTTCTGCACTTGTCTTTCAATCATTCACCTTTCCATACTCTTTTTATTGCCCTTTGCATCGTTCTTTTTGAGGTACCTGCTAGCCTTGCGATCACAGAAGATGACTGATCCCTGTTTTGTGTCCAATTGCCCAAAATCTTTTCATGAATTTCATCTCATGTTGACGACATTTTTACAACTGAATCAATTATTGAGATTCCAGCCAGCCAAATTTATGTACACCTTTATACCATCAAAAAATCATCTTTAATTGTTATTTCCGTAATAGAAAATGATGCAGCATTTTCTGGAACAGTCCTTCTATCTAGCTTCTACAGGAAAAAAATGATCTTTAAATTAAAATGAATTGTAATCCGGATTATACTCGTAGATTGAATCCAGTGTTTTTCCCCTACAAACTCCAGCCCCTGAACCAGGAAAGGATTATAGTGGAACTACTTTATTTTTGTGAACAGTACAATTCTTTTTCTCTCGTACTTAAATAATTTTAAGATATTCCAAGACAACCAAAAATAATAATTTTTAGCACATATTTATTAGTTAAATCGCACCATTATGATTATTCATTCTTTTCATATTTGCTAATAATAGTTTACCTGCAGGTCACGGAAGGAGGTTTAGCCGCTGAAAACGGAATAAAGCTTGGAGACGTAATATTGAAGATTAATGGAATTGATGCTTCTAGGTTAACTTTATCTGAAGCGCGAAAAATCATTCAGCAAGCGGAACACTCTCTTGAACTACTAGCAAAGAAGTACGTTGGATAATTTATACAATTTTTACAGAAAATTCAAAAAACTTTTCATAGAATGGAAGATGAGAATGAAATGAGTGGTGATGAGAAGATGATTGTACTTAAGCCACCTATCGAATTGGGAAATCTCGAGCCTCCACGTGGTAAGTAGGACGGTTTAATACCGGCTCACACGAAACTGTCAAAATTCCCTCCAGCAAATTTTATAACAGAACTAATCCATTTCAATTTATTCCCGATTTGATTTTGCCTGAACCCCGATTATAGAGTTAGTGTTGCCCAAAGCTGAACCAAGAGTTTGGCATCCAGTTATGTGGCATCATCCACCCAAAGCAAGTGATGAAGGTCTGCCTGGACAGGTTGTTTTTGACTGGAATTTGTGTATTGCGAGCCTAATACTAACTAACCACTCAATTTAGGAACCGCCACATCTCCGCATCATTCGAAACATAAGAAGATTTTTCAAAGAAAATCAAGACAATCCAGATTTGAGAAAAAAGCACATTGAAGATATGTTATTGGCTTTGCCGGGTGCATCGAAGCTAGACGAAAGCATCGATCAGGAAGATGAAGATGTTACGAACGTAGAGGATGATGGGATCATTGACGATGACGATGCAAACATAGAAGATGATAAGATTGTGTAGTTTTTCTCCTCTTAACTTTGTGTTACGATTCTTCATTATAATAAATTGATTTTCAACTAGTTTTTATGAAAAGCTCAGTGTTTCAATATTATTTAAATTCATACAATTTCTCACTAAGCATGTATCCAAGAGAAACTGGCAACATTGCAGCGGAAATTACAGGAGATCGCAGAGATACCAATGCTCCTACAATCAACGTTAGAAACTGTTTCGAAAACTGTCGAATGCGTGGTGTGTCCTGAGACGCAATCGGAGGATACTCATGAATATTACCCTGATTCATTGAGGGATGAAACAGAAACAATTGACAGCGATTTAAGCGATGATACTTGCGAGGAATGCTCGTATGCAGACTCCTTGGAAATATATGAATCTTCGCCAGAACAAGATAACTCCCAATACGAACAGACAGATGAGGATGATCTCTTAGATGATCAGGAAGCTGAGGACAATCTTCCAGAAGTCGAATGTACATCAAAAGTTTCCACTCCGGAGCCAACTGAAGAAGACCTTCTCAAGCAGGAAAGAAAGGAAAAGGTATTTTGATAATAAACACATACAGGTTGTAGACAAATAATTCTCAACCTCACTCAGATACAAAGACTTGAAGATTCCTGGCCATGGGAAAGTCGCAAAAAAATTATCCATAAGTAAGTAACGATCTATGTTTCCATTCGAGTAATTTTAATTCAGATGTAATTTTCAGATTTTCGAATTGCCGCATCGTTCCCAGTGTATCGATAGTGCAGGAACGGTAAATAGTTCAACTTGACAGAAGATCAGATAGTGAAAATTAAAACATAATAATCATTTCATTACAGAATCCAGCATTTCAGTACCATAACTCTATCAGGAAGGATTCATTAGCTCGTTTAGTGTAAAGGATATCAACAAATCCATTTTAATCCTTACATGAATAATATTTAGACAAAAATATTATGAATTCAATTGAGATCAGTTGAAGAAAAATAAACTAGGAGCTATTGTCATGCCCAGCCTATTTATTTGTTTGATTTTTTCTCTATTTATGCTTCAGTAACATTATTCGAAAAAAATCGTTTAACATATACACATGCTCGAAAAAGTCTGCGTTCACCTGTGTCAATCTATTTGTAACTTTAAAAAATCAAAAACAAACAAACATTTTCCAGACTTGGTTTCATATATTTATTAAGTATTTCTTAAAAAGTCGAGACATGTAAGTTCATTTATTTCGCTTTTACCGTTTTTGAGATAACGGGTTTTTTCAGAAAAAACATACAAAAGCGAGGCAGAAAAAGTCTGCGTTCACTTGATGAAGTGGAAGGAATTAGCCGTTTCAAATACACTCTTCTAGTGTTTATTGTATTTATTATTCATTATTTGCTATTCTGGCAAGTGGTTAAATAGTTTCCTGCAGAGTTTGTGTTGTGAATAATTTTTATTTTTCGTAATGGAAGATAAAAGAAATCAGTCGGGGTGAAAGAAAAATCATCATAAAATTATGGAAAAATGGAAACAGCTACAGAGAAACAGCAAAAATAGTGGGAAGACAATATTCGTCAGTCCAAAGGGTCATAAATAATTTCAAATCGACAGGAGAACTCACATCCAAACCTTTATGAACGACCAAATCGGTCGTCCATCAAAGTTGTCCTGCAGGAAAAAACGACATATCGTGTCACTTGTAAAAAAAAATCCACGGCTGAATGCATTTCAAATAGCAACCAAAACTAAAGAATAATTCTAGAAAAATATTTGTCCCGATACTACTAGAAAAATCCTCAAAAGGGCCTGGATACTACGGACGGGTTGCTCGGAAGAAACCGTACATTTCACCGGTCAATCGACAAAAGCGCATTGCATTTGCCAAGCAGCACATACTTAGATGAGCCAATAGAGTTTTGGACGAATGTAATACTCTCTGATGAAAGTAAATTGTGCATTTTTGGCATAAAAGTACGCAAGTTAGTATGGAGGAAGCCTAAAAAAGCATTCCAAAAAGAAAACCCCCTACCCACTGCAAAACATGGTGGTGGTGGAGTAATGGTGTGGGGGTGTATGGCGGGTACTAGCATTGGGAAGTTGGAGTTTATCGAATCGACGATGGGTAGATTTGAATATCTTAACATTTTGAAATATAATTTGAGGCAGAGTGCCATTAAACTCGGCTTAGGTTCAGATTTTTGCTTCCAACATGATCGTGATCCGAAGCATACAGCCGAGATAGTGAGGCTCTGGTTACTCTATCATGCCCCAAAACAGCTACATACACCCCCACAATCACCAGACCTAAACCCCATCGTACACCTATGGGATTCACTAGAAAAGAAAATTTGACAACACTCACTAACTAGCAAGGAAATGTTGAAAACTGTTTTCACAGAGGAGTGGGAGAAAATAAGTGCTAAAGAGACAGCGAAGCTCGTCACTTCGGTGCCAAAAAGGCTCTGTGAGATAATAAAGAACCGGGGATATTCCACCAGTTACTAACTAATTTAAATATGTTTTACAATTTTCTATTTTATTATTTTTATTACATGAGAACGCAGAATTTGTCTGCCTCGCTTTTATATATTTTTTCCGAAAAGAGCCGTTATTTCAAAAACAGTAAAAGCAAAATAAATGAACTAACATGTGCCAACTAAATAAGAAATACTTAATAAATATGTGAAACAAAATCTGGAAAATATTTATTTGTTTTTGATTTTTTAAAGTTACAAACTGATTGATAGTAGGTGAACGCAGACTTTTTCTAGTATGTGTATGTTCGATAATTTTTGAATCCAATCTTTTCTCTAGCTTTCAAACAGTACACTATTAGGGTGTAATAAACCATTCTGAAACGAGAATTCACCCTATAGATGTCATACTATCTAAAGAACTGGAGTGAAAGTCCTAAAAATATTTTAAGTTAATAAATATTATAATATGGTGTCTTTTTCTTAAAACACTCTTCGTGGATACGTGATTCTTTGCGTTTCTGATATAAAACAATTTATTTGGCCCCGCTAAACACAGTTTTATTCAAATCAATAACTGTCACAGCTAAATTGCTTCACTTTGCACTAGTCAACTCGCGGAAACGTTTTTACAGTTTTACTCGTTTTCAAATTACATTGCCGATAAATCTACTCGATTCACTTCAAAAGATTGACTGTCAAGTCTTGTACGAGCGATATTTATATTCCCACGGGCATTTCCAGAATGGGCGATTGCGATTGCATGCTTCTAAGCTATTCTGGACTTCTCTGGACCAGCGGGAATTTGTTTTAGGAGTTTCTTAACGGCGTTTACATGGAAAGAGAAACCGTTCACTAGCTCTTATTTTGCAATAAATACAGAGCACTAGAGATGAGACTGCTATATTCCTATTTGTTATGATATAACTCAGGACATATTAAATATTAGTAATATCTTGATTTGCAATATCCAAATACATAAGGACTAGTTTTGGAAAAATTTCATATACATTCATATTTCATATACCATTTTAAAAATTGTGACAATATTTACGTATTGTCTTTATCCTACGAGTAGCTAACTGTTTTCAGCATCATAAATGGTATGCTATGAACAATCAAATCCGCGCACCAAGAGACGATGATATAAGTTAGTGTCGCCAAAGAGCATCAAAATCACTGATTTCGACCATGCTAACACCTAACTTAACTTACACACTTAACAATAACGTAATTGGCAAGTACTTACCGGTGAAAATATATTCCAGGCGACCGAAACCTCGTACTGTTTGCATCAAACTACACTTTGCACTTTATGATTTATTTTCCCACGCATATTTTGAGTATCACTTCCATTTTCAACATAATCCTGCACTTATTATCACTTCCTACACTTATCATCACTCGCGTCAAGTTTACTTGAGAAAAACTCAATCGTTCTTCATAATTTCATAATTCATTTTTATAAATCAATTCGGTCGTTTGATCATTTGGCATGAAATTGATAGCTCCACAAAGTTTGAGGGATGATGGCAAAAGGGGAGAAAGTTTTTTTTTCTGCTCTGACTAGATTTCGCGTGAAATGGATGTTGGTACTAAGCTTAAGTAAAAAAAAATCGAATAGTCTGTGAACGAGAGAGACGAGATTCGTTATTTTTAAAAACAAAGAGATGGCTTATAAATAACACATTGAATTATTATGCAAAATAAAGTGTTGATTGCAGCATAACACGGAATTTGGTGGGTGGAAATTGCAGGAAATATTGATAATTTGTTGCATTATTAGCAATGTAACTTAATTAAAGGGAGTTTACACATCAGTCCATGTGTCCAAGCCGAAGTACAAATGAAGTAGAAGTACAAATCAATGTATCCGTCCTCTTCCACTTCAGCTTCTAAAAAGCTGGCTTGGACGCATGGACTCATGTGTATAAGCTCCCCTTTATGAGTAAATTCAACATTTCGATAGTTTGAATTTGTTTAAAACACATTAGCACTATTCCTTTCCTCATGAACTCATGCCTCTAAAGTTAACCTGACTTCATGATAGCCATTATCCTGGTTTTTCATTGAGTTTCTTTTTTTAGCCAATATTATAAAAGTTGACCACGGAAATTTACTCAAAAATTATAACTTCTTTTTTGTATAACATTTTTACATTAATAATAATCATAGCTATTTTTTCCTTCTGTATGAATTTTAACCACTCTGATTCCCGAAAATAGAATCTATTGCCCCCATGAATAAGCTTCCAGGCCTACTTCATTGTAAATTCCCCACGTCGTTTCCGGCTGTCAAGTTCTCGCGCCAAAAGACGAACACATGAGATCGAATCGCATGATTACATCAATATCGCTGGTTTTCGGCAATTTCATGACTTAATTTGGATAAGAGACTCTACAATAAGGTCAATGGTAAGTACTTACCTGTGGTAAAATGTCCCAGGCCAGCGAAAATGCGAAGTTTTTGAGCAACACTTCACTCCACACTTCATTGTCCGTTTTTTCACTCTATTTATGGATGTAATTTCCACTTTTACCTTAACCTTACACTTTTCACCACTTCTTACACTTATTAAAACTCGTTTCGCTAAGTTTATTTTGCAGAAACTGAATTGTTCTTTTAAATTTCGCATCAATATCACTAGCGTATTACAAAAAAGATGTTTACACAAGAAAAGGCAAACCCGCGTGACACACACATGGACGTTTACAGAGGAACTGCCATATTATGCCACTCTAAAGTTTTATATCTCTAGGCTGTGAAGTGATTCGAAAGTATCGATATCGTCAAGTTTATTGCATCGAAGTATATATCACCCCTGTGAATATGTCTTTACCAGCAGCAGTGCATCTTTTCGGGCTGGCAGCGGCGGCAGCGCACGAGTTAGCGTTCAGTGGACTTGTCAGATTGTAACCGGTTAAAAACAGCGAAGTTTGCGTTGCACATAAAATCCTCATAGCCATGTAAGTTTAAATAAATCACGGCTTATTTTTTTATAACATTCATGACCTTTACTTTAGGGCCCTCGTTAAACCCAAGTCAGAGCTAACACCAGAAGAATTAGCACGCCAGGAAGAAGAGGAGTTCAACACCGGGCCGTTGTCAGTTCTCACCCAATCTGTCAAAAACAACACGCAGGTTCTGATAAACTGCCGGAATAACAAAAAACTGCTAGGCCGCGTTAAAGCTTTTGATCGCCACTGCAATATGGTTCTAGAAAACGTTAAGGAAATGTGGACAGAAGTGCCGAGAACTGGAAAAGGCAAGAAGAAAGTCAAGCCTGTCAACAAGGATCGGTTCATATCGAAAATGTTCTTGCGGGGTGATTCAGTTATACTTGTACTACGCAATCCGCTTGCCACGGCAGCCGGAAAGTAATAAGATTGAAATCATTTCATAATTTTTATTTTTAAATATAAAAGGAACATAAGAGTGCATCTAATCTTTTTGATGAATTTTATTCAGATGTTCCTCTATCTCGGCTTCGGTTAGTACACGGAATTGAGGGTCGTCCTTAGAAACGACTCCGATTTCAATGCCTGAAGCTTTAAAGTCCACCGCCAATACTGTAGACAAGCAATTAATTGCCAGTTGTATCGCTTCTTCGTTAGATTGCACCTGATTGCAAGAAAAGGCATTAGTTTGGTTCTGCGAAAATTGAGCCGCAAAAGACCTACCGGTTTTTTGAGTTTTTTCTCTAAGTAGCTGTTTGCTTCGGTTTGCTTTACTCCCACCGAGACAGCTCTAAACCCGCAGTAGTAGCCAGCCGGATCTGTTTTGTAGACGCAAGGCCCTTTCTCATCGTCCCAGGCGATCAAGATCATACCTATCAGTGAAATTTCACATTTATGTCCTGACATATGATGAAATTAGTACGACACTCGACTCTCAAGCGTGCTAGCTGTCATAAGTCACGTTTTATTGCTTCTTTATAGAGAGCTGGCTAGGATAGTAGCATTGGAAACAACAGCAATCCTTTGTTTTCAATGATCCTATACTAACCAGCTCTCGATAAGAGGCGCAGAAACGCGGATATAGGTCACAGCCTGACTTTCAAAGTGAGTGAAACAGAATTTCGGAGTCACCTTTAGGTCTGTTCCCGTACCACCATTAATTACAATTAATCGCGATTAATTGCAATGAAGCTGTTCCCGTACTCCGTTTTACTGAAAACTGAAAATTTCCCCTCTCTCAGTAAAATTCAGTAGGGTCTGAGCTACTGAAAAATACTGAAAAGTGTCAAATGGTGTGGTGCGAGTAAATAGTTTCAAATGTGCGCGGCAAGCAACATATTTTTTGCGTAATTTTGCTATGAAGGTCGAATATTTTTGTGGCGATAATTTATCACCGCTCAGAATAACCGTACAATCACTATTGTTCTTCCAAAAACCGAAAACTGACACTTTTGTTTGTCAATTTTCAGGAAATGCAATGAGAGCGTTCCCGTACTTTTCATGAATTTCCCCCACCACATGATTCAGGAAAATTCAGGAAAATTCAGTGACTGAAAGTCCGGGAACAGACCTTTTATGTCGTTTCACTAGAATCGAGTGCCGAAATATTTTAAGCGATTCACTTACTGCATCCCAACGGCCGCATTTCAGCATTTTGTGTGTAAACTTGGTTGATGTCAGCGATTCTGCGGCATAAAATATCGACGGGGATTTCGTATCCGAATTTGTAACGCCAATTGGCCGCCTCGTATCGAGCTCTCTGCACTTGAGACCGGCTGTCCGCAATTCTGCCAGTCATAACACATCCAATGCTTTTCGTGATTCGAAACAGATGCGTTACAGTGTTCGGGTCGATGAGTTTTTCAGACACCTTTTTCTGCGTAGCTACAACAGCAGAATCTACTCCTTTCACGGCAACTGAGGTCAAACCCTCCTGATTGATAGATTTGAAGGCATATTCTACACACAACGATTAGTTAGGCTATGTTTTGAAAATTTTGCCAGCTTGAATAATACGAACCCACTTGATAGAGGCGTCCTTCGGGAGAGAAAATTGTGATGTGGCGATCAAATCCTGCTGAGCTACCGCGCGACATAATTGATGATTCTTTAAATCGAGTTTTTTACTGACAATTAGCTTGCACTTTTGGAAATCTAATTTGACAAAGATATTTAGGAATGAAGTTGTTCGCGTTACAAATGACTTGGTTGCTGACAGTTCAAGTGGGAGGTTAGGAAACCTAGTTCATACGTGCGTTTTTTTTTACGGTATGTTCAATGCCAGAATTTGTTTTTGTTAATGGTTTTTAATATAATTTTTTTCGTTAACCTATGGCTATCGTTTTATTGCGTTAGCAAATCAAGCAATTTTATTAGAAAAACATATCAGAAAGGAAGTAGAGAAATAGTATTGGAAACTGATAATAAAATAGCATGTATTGGTAGTTTTGATTAAGTTGATTATACTTATTGAATTATGGTCTATTTTCGAATTTTTATGATATATTCCCAGCGTGGTTGTTTATATTTTTTTATTTTTTTTTATTTATAACTACCCAGAGCGAAGAACTCTTTTATATCTAAAGCTGCGTTCATACTGCGCGAATCTGCTTCGTGAAATAGTTTCGCGCAGTGTGCAAGCGATCCGAAACGTCAAATTTCGTTGGTTTTTGCGCGCGCACCAAAGGGACCATTCGCGTGTTGTCTCTTGCGGTGGAAGGTTGTAGCCGGAGAACTGCAGTGATTGTTTTTCTCCGAAGGACGGCCTTTCTCTGGAATTGACAAGATGGGAATCATCGTGTTTTGAACTGCGTGTTCGCGTCGTCGCGTTGTTTGAGGCCTTTGTGTTAAGTGTTTGTGACCGTCTTGTGAATGTTGAAAATCATATAAACATATTGATTTCTAAATAATAAGTTGTATTAAAACTGTGTGTTTAAAAATTTACAAAATAATAAAATAAATCAAAACCATGTGTTTAAAAACTAATCGTGTAAACGATCAATCGGATTAACGTGAATATAAATCGTGTAAACGTTGGCTGATGCCTGCTAGTCAGGAAGCCATTGCTGTTTCTAGGAAATTCTAGAAGCCTTTAGCAAAAAAAAAAAAAAAAAAACCAAAGGGACTCGCCGCAAATGTTTCGCGCGATGTGGGTGGGTGTATTTGTTAACCGCAACAAATTATGAAAATTGCAACTGGATGATTGAGATGCGCTAAAGATATCCCAACCAAGGTAATGGGTCGGGTGAGCCTGGCAGCTGTTCCGCGGCTTAAGGTAAGTAACTTAATTTGTATCATTACCGTCGAACATTATTATGCGAGCAGGCTAAAATTTACAAATCGAATTTTTCAATTTTGTAAACTATATTATTGAAATAGCTCAATAGTCAATTTTAAATATTATGGTCGCATTGAATATTCTAAATTTTACACCGAGGAGTAGAAACTCATATCCTTTTAATGTTACAATCGCAGGTGCTACTCTGCATTTAATATTAGTTATATGATGAAATAATGTATTTTTTCGTTCATTATCAGGCTCAGATATATTAAAATGACCACTCTTTGTAGATATACATGGTAAATTATTTATTTTGAATTGATTGAAGGTTTATTCTTCTGATGTTGTACCTGTTTTTTGTTTTGTATACGTTCATTGAAAATTTACTTTGCTGAACCCGACTTACATATTGCTGAAGATAACAATGATACCAATGTTGTTAGCATGCTTAGCCGAACATAAAAGAAGAATAAAGAAATTGAGCAAAATGCTCAATCTCTAGAGCTAAGGTTTTTATTCATAGCTTAATGGCCACTTGGCACTCGAGGTTACTTAGCTCTTAACTAGGTGGGCTTTTCCCAATTAGCTCTTAGCTAGGTGGGCTTTTCCCAATTAGCTCTTAACTAGGTGGGCTTTTCCCTTTAGACATGTGCAGCACTTCCTGCGCTGTTTCATTTATTCACTAATTTATGACTTATACCATGTCCGCTTATACCAACCAAATTCATGACTATGTACATTACCCGGCTAACTCCATTCGTCAAAATAGGCTTCAGATCGCCCTCTCTCGACCACACTTTTCTCTTGAGCCACCCATGTAACCTCGATTGCCCTGTACAGTGTTTTATGACGTGTTGGAGAAATTAGGGGAAAGGTGAATTTTGGTACTTGCGTGCTGAACAAAATGTAAAAAGTTATACGGATTTTTATACGGAGTCAAAGGTCACCAAAAGTGACTTTTCCTAAATATCTCAGTAACGGTACCGAAAATCACTTGTTTTCCGGTAAGTAATCGCTTTCTGGGTGCGCCGACGGAGAGCATGGTGGCACGGGGAGAAAGATATTTATAAATTTCAAACTAATCGATGGGTTTGTTAAAGTAGACAAGATCTAAGATTCTATCCGAGTGACTGCGAACACACTTGAACTGAAGAAGTGCATAGTTTTTCATAAAAACTATTAAGTTGGAGAAAGTGATTGCTTAGTGAGACTCAGGCAATCCTGGAAAAGAAGACCAATGAATATTTCGAAGGTTGAAGTCTCCACAAAGTACAAATTTAGAGTTTGAGAAAGAAGACTTGATCATATCACTCAGGGACGGCCTCGTAGTACTCGTCACAGACGTTGATATTACTAGCAGAAGAAAAATAGACGCTGGGAACAAAAATTGAATTATAACCGTATTTAATGGGGATAGTAACACAATCTAACAAACTGTTTGATGAGCCACATTGTAACATCGGCAGAAAGCGAGTTTTTCACAATAATGATTACTCCACCACCGTAAGCTTTGAAGTAAATATTTGAATAAAGATCACAGCGGAATATTTCATGTATAGCTAACGATTCAGAACTCAAAAAATCAAATTATATCTGGCAGTGATTCTCATGCTGCAAGCTTAAATTAAATTATTAAATTGTTTTGCAAGCCTGATTTGTTAAGCCATACTGTTAGCCTGATTTGTTTGGCTATACTCTAAGCCTGATTTTATTTGTTGATTTCAGAGAAAATATTATACTGCGTTATGCAAATATGTCGGGCTTGAAAGTCGTCACGCTAACAATTTGTGTTGTTAGTACAAATCAAACACAATCAAAACATTAGCCATTGCATGTTTGACACTTTTGTTCATTTATTTTTGCAACAAACACTTTAAGCTAATTACATGCAACTATCAATTCCAACCAATGGAACATTTGTAGAAAAGCCGGTTTATATGTAATTACCATAGCAATTTGACATTGATGAATGAAGTATTTCATGTATTTATACTCAGAGCTATATTTTTCTTATTCCTCGCAACGAATGATTTATGAAATATGGGATTCTAACGTTAGTACAAATACTAAAATCAAACCTGCTATGCACTTATATATTAAATAATAACATAAATAAAATGCATCTATATCATTTTCAATTTGTACCTATCTATTCCAACATTTCCCTTCCGCAAACGGTTAGCCCCTCCCGCACATCGAATATGCAAAAGAATGAAAGTAGGCGTCCGCCAGCTTTGACATAAATAAATTCATAATACTATCATTTCGAACGCAATCTTTGCACTTCAGATAGTTCATTAACGGGTTCAGAGTTAGAGTGAGCGGTTGCGCGAAGAAAATATTGCCAACTGAAACATTTACTTTTTACTGTTCATACCCTTCTGAAGCCATGAAATTGCTTTTAATCTTTTTACTGTATTCAACTGCAACTTCAATGGCTCAATCCGACATTAGCAAGTTCATGAAGCATCTGGGTGTTATACCAGACGTAATCACCGAGGGACCTGATGAGTATCTCACGGTAAGTCACCAGCAACACCAATTGAGGTTTTAAATTTACTCTCAATTTAGATCCACTATGGAAACAATATTCTTGCGGACAAAGGAGTGGAGTTGAAGCCAAAGCAAGTGAAAGATCAGCCAACGATTGAGTGGACCGCCGACAAAGGAAGTTTCTATACCCTTGCCATGGTAGACCCTGATGCTCCGAGTCGTGAGAATCCCAAAATGAGAGAGTGGCAGCATTGGCTGGTGGGTAATATCCCCGGCAACGATATTAAGAATGGTGACGTCCTCTCCGAATACATTGGAGCTGGGCCACCGAAAGGAACAGGTCTGCATCGGTACGTTTTTCTTGTCTATAAACAGCCATCGGAGAAAATTTCGTTCTCAGAGACTAAACTGACGAACAGAAGCAGTGCGGATCGTGGTAAATTCTCCGTCAAGAAATTCGCAGCCAAGTATAAACTCGGCAAGCCTATTGCCGGCAACTTTTTCCAGGCTCAATGGGATGACTATGTTCCAAAGCTTTACGCTCAATTGTCATCCAAGTAAAATCACTAGAATTATGTAAACGTGTTATGTCTCTAGCTGTGCAGACGAATCGTTGTAACTATCTTTTTCATTATTTAATAAAACACAACATTATGCTAATTGACCGAGTTTATCGAATTAAGTTGCACTCTTGAGGAACCGGTTTCGTGGAGGTTGAGTCTCGATTGTCTCGTCAATCGATATGTTAACTCGTTCAATATTTCCCATTCATAAGCCGACATTGATTGAGTGGCTTTGTGAACAGCAAGAACTATCATTGCTACCGTGACTATCATTGTGGATTCAGTTGAAGTGATAAAAGTGGATAGATAGCAATTTTCTGATAAACATGGTCAGAAAAACAATCGCAGTCACACTTGCGGCGATTACTTGCTATATAGCTGGTGTTACTGGAGGTGATATTCGTGAAAGTATGGAGCAACACGGAGTGGTTCCAGATATAATTGATCGTGCACCAGGAGAAGTATTGGAGGTAAATTCTACAACGCAATAGTTGTGCGAAAAGGTATCGAATTAAGAACTGTAGCTAGTAACTGTTCAAAGTAGGAGAGCATGACATGAATTCCATTCCATCACTTACGTTAATTCAATAACATGTTCTGTGACGATTCAGTTTCTCTTTGCTAAATTTTCTAGTTCCTAATTTAATTTTACCTGATGCGTTCGAATGTTTAACTCATGTCTTATATGCATTTAGAAAGGCAAGGCCAAGTTTTTGGGTACGTGGAATAATATTAAAATAATGTTTATTCTCGTTTGTGTGAAGATAATCACGAGATTAAGAATACAGTCTGGTATTTTCTCGTTTTAATGTATTCAAGTGTTATTGTGGGTATTTCCCAATGAATTTGTTTGCAGTAGCGCCAATATACCCACTTAAATAAACATACTTTTACATTCAATTTTAATTTTTTCATATATCGATGAAAGTGATAAACCTTACTTAGAACTTCAGAACAAAGATATTAGGAAATCGGGAAAAGCAGTTGTTTTTGTTTTAGGATTTCTTAGATAGGTCTAGGAAAATTTATAACAACCTGATAATCAGGCATCTGACAACGTTTTTCGATTGTCAAGTAAACTAAAACAAAATTGAGCTAAAGGAGGATACCCCAACGGGTCAGATATTAAAAGACTTAAAGGGATGAAAAAAATCATCACGATCGACCCTTCAATGTTCAGGTCCTTGTTTTTGTAATTAATCAGTGATTCTATTCGAATTAAAGATTTCATAGGTTTCAAATTTAAAAGCGTTTTGCAGATGATCAATTTGGCTGAATTTATCATAATTATTTATTATATTTGTCGAATTTTACTTCACCAATGCAATGAAATTAGGTTTAAGTTTACTTTTATATAGATCATGCTTCGGATTCCTTGCATGCGTTTTCTTTGTTTTAGATAGCATAGGGAATTCCTTTTATTATTCACATCAACCTACTGAAGGTTCGAAGAACTATTTTCATTCATTAATATAATAATATTTAGCCTAGACGTTGTCAACAGCGTTTCTTTGTTGATCCACGGAGTTGCACAACAGACATCTTTTTTCCCTACAGTTGCCCGTACAATACGCTTGCACACATTTAAGGCAAAAGCTCAAACCGTCTGAGACTGGATCGAATCAAATGATAGATCATATGCCTGAAAACTCTCCTATAATGAATTTAGGATAAGTTTAGTTGCCGTTAGATCGGTTTTTTTTTCGGGAATGTGATCAAATTTATTTGAGTAGCCTAGTGGATAGAGCACTGGCTTCTTGCGTGTGGGGTCCCTGGTTCGAATCCAGGTTCGGACGAGGGTCCGCGCACCAAGCTTTGAGTTCATCTAGCTCTGATTAGACAACTGATTTAAATCAGGGGTAAAGTGAGTCGTGGAACTAATCACTCTACACTCGTATCCACAATTATTAAAAAAAATTGTAATGAAGCTCTCTACCAGCTTCAACCCCTAGACCCGTACACGGGTTGTCGTGGGATTGCTTTTGATAAAATTTATTCTAGATAAAAGGATCAAACTACTTAATATTAAAATTTTTTCAAAAACGTAAAAAAAAACAATTGAGGAGTAGACAGTTACACTGAAGATCGGGTTTAAAGATTTGCATGTATTTTACATATATTACCACAGTAAATTTATTTGTATTTAATTTCAGATAACTTATCCAAATGATACTAAAGTGAATTTTGGAAATGAGCTCACTCCGACTCAGGTGAAACTTCAACCGACAGTCCAATGGAAAGCTGACTCTAATGCTCTTTACACACTCCTCATGACGGATCCGGATGCTCCGTCGCGAGAAAAACCAACGGTCGGAGAAGTTCGTCACTGGCTTGTGATAAATATACCTGGCAATAATCTAGCTGATGGGCAAGTGCTATTCGAATATATCGGATCTGGACCTCCGGAAAAATCGGGATTGCATAGATATGTATTTCTCTTGTTCAAGCAAAAGTCAAAAATTGAAAGAAATTCATTTGTATCCAATCGGTATTACCCTAAATATCTAGGATTTGGCTTGTGTAAAATGCTTTCTTATTTACAGATCCCGTGAAGGGCGTATTAAAACTTCTACAAGAGAGCTTATCAAAGAATTCGACTTAGGAGATCCAGTTGCTGGGAACCTTTATCAAGCTCAGTATGATGACTACGTTCCAATTTTGCATAAACAATTGGGAGGTCCACCACCAAAACCGCAATAAAACTTCCAAACACGTGCTCTTGTTTTGAGTTTCTCTAAAAGGTGTTTTACATGCACATCGGCATGCAAAAAATATATTAATTTAAACAGAACCGGTTTTTTGATGATTTCCATTTTTATTGTTGATGGCAAATACTGAAACCACAATTATATATGCAAGGTGCAGCTTTCTTACAAACATCTTTTTATGAATCAAGCTCTTAACAACAACAAAATTTCCAACGAAATCAATCAATTGAATCGCTCCTCACATTAGTTTAGGGAGTCAATATTCATCGACCACCGACGACGGTCAGCGATCCGGAGACGTCACCTAAATCGTGATATACAGCCCAGAGTATCTTGTAATGCCGGACTTTTTTTTGTTCGGAGAGTTCATCAACATAAATCATATTCCACCCTACCAATGCCAGAAATATCGAAAAATATCGACTCAAACTATGGTGCTACAAAATTTTCTAAGATTTCCACCTTAATAATGGATCGGAAAAACTCTGAAATAAAATTTGCCGCACGTGAAAAGCCATACGAACTGCTTCTATTGAATCAAGAGGCAGAAAAGCAAACAAAGCACCCATTTTGATGGACAAACTTATTGGACTATCGACAGGAAGCAGTTTGTAGAATACCATTGTTTTGGCAACTGTGAGCGTACGTCCATACTAATGGCTTCATTAAGAGGAGCCGCTGTGTAAGCACTTCAGTGGGATATTATTTTAGCTATTGAAGCTTAATGAGGGTTTTGGATATGATGTACGGTGAAGAGCTCCAAAAGGAAGTTCACCCGTTGCAGTTCAAAACGTGCACAGAAGTTAAGAGAGCCCTTGTACCAGCTGGCTCAGGACATCAAGCGGTTAACGCTTTGTTCCTAACCAGATCACCGGGATGAAACGGCGAAGGATGCTTGCATTCCGAGAGTCCATGATGAAGAACTTAAACAATCGTTTCGGCTGGCTGACAAATGGACGCTGAAGAACTCTTTGACCTACGTTCTAATATCAGAATCGGTGAAGTGGGTGATATGCGTGTGCCAAACACAGGCGAAGCTTCGTAATGTTACAATTGTGTAGAAAAAGGGAACTTGAGGCGTGATTGTCGAAAACAATGAGCACCAACATTTTGTTGAGGATGTGGAGAAAAAAGGCGACAAAGTAACGAGACTCAAGAAGATGTCTGAGATGAATGAAAATAACCAAGAATTCCCTATCATAAATTGGATATAGTTTCTGAGTGTCGTTTAATTTGGCTAAAAATAGCTTCAAAGGTTCCTGTTTGCTTCCTTCGACAAGTTGTTTCAATACTCCTCCGATTGTGGCATCACTTCCTTCAGTGATGAGAAGGATAGTCGCATTTTTACGTTGGTAAGCAAGAGATATGTTATCAGCAATGTTTTCTTTACATTCTTCTGCCCATTCAATCTATGTTTTTTCATTCTCCTTAGGGTGGTTTTTAAACAGTTCATGTTGTTTTGTGAGCTCTCCGGATGTTAGTTAGTGAAATTTTCAGTAAACGCTGAGTATTCTAAAAATTGATTGTAATGTTCGAATCGTTTCCTAGGAGTCACGCCCATCGTATGAAATCCAGTTGCTCTTCTTATCTTCTGTTAATATCCTTCTTTAGTTATTTCTTGTTGCATGGCGAACTGCTTTCATCGCTCTAACAAACTTTCAACTCAAAGTATTGAAGTAATATACTTATAAATTTATTATTGACACCTTATTTAAACAGAGCTCAATGTTTCATAATTTACAATTCGAATAAAGGCGCCCATGCAGTAGCATTGAATGGACTTTTCACGTCGAGAACGGAATGTACTAGAGTTCTTTCATTTTAGAACTACTTGCCTAGTCTGACGTTTTGGGTACGTGCTTCTTGAATCATTCAGATGTGTGTGTATGTCGTTGTCAGCTGGTGTCAAATAAAATTTTTAGAAGAAAGTTTCGCGTTGCAGGCTTTTATTGTTTAGTGAAAATTATGTGTATGCTTTGCTAACTCGGGAAGTAAACGCTTAAACTGCAGCAAAATTTATCGCCATCGGAAAAATGAGCGCCTAAACAGAAAATGCTTGCGCGAGTTAATATGTGCGTGAAGCCGTTCAATGTGAAATATCGTCGGAAAATCGCAGTTTTCAGTCTGTTACTGTTTACCGTGATTTTCTCCACGATACTTGCCGTGTCGGAAGCCTTCAACTGCACTTCTAAAGCCGCTTGCATGAACGGCGGAATTTGTAAAAATCGATCTTGCATTTGCCCGGACGGCTGGCAAGGTGCTTTCTGCCAGTACTGCGGTGGAAAAGTCAGGTAAAATGGTGCCCCAATTGAGTGGAATCTAGAGAATTCTGAAAGCAAAATTAGCGATAAGCGGTTGTTTTGCTATTAAAAATAGCGTCTTATAAGAGCAGTTATGAATACCTCATGCTGAAACATAACAGCTGACATGCATTTCGTGAATAGTCGTGGAAATACTTGAGACTCAATTATAAACATAACATAGAATTCCCAACTTATTATGCAAGAACTATCCATAACTGGCTTCTACTTCTTCCACATTGACAGCTCTTCTTGATTTCGTAATTAATTTTAGGCTAACAGAACCAGAAGGAACAATTCACGATGGAATGGGGAACTATTCAGTGAGCGTGAAGTGCAGTTGGTTGATTGATGCCCGAGATTACAGTAATAGCATATCCGCAAAGCCTCGGAAAATTAGGCTGCATCTCGAAGAATTTGCTACAGAATGTGGCTGGGATCATCTATATATTTACGATGGAGATAGCGTGCAATCACCTTTGCTGGCGGTCTTCAGGTTTAGCCAGAATATATATTTTTTGTTTACATTTATTAGAATTGGTTACTTTTCAGCGGTCTAATGTATCGGAAGCATTTCCATATAAGACGAGTGCCGGAAATTATCGCCAAGTCCGGCTCCGCGCTGCTGCATTTTTTCAGTGATGATGCCTACAACATGTCAGGATTTAATATATCCTATAAAATCAACGGTTGCCCAACCAACAACTCCGGTAATTCACACTTGAGATTATTATACCAAAATTTTCATAGTTTATTGCGTCGCTACTTCTTAATCTTAGGTATTAGTCAGACGTAATCATTTCTGGTATCTGCCTTCATAATTAGTTATCTTGACTTTCAGTTGGCTTGCTACTATACTAATTAATTGCAAAGCGCGAAAATTGTATATTGGTATGAGTTTCAGCAAAGTGCGAATCTGACTTTGTACAGAGCTGTTATCTATATAGACTTTTCATGAAGAACTAAATTTGGCGATTATTTCATTTTGTATTATGCTCATTATAGCAGTACAGCTAGTCAGAAAAATGTGAATTTGTTATAAACATAATTAGGTTTGTTGATGTTAACAAATCTTTCAAAATGTTTAGGCATTCGAATTTTCGGTAGCCCTTGTTTCTACGTTTTCCATGGTCTAACTAGCATGTAATCGTTTTTGTTGTAACGCTTCAGCATTAATTGTTGCTTGTACATTAATAGTGATTAATATGAGTTCGAAAGTATAAATTTAACTGGTAATTGTTTTTGAATATAATCGGCAGCCAAATATATTTGATGGATAGCTTTCGGCTGCCAATATATTGAGTTCTGAATACTTTTTTTTTCTTCAACCTTTTAGTAATGCAGGTCAGGAACAGATCATGTGAAATGTTCCTAAACGTTACTGTAGAATATTCTGTAAACGGCGTTGTCCCAATTAAGTTTACGAGAAAGTATTATTTAACTTGAATTTCAGCTAAAAATTGAAGCGGGAAATCTGAAGAAAGATTTATCAAAGCAAGTGCAATTGTTTTACTAAAACGTCCGTAGACTGAGGACCAAGTCTCAAAAAATAAGTCTATCTTCTACACATTCATCTGATGATATAATTAGTTTTACTGAAACCTAGTTGAACGGAGATTTTTCGATACTGAGGTTTTACCACGGTTGCAAACCTTCACGTAGTTTGCAACCGTTCAATCTCTGGCGAAGGAGGTGTTCTCATTGGCAAGAAGAAACCTTTCACTGGAACTTGTTGCAGATATTTTGCTAATAGTTCTCCTGTTGGGTTGTTGTGCACTTTCCTCTAGCTTCTACTTCAATATTGATGGTTGCGTCAATCTACATTCCCTTCAATAATCCTGTTTTAGTCTACGAATTTCATCCTAATTCTTCTGTCGTCTTCATTCCGTTGGCTTAACGTTATGTCGTGTTTTTAATATACATCCCATAGAATGGAATACCTCTTTTTAATTCATCACTTCAAGCAATAGACTTTCCCTGGCCTTATTTTTCTTTATTTCCTTATGTTTTCTTTCCCAATTAATCTCCTTGCCTAAAATTAATGGGAATGTACTTGATCTCATGTTAACCAAGGTTCCTTTGTCTTCAGTTTATTTAGCTTTTGCCCATGGCCCTTTCACACTATGTTACGTTTCTGCCGATCCTCATCGCCCTCTAATAATTTTATAACTTTCTCTCTATCTTTCTGTTGGGCGCAATACCTCTTGCACGAACGTTTGAATTTCCATAAAACTTTATTTGAATGAGGCACAAAATCATATAATATTCATGTCTCCTATGTTCGTACATTGACGAAGCACGCCATAGGCTTGCCGTCTTCCTCTCACATCTTATTCCTTGCTACACGACCACATGTCGTCTCCCTGGTTTACCTCGGAAGTTACCATTGCCCTCATGGTGAAGGGTGTTGTATTCAAAAGTTCTGCATTGCATGAAGACCTACTTGAATTTAAAAAACTACACTTTAATGTGAAAATGTTAGATTCGATGCCAGTTTACGTTGCCAGAGTTAAGGTTTCTATTAGATTCAGCTATTCACATCTCTTCTGGTCTATTCAAATCTCTCCTGGAAAAAATCCCCTTGCATCCCACATAATATGTATCTTGATGAAACTCCTGCTATCAAAACTGAACAGCCTGCAAAGCTCTTCATTTTCCTCCTTCCGCAACTTTCTTCTTCCTGTACATGTTAGTTTTTTACCCTAGAGCGCTGTCTTCGTTTTGTGGTAACCCTTTAGAAGTTGAATACTTAATAAATTACCTCGATTCAAGAGATTTATTTATAATAGGAGATCTGTTTATAACAGGATCTATCCCCCGTCGAGCTCCAATGGATGTATCCCCCGACACTTCAGCACAAACGAAGTTAGACTGATCGGCCTATAGTTCCCAGGACCTGAATAGTAATCTTTCTCTGGTTTAGGTATGAATACTGGATTAACCTGTCGCCAAGGTGACGGAACATACCCTAGGGCTAGAAATGCCCAAAAGATATCCCTTGTCTGCCTTTAGATGGTTTTGAAATGCTCAAAGGGTTTGATTGCATTGCTGACCTATTCGCTAGTGACCTACGTGTGTGCCAGCGTTTCCTATTGCTGTGAAGAGCAAGATGTTTAGTCAGATCCACAAATGCCTTCTGAATTTCAATCACTTTAGCGCTCCAAAAGGGATTTCCAAGTAAAATTTGCAGAGACTCCTTTATGGACTTGATAAAATAACCATACAGGCGTTTTAGAGAGTCAACCTTAGCTGATTGCTTCTTCTCCAGGGCCTTGCACAGCTTCGATGTCTTTCGTGCACCTTTCAGTCCCTCAAAGAACGATCTGAACTATTTTCTCTTGAAGACCCTAACCAAATTTTCATAAGTTTTCCCAGGCTCTGCAGGCAATCCAGTCATCCTCTATGTTGCTTTTAAAAGCTCAATTGAGAAGATTTCTTGTATATTTCCTGAGCTTTTGTAGTTGCATCAGGGAACCGTCTTGCTGCATCTACTCTTGCTGACGAGGTAGGCTTCTTTATGGATACCTATCATGTATCATTCAGAGTGTTCAACCGGGATTCTATTGACTTTGGCGACTTTATTTTACCACGAGGAGTAAAGAGAACACCAAGTAGCGGTGATCAGAAAGTGAGATCTCATCACATCTCGAAAACTCCAGATGAACATAGTGATATGTCAATAACCGGACTTCTGGTAGGAATTACAAAGGTGGGATAAATCTATGTTTTAAATCTTTAAGCCCTCAGAAGCAATAAAATCAAAAAGTCTGTCTACTTAGCATTGCATTTTTGCTGCCCCAGCTGATGTGGGAGGAGTTAGCATCGCATCCCACCGAAAGTTCCAATTTCTTCGATTCAGCGTACTGGACAGGGTCCTTCAGTTCCTATGTTGGCGGCGAGAGTAAAGAATCAAAACGAAAGTAAGTTCAGGCAACAATCGTGGGTTTAGCCTCCCATATATTGGAAAGCCGATTGGAAACCAGAAGAATAAAAGATTTTTGCCCCCTTGATTGAGCTGAGTCCGTAGATCTTCCTTTCTCGAACCAATGACTCCTGTAAAAGTTCAATATAGGAAGAAGCTTGCAGTTTTGCCAGTTTTAGGCTCAGAAGAACGAGCGAAACCTTGGCATACTGCAAGTTGATCTGAACAAATTTTATACTTCTGCCATAGAAATGTGAAGAAATGATGTCTGCGGACCCTTTTGCAGGGACTCTTAGATAATGTCCGCAAGACATCAATAAAAGAAAGTTTATACATGAGAAGTTCCACTGGAACTTTTCGTTTTGCTCTGGAGACATATCCATAGATATTCACAGAGAATATATCATTCACATGTTCTTGATTTGGTTAAATTTAATTGGATTCAAGAAGCAGCCCAGTGTGTTGCGGTAACTGCTCCAGAGCACCGAGAAAGTTGTCTGGTCAAGTACGACCGCCGGGTTGAAAACATCTCCAGCGGTGGTGGGTTCTTCCTGGAATTCATGTACCTAATAATGTAGTAATTCACATCGACACCCGGATTCAGCTTACAGAACAGGCCAGTGATGTCACCTGCGTCTTGCGGAGACCAGGAATCCAGTAACTGTCATTTGAGGGTTCGGCAAGAAGGGGGCGAAAGAATGGTAGCTTAGAGCCGATTGCCAGTATACAATGTCGGAACTATCTGTGTGATTTTGATACTTTCTGGCACCTTGCGCTACCTTGCCTTACGATCTGCGCTGTCCGGCAGGAAGCTTTCTGGTGTACCCGATCCGTCTTTGTCTTTCAGCGTCATGTCTGATTCTCAATTGTATCGGGAAGCATCGATTTCGTGTCCAGATCCCCCTTCTTTCGACGGCTGAGAGCTTTTACTAGTTTGTGGTGTCCAGCTGGAGTGTCTTTGCTTCCTGTGATCCCTCCAGGATATTTCTGCCAGCCAGCCAACCTTTCTCCCGCTTCTCCAGGTAGGCTCTGGGGTTCCATTGTCTGAAATCAAGTTTCCAGGGAAACGCTTGCAGTTATTACTACAGGAGAACATTAGTATCCCAGTCTGCCTTCGCCGGCAGCTTACGTCCTTCTTACAGCTCCTTAAGTTGCTTGCGATCGAGCATATCCATAGTTTAGAGCAACCAGCATGCGTAACTTCTGTACATGCTGTGGGAAACTCATTTGAACTAATCGGATTTGCCTCCTTCAACGCTTCTCTCCTGTTCTTTTATGAGGATTTGGGAGAAACCATCTTTTCCCCTGGCACTGCCGTAGTCGGACTTCCGATTGACACTGTACTTGCCAGTCCAACGCCTGTAACCACAGAAAAAGCTACTAGCAGGTTCAAAAACTCTCTGGCTATGGTATTTTCCACGATGGTAACCTTTAAGTTTCCGCTGGAACCAGAGCCTTCCCTGGCAGTCGAATGAATGATTAGAAAACTATGTTTTGTTTTAAAGTCGCAAGGCACCATCTCTTAAAAAAATAATTTACTTCAAATATATATATGAACAATTAATTTATAAAAAATAAATATAACGAGAAATAAATTCTTTCGAAGTAAATATTGACAAAATCAATACAAATATTGCTTAATTTCAGCTGTATGAATAACACACTTTTATTTTGCAGCATTCGAATGCTCGGGCCGCGGAGTGTGTGTTGAAGGTGAATGTACATGTGATGCCTTGTTTTCGGGCGAAGCATGTAATGTACCAATATGTCCGAATGATTGCTCGCGCATAATCGGTCAAGGACAATGCGATAAAGAAGCCCATCAGTAAGTTTTAAACAGATTCAATAAATTAATAAATTGTTTATCAGAAAATTGATCACGCGCTAACAAAAAACAACAATTTATAGATGTAAATGCAAGGCGGGCTTTGCTGGATTCGATTGCTCTCAAAAGACAGCTTTAGGCGTGTGGACGACGGTAGCAGTGCAAAATATATCCCCACCTGGAAGCGCGTCGCACGGAGCCATAGTTTGGAAAGATACTCTTTATATAATTGGTGGGGAAACATACGATCGTGGCGAGATTCTATTCATGTATGATTTCAACGGTAATGTGTGGGAGACGGTGCACTCAGTGAATGGAAACGCACCGGAATTAAGATATAGTGCTTCAACTGTCCTCTATGGGGACAAAATTTTCATGTACGGAGGTGTAGTCACCAGGTCAGGGATTTGTGGCGACTTGTGGGCTTTCGATATAAATGCCAGAACATGGGAAAATATTACTGTGAAGTCGGATCCATGTAATTCGACATTATTTCCATTGTGCGGACCTTTGAGATCAGCTGGGCATTCCGCAACACTTGTTCCCCGGCTTGGTGATAAAAGTAGCTATCAATATATGGTTGTTATCTTCGGGCACTCGCCACAATTTGGATATTTAAATACAGTGCAAGAATACAATTTTGTAACTCGCGAATGGAAAATCGTGGAAACAAACGGCTACGTTGTGAAAGGCGGTTACGGCCATAGTGCAGCGTATGATCCTTTTACGGACAAGATATATGTGTATGGAGGGATTGTGTCAGAAAGTGAAAGTACTCAAGTGCTGAGTAATAAACTGTATACATATGACCCACTAGCGCGAGCGTGGTCTCTTCTTTCATCGGCACCAAGTGCACGGTTTTTGCACACAGCTAGTTTCATCACTCCAGGTCTCATGGTCGTTTTTGGCGGCAACACTCATAATGATACATCGCACAGTTATGGTGCGAAATGCTACAGTAAGGACTTAATGGTCTACGACGTACTCTGTGATTCGTGGCATTTGAAAACTATGCCCGACGAATTGGCGGCTGATTTAGCACGGTTTGGACACAGTGCGGTAACTTTCGATGAGTCGCTGTTCATATATGGCGGATTTGATGGACAGCTACTCTCCGACATGCTAAAATATTCACCCGGAAATTGCAGTTACTTCACAAAGGAAGAAAATTGTTTGCATGCAAGACCAGGTATCAAATGTATTTGGGATAATCAAAAAATGCAGTGTATTCCACTGTCAAAAGAGAACAAGAACTTATTGCTTGCGAGAGACCAAGAGTATTTCACGATATGTCCCGCGAAAAGTCGTCAGATAAATACAGCAGAACATCTTGAAGATGTAACAAAATGTGCCCAGTTAACTAATTGCCAGTCGTGCACGTCAACATCATTTGGATGTGTTTACTGCGGCAATGGCACCTGCTCTAAGGACAAATGTCGTGAAGTCACATTAGAAGGACAAGTGCCCATTAATTCGTTAGAAAATTGTCCCGATGAAGGCAGCAGCGTGTGTGAGCAGCTGCATTGTTGTCATGCTTGTTCGTCGAACCCCAGTTGCCATTGGGAACATGAAGCTAATAGATGTCGGCCTTCAGGTAATCGAACGAATGATCCCACGGAAATATCGATTCAATGTCCGCCTCCGTGCGCCACCCTCACAACTTGTACTAACTGTACTGAAGACGAATGTATATGGTGTCAGAATGAGCAAAGATGTGTCGATCGCAACGCATATACTGTTAGTTTCCCTTATGGACAATGTCGCGAGTGGACAACACAAAATCTGAAATGTCGACCTGCATTACTAGGATCGCAGTGTGGCTTTTATAAAACGTGCAATCAGTGTCGAGATGATCCAGCTTGTGGCTGGTGTGACGATGGATCGGAAACAGGTCTTGGAATTTGTTTACCCGGTGGGAATAGTGGCCCGCATGAAGAAATGGAGTGTCTAGCTAGGAGGTGGCATTTCACACATTGTCCTAGCTGCCAATGCAATGGACATAGCTATTGCATAGATGGAAAAACATGTAAACAACCGTGCTCTAACTTGACTACGGGACAACACTGTGAGAAATGTGACCAAGGTAAGTCTATTTTCACTGAAAAGCTAAATTAAATGTTTCGTTTAGAATCAGGAAGCGAAAAATCGCTGGCCAAAATTTTCCACGTTTTCCTAAGATTGTTATTGTCAATTCAAATAAGCATGCGCAGTTAATTAATTACATTTTCTTAATGTAGAGTACTGAGATAACACTGTATTGTTTTATGTACAAAACTGTGCGTAAACTATGTGCGGCTGACACCAGTCTAGTGGACGCTGGCTACATAGCTCCGAATATTCTTCTGGATATGGAGCCTCGAATTTGTATTTCTAGTGGGGAAGTTGTATTTCAAGTAGGATGTAACGGTGCTGCTCACTGTGCAAGTTTCACTAATTCATGCCAAGGTGCTATTTGTAGAAAGACTTCAGTTTATTAATGAAGAAGATGGTATAGGTAGAGTTTTTGGAAAGATACGCTGAAAATACTCGAACCAAGTATGTTATAATGAAATTGTTTTTGTGGGATGATTAAAATTGGATTTTTTTTTAAACTAAATGGTTTCGAAAGTATGCACTGATTCTCATCAGACATCAGCTCATATTGCATACTTGACTGATGTGACCTCTTGCAGTGGGAGATCATTAATTTTTATTTACGTTAGTTATGATAAATTTTAAAATCCTCGACTTAAATCTAACGATATCATTTTACTATGCATTGTCGACCAAGGAACGTATCAATAATAAATAAATTCTACACAGCAAATATTTATAAAAGATCAAGTATAGAAACTATGAACTTGTTCAGCTTTAATTTCGGCTGTAAAGCTGTCATTTCTGTTTAAGTTTTCATAGCTGCAACTTTTTAATTGAGGTAAATCAAGCTGCTACATGACAGGAAAGAGGATCTTTACATAGAACAGATTGTTGAGTTGAAAATTGTACGTGTAAAACACAAAACTGACATAAAAACGGATACCAGACAGGATGGATGAGATCTATTTGACTCGTATCCGATTTAGGAAATCGATGTGTCAACAGACGTTTTCGATTTCGCACCAGTTTCAATCGAGATCAGGAGTCTGAGCTAGACGTAGATTAGGTAAGGTAGTAGAAGAGGGCGGCCGTTGGCGCAGCTTGCATTAGACCACCAGTTTGAGCATATTTGCCTCCAACCGCTGGCTAGTTATAGTTGTCAAGCGACCACTCCACTAAATTGAATCAGCCGACTCAACGTTGTGGTACTATCCACCTCTACTAACTTTTGAAAGTTTTAGGAGCCTGGAGTGTTGAGGCGTTTATTATTTAGAGCCAGACATTCGCAGAGTATGCTCGATTATGTCCTCTTTCTTTTCGCATCTCCTCTATAATTTACTGGATGTCAATCTTTCTACTCGCACGGGATGCAATAGGGCAATGCCCTGTGAGTAGGCCAACTGTCGCTCTCCAGTAGTTTCTGCTGTAGTAGTAGTAGTTTCTTGAATCGGGTGGTGACCATTATGTCCGGGCTATCGTTCAGCCAGTCCTGTTTTCCCATTCAGATTTGAGTCTCCGTTTCAGCTTCTGCTTGATATTAACGACGGCGAGCTTGATGTGCCTTGTAGCCACGTCCCTGAAGGACCAAACTGCTGCCTCTTGTCGTGGCTTCTTCGTTCACTTATCGTTTGGGGAGGCTTTTTGCTCTTAGTATTGATGCCTACCCGCAGTTATAGGAGTTGGTTTCACCTGAGTATCCTAAGGTTGTAAACTGCTGCCTCTTGTCGTGGCTTCTTCGTTCACTTATCGTTTGGGGAGGCTTTCTGCTCTTAGTATTGATGCCTACCCGCAGTTATAGGAGTTGGTTTCACCTGAGTATCCTAAGGTTTTCTCTTGCACTCCAATGTTACCAAACTCATGGCCGCACCCTTTGCCTCTTTCTTCTCGAGGTGTTGAGTGCTCTACTCCTTTCCTTTAGTAGGCTCAGCCGCCGCTTCCTTGCAGTGGCTGGGAGACTCTCGATGCCGCCTAGATTTCCGTTGACTGCTTTATCAAATGGCTTAGCCGCTGCTTCCCTTCCGATGATCTTCGAGTTCGAACTCGGGACCTCTTTTAGATTTTCCTGGAAAAATACTTTTTCGTTCTAATCGTTATATACTACTAATAAATGCTTATATTTCAGGTTATTGGGGCAATCCTATTAATGGTGGTGTCTGTCAAAAATGTGAATGTAATGGTCAGGCGACAAATTGTCATATGGAAAGTGGAAAATGTTTCTGTCACACGAAAGGTCTAGTGGGAGACCATTGTGAAAAATGCGATACACAAAATCATTATCATGGCGATCCAACCAAAGGATCATGCTACTATGATCTCACAATAGACTATCAATTCACCTTTAATCTTTCCAAGAAAGAGGATCGTCATTATACGCAAATAAATTTTCGAAATTCGCCAGCTAAGGCAGACATTGATGCTGACTTCACAATAACGTGTAGTGTTCCCGCGAAAATGAATATAACAGTGCGCACAGCGGGCAGTGCGGAAAAAGTGACATTTAGCGGCGTAAATTGTTCAACATTTCGACATCGATTTCCGAAAACCGAGTATCAATTCGGCATCGAAGACAATATAACGCTGACAACGTTTTATGTGTATGTTTACGATTTTCAACCACCGCTGTGGATACAGATAGCTTTTTCTCAATATCCGAAATTGAATTTACAACAGTTCTTCATAACTTTTTCCTCGTGCTTCCTGTTGTTACTTCTAATGGCAGCTATATTGTGGAAAATCAAGCAAAAGTATGATATGTTCCGGAGGCGACAAAGGCTATTTGTTGAAATGGAACAAATGGCGTCACGCCCGTTTTCTCAGGTACGTACAACTTTATATTTGCAAATTGGATATTTTAAATAGCATATTGCCCATTCAAACAGGTTTTAGTGGAAATAGAAAACAGGGAAAATCTTGAAATCATGCAAACAATCGAGAGTATTACTGCATCAAAGAAACGTAAAAAAGTATGAAAATAATGGAGGGAACTAGTTATAATATATAAGTAATGATGATATATTTTTCTAGGATTCTCCAAGTCCCATTGCATTGGAACCGTGCAGTGGAAACAGAGCTGCCGTTTTATCACTTCTAGTCCGGTTACCAACAGGTAAGGCAGTTTATGGTACTTTATACTAAGTCATTGAATCAAAACAGGCTGGCGGAGGAAAGGAACATTTTGTGTAAACATATATTGAAAGTTTGACTTACGAGTACTTCATTAAGTCATCCTCTCATCATCATTATTAATACGTGCATTTCTGAATGCTGATTCCCATTCCTCTACAAGTAATTTTCGCCCAATCAATGAACGGTACCTGCATGAAATTATCATAAATGAATACAGGAATCTCATTGAAAGAGAACAACATGGTTTTCATCCTGGATTATTGAACATCAACAAAACTCGTATATTTTACGAATTTCGTTGCTAAGGCTCTGGACGCTCAACTTGAAGTTCTAGCTATTTATACAGACTTTGATCATGTTGATCTCAAACTTCTTTCCAAATTGCATAATTTGAATTCTCTTCACACATTACCAAATGGATAGAATCATATCTGTGCCATGGATCTATGTTCGATGAAAATCCTGTTTAGGCCTATGTCCTTAAGCTCTTCGTGAACATAAGGGCCATTGATGCTGTAGCTTTCTTCAATCCTACTGTCTTTAATTACTCATTAGGCAACCATTTGTTCTATTCTCTCACCTCGATCTAGGAATTTGGGACTACGTTCGGCAACACGCTCAGATTGGACGTTCATATCTCGAACTTGATGGCCGCCCAAACTGTCAGGCCTGATCCTAAGATAATCGCAAACATTTGAATCCATACATCCCTCCTTACTTTTGTATTCCTTCCTTGTCCAGCCTTCAATATGCCTGTGTTCGGTCTCAATATTAATATTATAAAAAAATCCCCTAAATTCGTCTTAAGAAAATTCGTTCGTTGCTCTACAAGCACGATTCGCTCCGTTTAGATTTTAAAGATCGTCTTGCCGTTGTCAAGCTTGATAGATTGTATTCTCGTCGTATCTTTCACGATCAATCTTTCCTTTTCCAAATTTTTCGTATTTTAACAGGATTTAATTGAATTAGTACTAGAATGTATATAAATAAATCAACTACAACATGTAAGGTTTTACAAATATTTAAAAAAAAAATATTTATATCCATGCAATAAATTAAGTTCATCATATCGAATGATATTAAAGCAGAACTCTTGTTATTTGTAGGTGGTCTTCAGCATGCCCCTCCAGGGCAAGCCGCTGGCTTAGCAGTGGCCAGCGCATTAGTAACGTTAGGAAACCCACGACGTCCCTCCATCGAACACGCGAAAGAGCCTAAATCGAAACGAAAACAAAGTCAACATCCAGATAGTGTACATAACTGATAATTGAATATATTTAAAGTGAAAGCATATTTAATATGATTATAAGCATATAAAAGGAGATTTTACGAATTACCTTATAACGAATAAAATTAGAAAAAATTTTAGCCGAGAATGAAAAAAAAACAGAATACATCACTAAAACTAATTTGTATTTTTAAAGCTTATTTATATATGATATACATAAATTCATATGGAAGTAGCTACAGAATTGTGTCTTAACATTTTCATTCAAATATATTTACATTGTAGCTCTATGCTCTAAAGCTCATTCAGGATGTTTTGTCACTGTTTCATTTAGTCATGTATGTAATAAAGTTAGTGCGAATCATTGATTTGCTTAATTTGCGCGCCTATTACAATTTTTTATTTGACATCCAAATGAAACAGTAGAAGTCCGCGCTAGCCATATACTCATTATGTATAAATAAACCTATACGAATATTGATGAAACACTAAAATGTCCATAAACCAAATGCTGTCTGTCGCTATAAGCGATAAAATTGCTCTGAAACATCAACTAGTTGCGAATTTCATTGTAATTAATATTAGTTTATGTCGTGATAAATTTTAAAGCAAAAGGATGTAAATCTTGAGACACATATGAAGCAAATTAAGCGGCAAAGAATTTTGCGGGACAAAGAATCGCAATAAAAGCTTCCTGAAAGTATTTACCGCGACGTGTAGAAATCATTTTCAAACCATATGCAAAATATATCAGTGAATGACCGAATTCTATCTTTAAACGGAAAATAACGGGGCTATTCACTTTTTCACTTTCAAGAAAGTAAGGTAGAGCTAAACATGCGAATCATACAGGTACAGTTGGTAGTAACTATGATGTATTTAAAATATGCATTTTGTAAAGTAAAGTGATAACGAGAAAAGATTTAAAAGAACAAAACACATATGTATCTTGATGCATAAAAAGTATAAACATAAAATTATTTTCATAGAGATCGAGAGACTACAGCGTAACAATCTTCATTATCGAGAAACTCTTATGGCATTTTAACTAAAGACATTTACTTGTTTGAATTAACCTATTTCATTAGTCTAGTTACATTATGCTATACATTATTACATGCTTTAAATTTCTGTATCTTTTTGTATTTATTTATGACTTAGTTTTTAAAATATCTCTAGTTTAGTTCATATCCCGATTATTATTTTTATATAAGAATTATTATGTCTAAACAATAAATCAAACGTCCAACTAAAAACGTATTTTATTTAAAAAGCAAGTATTCGCGTTAATGGATGGTGTTTCATCTAATGGAAGCTGTATTTGACGAAAGTCTGAGGAAATACTATAAAATGTTTTACTTCAAAATTTATAATTGAGCCATTAGTTTCTTTTAAGACTTCATACAAATAAAGGCAAAGTAACCCATAGTTGAAAGTTCTCCACAATTGTCTTGTGATTGCTCAGGAAGGGTCTTCTAACAGCGTCCTTTAGGTGTTTTTTTCTGATGAATGAATGAATGCATGCAGCGGGTCCGGATAGCTTCTAGCACTACGACTTTTTGGGTCTACTGTGTATCCTCAGCGTTAGCTCAGCTCAGCTCTGTATGAACTTAGATATATCGTCAGACGGAACTTTTCTAATGTTCCAGATAGAGGGAAGAGCAGAAGCAAGCAGCTCAAATCTTCGTCTCGCTAGTGCTTGCTCGACACTCTTTGTCACTTCTCTGCAGTATTTACAGCAGTCGATTCCCTCTTTGCCTATCCTGTGGAGGTACTTTTTCCAATGAAGATGGCCTGTTAAAGCTCCACATGCCACTTTTACGGAGAGCCATTGCTTCTTTTGCTCTTTTTGTATCGAAATTGAGGTAGTCTTTTGAGTGTTTCAAGCTTTCTAGATTAAGCCAGTAGCTTTCGATCTTTCGTTTAGTCCATGTTTTGATTTCCCTGCCCGCATCAGCCGTCGAAAAGCCCCTACAAAGGAGCACAACCAATGTAGGCCAACTTAGCCCCTTCGTTGGCCTTGGTATCAGCTTCCTAGTTTCATTGGTGCTTCTCATAGCCAGGAACCCATACAAGCTCGATGCTGTTTTGTGCTCCTATTTAATTTAGGGCTACTCTCGTCTCTACCGCTTGGCTTTCCTATAGGATATTAAGGTTTCCCCTTTTAGTGTTCCTTATCTTTATGTAAGGCCATCAGTTTAGCACATAGTTTTGCTTGATAGATAGTGGCCTGCTTAGGGAGGGGAAGTGCATCTTGTGACAACCTCTAAAGTGTATGGTGTAGCGAGTCGTTTGTGGCATTGTCAAAGGCTTCTTTTATGTCCATGAAAGTGCATACTGCGATATCTTTATTATACAACGCTTTTCCTATTATTTATACCAACTTATATATGGTTGATGAAGTTGACTTTCTGTATCATAGAAGGAACTCCAAGCAATTCGTTTGGATTTCCTCAGTTCTATGTTGTAATTTTATTTTTATAGACCTCCCAGTTCAATGTGCTTTTAGCAATGTTGAACTCTGTTCTTCTGAGCTTTCCTAGCTCCGTGTTGCACCATGACACCCTCGTTTTGGGGAAACTGTTTTTTTTCCGGACAGTTGTCATGGTAGGATTCGATGATTTATACTCTTGACTTTGCCCACCGTGTCCTCGAATTCCATCTTTGTGGTGTAATTTGAATGCAGGCCATGAAGTCCCACTATAAGGCAGTTTCAATAGCCTTCCAGTCCGACACTTTAGTTGCCTGTACTTGACCCCTTTTACGATATATTTTCCTAGTTCGAAGGTTCTAGACACCTATAATCAGAGTACGAAGCTACAGTTAGAACATTTTATTTGTTCACTAGGTGCATTGCACTATTTGCGACCAATGTGAGGTTTAATACTTTTTACCTGTTAACTGTCAGGAAAGTTGGCTTCTTGCCCTTATTTACAGCTAAATTGCTGGTTAGAAGGAATTTTAAGAGTGACTCGCCTCTAGCATTGGCATTACTGCTACCACACGCCGTGTGCTGTGCATTAGCAGCACAGCCAATTATTAGTATTTTGTTATCTCTTCTCTAGAGGTCTACTAGTCCCTTGATAATGTTACTTAAGAGTTGGTCCTCATCTCCGGTGAAGTACGAAGAGGCAAATATCACCTCTACTAAACTTCTTTGGATTGCCACTATGTCCCTGTTGGTTTAGTCTAGGAATAGAATATTTGTGTTTGATAATTGTGTTAATTACTATCGCCGCTAACGGAATTCCTTTCTCTCAGGCCTAGATTAATTTACTATTTTTTGTATTTAGGCTACTTATTCTGCCTTCATTTACTAGAGGTTCTTGTATTATCCACTTGTTATAACTGCCTGAGGCAAACCTGCTGCTTACTTCCACTAAGATATCTATGGCATGATGCAGGTTTAGTCGGTTGAGAACCGCTGGGAACTGGTGTTGCCTCCATATGGACTCCACGGCCCTTCACGCTGGTGGCTGGAGTAGCCGCCGGTTCGGATACCTTTCCATCCGCCTTTTTAACGGCCAACTTAACTTGCCCAAACCGGAAGTTAACGTTGCCCTCTCCTTTAGTTCTTCTATAGGCTAAGGGCTGCTCCACTGCTATGACTAACATAGTGCCCTTGTCACTTTTCTTCCTGAAAAACGTTTTCCAGTACTTGACATTAAGATCCTTATAAGATTTTTTTTCATTCTGCCCTCGGTATATGCTGTTCCGCCATTGCCTTGGGAATTTGTTTTGTTAGAGCTTGACTCCCCAAAGCCCAATCAGATTGGTTCACCTTTCGTTTAGATAAGATTGTTTACCGCAGCCACCATGAGGAGGTTATAATTAGAATTCCATCAGTCCGAATAGATACGGCGCGTGCATCTTTCTACATTTACCCTTAAGTTCTTTTGTCCTGGCACGATTGATTTCGCAAATTTGATACACAGGTTGATAAGGTTTACGCAACCCGTGGAAATTGTATCGGAGAAATGGCAATTTTGAGGGTACCTTGCTGAGGCAATTATATTTTTGTGCATGGTTCATGGCTTTCTACATATTTCATGGCAGACTTCCGCACTTGAACTTCGGCTCAAAGTGGATTGCCCTGCATTCTCTATTTTCATTTTTCCAACAAAAAATATTCGAGGATATACAATGGATTTTTTTCTGCTTTACAGGGAACACTCCCTGTCAGTATTTATCAAAAAATTATAATTTTAATGCAGTACTTATTTCAATTCTTTGAATTCGTTATTTTTCAAAATGAGTCAGCAAAAAAGATTTACAATTACAGCCAGAGTTAATAGTTTAGCAGTCTAATTAGTAATTATTGTGTTTTATTGTGTACAAATGCAAAGAAATGCTCTTTTATTGATTTGCGAAGTAAAATGCAATTAATGAAGCCAATCTATTTCCGCTGACTCAAAATGACTCACCATGAAAATTTGGCAGCAATTTCATTGATGATATTGTTTCTTAAACGTACTGAAACAATTTGGGCTGATACGGTTTAAAGTATTTTCCCATTGAACATTCTCTCTCATTCAAGCAGATTGCTCGAGATTTAGGACGCTGGCTGGTAAGTCAGAAATGGGAAATTGACTTACACCAAATTAAATAATTTTCTATTCTTTCACTAAATTAACTCTAGTGTGCATGCATTTACGGATGTTCCAGTGATACTTTCAATTACCTACTACATTCGCACCTTCTTGCTCGGACGATTGTATTCCGCTTCATATTGGACCAGCGACATTCGGCGGCGGCGCCGCAAGAAGAAAATAAGCGAAAAGTGGAAAGGGTTCAGTTCGGCATTTGGTAGCGCTTTGCCATAGTTAGCATGTACGATTTGCACACTACTGTATGGCCTTACAACTCAGTTAGTGAGTTTCATCAAGACAGTCGGTGAAATCTGGTGGAATCTGAAAAGTGATCTCAACTTGCTAGCGCTCGAGTTAGTTTATTTTCAACTCTGAAGCAAACAGCTTGTGTTTTCGGACGTTACCCATTGTGAATAAGCTTTCGACCTCCATACCGTCGACGGATCTTCGTTATTGAAACTTCCGCGAACGTTTCAATTAGCGACGCGCTGTGGAAGGCAGACGTGAAATCTATATTGCCTATAATACTCATACGTTCAGGGTATATCGTGATCAAGTTTTTGGATTACTTTTGTGACTACTCCTTGGTGTGCACGGATCGTTGGAAACTTTCGAAAATTAATTCAAGTACCTACCCAGTTGGTGTTAGTGCATATAGTGGTGAAGTAAAGTTACGTACAGATCTGCAATCGTGATTACTGCGGAGACGATAAAAAATCTACGGGCCCACAAAAGGAGCGAGTGCAGTTCAAATTCAAGTAGGTATAATTGAATAGCCGTTAATATTTCTTAGTTTGTTCGAATTGGTTTGTTATTTGCATAATTGATTTCATTACATTCCGCAATCGATACTTGGAATATAATAGATAGCATGAGCAAAATGGCTATTAATCGGTTCAAACTAGGTATGTAAGTTGCTTTTGCAAGGCTGAGATATGATTGCATAGTTAAATAGCTACACTTTAGTTAACCATCGAGCAATTATACAAATTTCAAACGCTTGGAGCTTCGCCAGTCACTGCAAACAAAAATACCATAGCACTATTGGGAGTAAACGGCTGTTTAAACCAATTTCAGTTGTTTTCGCTAATATTTGCAACTGTTCCGGGGTTTTGTTTCCGCAGCCGTTCTCGAATATAAGGCTATAATTTTAAATAATATTTAATGATTGAATTCGGGTCAAAGAAATTCCATATTTTTATATTCCATGTGAATTTCGCTCGTTTCAATTGCTTTGGACCAGAAAGCTTGTAGATAGATACTTTCAGCGCATGCCAATTATGCTGGCTGTCTTAAGCGCTATAAGAAATGATTAACAAGCGTCGAACACCCTCGGTGTTAATAACTGCAATTGTGAAACAAAGACGTAATGTTCAATGTTGTTTCTTTCTTGGCCTAAAATCATAATCGCGATATTAAACTTTCGAATCTGTAATGCATGTTCGTACTTTGTAGAGTTTCAGTTTCCGTGAACAATCATATATCGCTGTAGAATTGAACATGTACTCGTACATAGGAATTCCATTTGTGAATTTTTCAAAAGTAGGTGAAAACGTAATGTTTGTTTTTAACAACATACATAAATATCTATGTACATTAAGCAACATATTTTCACTTTGTGCAAATGAATAAGTATCTTAAAGTATTATTCCGCTGTGATCGCAGTTTCGAGGTCTTTAATATGCAGCTTGAGCCCCCCTGGTCATTATATGGATATGGAAGAAGCATTATGATTGCCATTGTTGAAATCGGCAATATTAACACTGTATAATTGGTGCAGTAGTGCTACGATTAGAAGGTAGCTAACACAGGTTAATAAGATTGCCGGGTTTTAATCGAAATATTTCAATTGTTCTGTTTCTGTTTTTATTATTGAAAACGAAATTCTGCGTGATTTTTAAAACAATCGCAGCGAACTTCTCTTTAATTTAATTTGATAAGAATGTATATACTACTCTGGCAAAATTATATTTTCTATGATGGAATTCGAACCAGCGCTATTGAATGCTCGAATTCAATTGGAAAAACTATCTTATTTTAAATCCAATTTATGGGTCAAAATTAATCCTCCACACATTTACATTGAAAAATAAGAACGTTCTTGAAAAATAAGAAATTTGTTGTCTTGCTGGTTCTGGATATATTGTACATAAAAAAAATTAGAAAAATTCAGTGAGCTAGTCTCAAAATTTTGATAACCGGTTGAGCTAAAGGAAAAATTGATAAATATAGGAAGTAAGTTTGTTTTTAGTTAAAATGAACATATTTTTAATTCTTTGGTACCTGTTGATACGAAAATCATGAAAATCACGAAACCAATAGTATACAATATCTACTTCAAGCTTAGATCAATCCACCCTACGAATTTCATTTCGATCCAATTACTGCCTTGAAAGTTATAGGGGTTAAAAAATATAAGTATCACCGACCACAAAAATTTCAAAATATTCGAACAAAAAACATTTGTTGTTTACTTTCACTAAAAAATCATTATTTCTTTCAAAATTTAATAATATCTGTTAGTAAAAAAATAACTAAAAATTATCATAAATACCATGAGTCATTCAGTAATTATATCAAATCTTCTTTCCCAAGCTCGAAATTCCTTCTTTGTGGAGACTACAACCTTCCAAAAATTCTTTGGCTACCGTTGCCTGGGTTGTCTAAATCTAAATCACAACTCTTATAAATCACTTCCTGTTGATCAGCTTGAAATGTCTAAGTTCCTCTTTTTTTATGTACCGTAAGAGCTAATTCCCATCAACCCTTTTTAGAATGTATAATTCGGATTCCCTTCTGAAACCCAGCCTAAGGACTAAATATAGCTTTTTCGTGGTCACTATGTCGACTTCCGCTACCTATTAAGCTCGTTCGGTTGGGCAAACATCCTGTCGCCGTTATCTTATGATGTTTCTGTTTGCGTTTTTTCGCGTCTCGATCAATAGCAGGTTAGGGTAGGCAGCATTGAAAATAACAACAATCCTGCCTCAGTTGTTGTTTTCAATGCTGCGTACCCTAACCTTCTTTTGATCGAGACGCCAAAAACGCACTTTTTGTCGTGAACAACATGAATTCTGCAAAGGTCACTCTACATTCACGATTTTAGTGCACCTCGCGAATTGTATTGCTAAATCCTTCATCACCGGCTATCCCAAGATATTTTACAATGTGGACTATAATATTCCTAATAATATTCCTTAGTCGAAATTACTGGAAATTGAATTTCCCTCGACGATAATAATATGGCTTGAGTCCTATCTTTATGATCGCTGCTGTGGTGTTCGATAGAAGGCAGCTCCCATTAAACCTAAAACTGGAGTTCCTCAAAGATCCATACTGGGTCCTCTTCTATTTTTATTTTATGTGAATGACCTACCGCTACTTCTTTAATGTGAGTGTTTTTGCGGTGATAGCTTTAAACTTTTTGCAACTGTAAGATCATTTCAAGACTACTGCCTCCTTTAATCGAATCTGTTCATACTTAAAACTGGTGTCAAAATAACAAGTTTGTGCGAAACATAAAAAAATGTCACCCAATGGTCTTTTTTCAAAAAGCTTATCCATCGATTTATAGTTATATAATTATTGAGCACATATTGCATTCCTCTACACATGTCAGAAATTTTGGAGTCGTCTTTAACGGTAAACAAATATTTGATCTACACATCTTCGATATTATCAATCGTGCCTCTTAAATGTTCGGCTTTGTTCTGTTTGTTGTTAAACCTTCTCTTCTTCTATTCACATTTCTTCTTCTATTCACATACTAAACTAATGTCACAAATCGATATTTAAAATAAAAAAATCTTCGTCTACTTTCAGTTACTCAGCACCAACATTAAGTAAAGTAATCCCATAACAACCCTTGTTAGGTCTAGAGAATGAAGCTGATAGAGAGTTTCATTCATAAATTTCATAAAATCCGAGTGTGGAGTGATTCGTTGCACGACTCACTTTACCCCTGTTTTAACTCAGAGCTTCAGAGCTAGGTGAACTGAAAATTCAGTGCGCGGTCCCTCGTCCGAACCTGGATTCGACCCATTACACTGCTTGAGTTTCCAGCACCCACATAGGGTTGATTGGTTCATTCTGCGTACTTGCTTCTTTTGAAATTCTTCTCTCCATAGAAGTATGCGGGCACCTAAAAATTCGTTGAAATAGCCGCCACCGCCAAATATATCTTAATTTTAATTTGACATGGACCTACTGCTTATATACATTCTTATCCTCCGACATTTTAGCTCGACAGGATTACGCACTTCGGAGATAATCTCACTGAATATTTTTGGTCACATAAAATTCCGGGCATCTTGAAATATCGCCGATCAAAAAATACTTCCCCTATTACGAGGGTCGTTTGATAAGTAAGTCCCTGGTTCAAGTAAGAAAAAAACATTTTTTCCGGAAATATGTTTTTTATTTTTCAGTCAATACATTTGGTTCAGCGTTTCTCAAGTCCTCTAATACCATTCAAAAAGAAATCTTTGTTGCAGTCCGCAACAAATTGGGAAACGGCGTCTTTCACTTCTAGGTCCGATGAAAATTAATGACCAGCGAGATGGGTTTTCAATTTGGGGAACAAAAAAAAAGTCGCATGGGGCCAGGTCCAGCGAATAAGGTGGGTGGTCAACGATCTCATACCGCGAATCGTGTAATTTGGCCATAGAAACCGCGCAGGTGTGGACAGGGGTGTTGTTGTGGTGGAACAAGATCTTCTTTTTCTTCAAACTGGGACGTTTATTTTTGATTACCTCGTCTAAACGGCCCAAAAGTTTCGCATAATATTCCCTGTTGCTGGTTTTCCTCTCTTCTAATTAATCGATCAGAATAATTTCATTTTTTTTTAAAGAGGGTTGCCGGAAATGCGGCTAGCATTAGGCCACCAGTTTGGGCCCATTTGCCACCCTCATAGACAATCACACGCATTCACACTTACAGCCATGGCACTGGCGGGATTCGAACCCGCAGGCCTCGTAGCACGCCGCTCTTCGGCCTGACGCCTTAGCGAGCAGAGCTACCGGGCCCCCAATAATTCCATTACTATCCCAGAAAATGGTGGCTATCATCTTCCCCGCCGATTGAACCGTCTTTGCCTTCTTTAGAGCTGGTTCTCCCCTCTTAGTCCACTGCATCGACTGTCGTTTCATCTCCGGAGTATAGTAATGAACCCACGTTTCATCAACAGCAATGAAACGCTGCAAGAAATCGTCAGGATTTTTACGATAGCGTTCGAGAGACGCCGTTGAAGTCACGACTTGGTTGCGTCTCTGGTCGACTGTAAGCAGGCTCGGCACCAAACGCGCAGTTAATTTTCTCATGTCCATATAAACTGTTAGGATGTGATGCACCCGTTCAGTTGAGATGCCTATGAACTCAGCTATGCCATAACTAAATCGAGCACTTTTTCAATGTTTTTGTTCGTCAATAAACTTTTTGGGCGCCCGGAACGCTCCTCGTCAAGAACACCCGTACGGTCGCGTTTGAATTCAGAAGCCCAAAATTCTACTGCTGCATATGAGGGCGAGGCTTCACCATCTTCACGGGATCGAGTTCGGCTTTTATCTCGGCCGGCTTTAAACATTTTAAATGAAAGAATCGAATGACCGCTCCGTACTGGACGTGGCTTAGAATGGTTGCCAAAAAACCTGTTATCTACAAAAACTTGAAAAAATTCATGAGACCGTTCGAAAGTGACATCTATCCAGCGACAGCAAAAACTTTTTCGTGAAACCACGGTTTATCACTTGGGTCAGGGACTTATCAAACGACCCTCGTACTTCCAATACAGCAAACACATTTAAAAGAAATTCCACCGAAATTCATACAGTATGTCGATCTTAAATCTGTCAACCAAATTTGACGAATTTTTTGTTGCAAAATTAGGACAGGGTTGCTAGCTGCGATGATTTTTGTCATTTTCACACCAGCGAATGTTACGAATAAATTTTCAGGTTTCAATACCGCTGCACTGAACTTAAGTAAAACATGCTTTAATTTTGTAAATTTTGTAAAGCTTTTTGCGGCTGATAGCTCTAAAAATCTGTAACTTCAGATTCAGTCATCAGGTTGAAACGAAATTTACAGAATAAGTTGATTCAAACATAAAACAATTTTGATGAAATTTTGAATGCGGTCCTCGCATAGGGTTGCCAGCACGGGGTATTATTGTAATTTTTATACCAAGAGATAGTGCCAACATTTTTTTCATATTATGACCACCTTACGATAAAAATAAGCATCAAAGGCTAATTTTTCTTAAATTTGATTTTTTTTCGGACGGAAACCCGCAGAATGTTTTCATGCCTATAACTTCCAATTCAATCAGCGGATCAAACCGAAATTCACTGAGTATGTTGATCTCAGTGAGAACTTTTGGTGTCAATGCTAAAACCAATCATTTGGTGCCAATGCAGAACCAATCATTTTGTTCTGCTAATTGATGCAACCATTTAATTTTCAGATGATAGACACTTTCTAATGGAAACAAGCAGCAACTATTTGAATTTCAGAAGTATTGCAATTTTTCCGGGCGGTAACTCACAAAGTTTTTCTATTTATATAGTTTTTGTATGCATTTTTTAAAAGTTTTTGCTTATTGATGTTTGATCGCTTTAACTTGAAGTTATTATCAAAGTATTGATATGAAATTTGTGATGTCTTTGTTAATGTGGAGACGTATTGTTTTTTCTTCAAAAAACTTTATTAAGAATTCATTATTATTATTATTAATATTATATTACTAACCAATAAAGCCAATTTGGCATCAAAAGATGTGAGCATAAAATATTTTGAAATTGTTAAAACTATATAGTGTACATTATATAGTAGTGTACAAAAATATTTTCTTAAGAATCTGAGAGCTTTGAAAACGTTCGCAATAACTGGTGAATCTAAGCCTAAAAACTCTAGAAATACTTTTACGTGTACGTATAGGTCGAATACAATGCGATGTATACGACCATTGTCTTCAAAAATACGGGTACGGAAAAATTCATTCCTTGGCCTATCATCTTGTAGTACCCATTTGAAAAGTGTCACGGCATAAGACAGCAACTTAACCGACTAACACGTTTTTTCTATTCGAAACATATGCAAATATTTGCGATTTATAGCACAAGCACATAATTCGCCAAACTTTTTTGTTTCTAAGAGCCAGAAAAATACTTAATCTATCGACTTGGGTGCAGCAGCTATGATTTATTCATTGATTTGTGTTTACAAAGAAGTAGCATCATACTGAAATCGGCAGTTCACTACTGAAATACACTTGGTAAAGTGTGTTAAGACACCGATTTCCGGATTGAAAAACACAAAAATTACAACAAAAAACAACTAAATATCGAATTTGTTACTCGTTGAAATTTTTCATTTTTATTCCACTTTAGACGATTGTTTGTCAATTAACGTCTATTTAGGAAAAAAAAATACTTATACACATCGAATTCATTGGTATAGTGGTTTACCTTCATTGAATGTGATTGTGTAACCATAGTTTTTCGAACGAAAATGGAAATGGATGGGCTTCAAACCAAAATTACACACTCACTTTTGTATTTTACAATTCGCCAAGCTTTCATCTGTGCAAAGCAAATAATAATGTAAGTGCTGAAACTAAATATATGTTTATGACGTAATAAATTCTTTTCTGTGGCTTATTAGCATTCGTCTTGTGTACATCTTAATATGGTATGATAAATAGCCCACCTACAACATTTGCAACAGAATTGAGTTGGTTGTACCAAATTATTGGTTTCTTGTCGCGAAAATTAAAATATACATTTACAGATGATGCTGGTACAATCATATTTTTGAACAGTCTGTATCGTTTCCATCTGAGTCTTAAAATTATTTCAGATTTGGTTGAAAATCGTTTCTAATATACTCATTGAGAGGAAACAATTTCATTGAATCTGCGGGGGTAAAAAGCAGAGCGCTAGAAACTACAATTTATATACTACGCGTGGTATGCAAACAATTGATTCCGGAATTGTGATAAAATATCATGCGTACCACCAGAAGGTATGGCGAAAAAATCATAGGAGTAGGCGCCATATATAATGGCTTCCAATGTAATGTATTCCAGCCCCCCAAAGCCTTGCATTATAGCAGCGATAAAAAGGAAAGTAAAAGCGAAATTGTCACTGTTTTGACATTTTCGGTATTTTGACGATAGTAGGTTATGACCAATTATATTTACTTTGCTGCGATATTATTTCTTAGCTTTTAAGTTATGATAAATAAATGCTGTTCGAATATAAGTTCGAACCCCCAACCCTACACTTCAACAGCCGATTCTCTACCCACTAGGCTATACGAGCTAATTTGAATGTTATTAAGCAGAAAAGCCCGGAACGTATAGGGGTTTCTTTTTTAGCTATATTTTATAGCACAAGGTTCTATGTACATATCACATACGAGGGGTATTCAAATATAAACGAGACTTTTCGTCTAGGAGAACTGATAATTAAAGAGAGGAGATAGGACCATCAGTATGCAGTGGTGGGGATATGATAAGACTGTTCATTACATAGCATAAGTACTATAGATAGCACGGAGTGAACGTGATTTCCGATACAATTTCCGATATTTTATTTTATAAAAAAGACAGAAAGTACCCCGCCAAGCAACGCTGCTACGATCAGAAACGTTTCTCATTCCCACTAGGCAATATACATGTGGTCTGCCAAAGAGACTCTTTTAACGAATGGCGATTTATACAATATTGATTTTCTTAAAACGTTTTCTGAGTATTAAAATACTAAGCGATAAGGTAGTTGACGCGGAATACTACTTTCGATACCATTTGACGAGTAAAAAGAATATCTCCGAGACTTTTATGCAATGCACTACACACAATTTCGTTAGTTGCCAGCGAATGTTCGCTGCGCTTACTGTTGCTTGATGGGATTATACGCACGCAAAAAACACTCTCACCTATCAACTAACATGGATATATACATTCTCACCTGTCATTAGAGAGTGTGCTTTTCTCACTTTTGCGTATGATAAAGTGAACTTATTTTGGTTTTGGTTCTTCTTAGGTGCCAGCTGATGGTAAATCCTTCACTCCCTGCCAATCTCTTCCATCAATAAATCACGTACTTTCAGGCCCCTGCCAGTAGCGCAATGAGTGTGGTCGAGGTCAAACCACCTGTTGCGCAACGCTTCATAACAAAATTTCTCGTGGATTCAACCCCGTAAAATTCTTAAAAGTCTTTCTTCTCAGTTTGGTGAACAAACTTTGTCACGGGCCCACGTGTTTGCTTGGACGAAACAATTTGCTGATGGATGTGAAAGAGTCGAAAACGAATTTCATGATCTACGGCTTCGGACCAGCATAAGGAGACAAACCATAATCAGTGAAGGGCTAAATTTTCGTTAAGTTTCAGCAAGATGTTCCTTACAGAAGATCAGAACAACACTCAATACGAAATTTTAGCAAGGCTGCTTCAAAGCTTCCAATCTGAAGGACAGGCTTTTCTGCAACGCATTGCCACCTGCGACGAGACATGGATGGTATATCTATGTCTCATCGCAGGTGGAGTCGAAACAGGCAATTATGAAATGGTAAAAGCCAAAATGCGGTTGTCGGCTGGGAAAGTTCTTGCGACTGTTTTTTTTACTCCGGTGGTGTTTTGTTGGTTGGTTTTCTCAATGATCGAAGAACAATCAATGCTACATACTACTGCCAGCTTCTAGATCAAGTTAATGCTGTCTACCGCAACAAAAGCCGAGTGCAGCCCAACCGTGACGTCATTCTTCTTCAAGACAACGCTCGCCCTCACACAGCTGCACTAACAACATCCAAACTCGCAAAAATCGACTGGACAACCTTAGAATATCATTCGTACAATCCCGATCTATCACCTTGTTATTTCCATTTGTTTGGTCCGGTCAAGAACGCACTTGGGGTTAACATTTTCAAGATGACCAAAAAGTCGAAAAATTCTTGCGCAATTTTCTGACAGACCAACACGTTTCGTTTTTAAAAATTTACCCCAAACGATAGGAAAAATGTGTTGAGTTATTAGGAGGTTATGTGGAAAAATAAAATACATGTATTATGTCTTTTATTTGGATATATTTTTATGAAAAAAAAGAAGTCTCGTTTATATTTGAATGCCCCTCGTACCATCCTGCGCTATGTTACATAAGACTAAGCGGCGCTATTTTTTTTCAGTTTATCTTTTGGAATTTTTGGCAACCTGACCATTGGTGTCACTCCATCGAATGCAGAGCATACCTTGAGTCTTTTTGCAATAATCTTGCTCCCATGGACTTTTCGGAACGGAGCTTCCTCGCTCATACGCCCGCCACAACCTATTAGCCTTGATTCGACCAGTGATCTCACGGTCACGATAAATCACCCGAGTTAGTCCTGGAGGTTGAAATGGATAGACCATCGTTAATCAATGTATGCAAGTGTGCAGGGTTAAATTCATCATTGCTTGATTTTCCCCCTGAACCACTCACACGAGCTGCCGGTGGCTAGACTACATGGTCTTGTACAGTGTATAGACTTCTTGAAGGTACTAGAGCCGAATAGCTTTGATAGACTGAAAGGGGCTTTATTGCTGTCGTGCGCAGATGAGTTTCGATGTGTGTTTCACATGTTTGACGGTCATGAAATAAACACACGACTCATTTTACCCGTGATTTTACTCAGGCACTTGCTCTGATTAACTTAAAGTTTGGTGTGTTATCATGGCTGGATTTGAACCATGAACCACTGGACCAAACACGCTGAGTATTAGTTGCGTATTAGTAAGCAAGCATTGACTGTACGTAGACTTTTGTCACGTCATTTCTTTTTCGCTTTTATGAATTTCTTTGAAAGTTTGTTATGAAAAGTGTTTGTTTTTGTTTTTTAGAAATATATTTTTTTGATAATGCAAAAAACTGCATCAATGGTTTTTTGATTAAAGCTTCCAATCACTCAGAAACTTAGTATAAGATGCTGTGTGTAGTATAGTGTAGTATATAGTATATAGTATAAAATGTTGTCCGCCACTGTAGTATCGTCAATCCTGGTCCCGGTAAAAAATGCCTACTTAAGCGCTATGCGCTATCCCCAAGCTATGCTCCGGTGGCTAACTTGTATCACTATTGTTATCGCTGAACTTGCTTAAAGGAATGCGATGAAATATAAGCTATGAATTGCATTCAATGCATTTCGAAATCAAATTTAAAGTGATTATACAGGGTTTCGAATTAGGGGTGCTTTAAATTTCTGCTGAAATTTTCCTGTCATACGATGACATTTCTGTCAAATTTTTTTGACGTTTGAGCAGTTGAAGGTTTGCCATTTTCAATCAAGGATAGATATACGCTTTCAATCAAGGATAGATAAACGTTAGAAATAGTGCAAATTTATTATCAAAATTCGTATTCGATTTTTACCGCAAAATCATACTGAGCGACGAAGCACATTTTTGGCTCAACGGATTCGTCAAAAAGGAAAATTGCCAAATTTGGTCAAATGACCATCCCGAAGCCATTCACAAGATGCCATTATATCCGCATCGACTGTTTGATGCGGTTTTCATGCTGGGGGTGTCATTTGTCCGTACTTCTTTTTAATGAGCTTGGCAACCCAGCCATGGTCAATGGTGAGCGCTACCGTATCATATTAAGCGGTTATTTTACATGTAAATTGGAAGAAAATAGCCTGGTTGGCATTTAATTTCAACAAGTTGGCGCTACATGGCACACAGCTGCCCAAACAATTGACTTATTGATACCGAAATTTGAGAATCGAATCACTCGCTTGTATGACTTGACTCCATTAGAATTTTTTCTTTGGGGCTACGTCAAGTCATTAGTCTATGCCAACCATGCGCAAACTTTAGAGATGCTCAGATCCAATATCGAACGTGAAATCGCTGGAATATCGTCCACACTGTGCGGAAAAGTCATGGAAAATTGGGTTCAGCGGATCTACAGTTGCAAGCGCTTTCGTGGTGGTTATTTGAATGCTGTTGTGTTTTTTACGTAATGGTATTGATTGTACTTTAACCTACAATAAACATTTTGTTCTTATCTGAAATGGTTTTTGTTTTAATTAAAAGGATAAATGGGGCGCTCTTAAGGGGTTAGTCCACTGTTAAACTGCTCGAAATGAACTTTTTTTTTAAACAGCTACCAAAAAAAAACTATTCAAGATATCGATTCGAAATTTTACATGCGTCTTTATTGAAGTTAAGAATTAACATTTTCATTGGATAAAAATATTAGAAAACAAAATGGCGGCCGCCCCAATGGATCGCCGCAGCACCGCCGAAAAAAAAAGCAAATTGCGCCTCGTAAATTCCTGGTCAAAATAAGCATCTCTGAGCAAACCACCAAAAAGATTTCATTAGTTTTGAGTATAAAGGACTGCACGGGCCTAAATTTAGAACAAAAAAAAATTTTTTGACGATCTGGGAAGCATTTTATTGAAAAAAAAAAAATTTTTTATTAAGTTTTTTGATTCAAAAGTATACCACATTTTTTTTAATCGCTTTAGGGCTCTAAAGTTAGGCCCGTGCAGTCTTTTATACTCAAGACTAATGAAATATTTTTGATAATATGTTCACAGATGCTTATTTTGTCTAGGAATTTACGAGGCGCAATTTGCTTTTTTTTTCGGCGGTGCTGCGGCGATCCATTGGGGTGGCCGCCATTTTCTTTTCTAATATATTTTTCCAATGAAAATTTTAACTCTTAACTTCAATAAAGATGCATGTAAAATTTCAAATCGATATCTTGAATAGTTTTTTTTTGGTAGCTGTTTAAAAAAAAAGTTCATTTCGAGCAGTTTAACAGTGGACTAACCCCTTAATGAATAAAACCCTATATTAACTACAGTAATCTTCAATCACTAGTATCATCAAATTACGCGACACATTAATTGTTCGCTTAAAGTTATTTATTGCCCAAGTTGATATAAAGTAGCTCTTAAACCCAATATTTAGATCAAAAGCTATTTGCAGGATTTGCAATGATTTGCATTTTATATAACAAGCGTAAAAGGTAAGAAGCGTAAAATTATTACGTAAAAGTAGTAGTAAAAATTAACGAACCTATACCATTCGTAAGTGCATTTCATTACAGCTTAGTGTATTAGCATATTTTAAAAGGATTAAACCAATTCGCAGTCTTACCATCGTTTGAACTTAAATGAAGCCAAAATAATGATTATGAGCGAATTCAGGTTGCATCATTTTACCGACTCATTTAGTTCACTAAAATCGAATCATTACCATGCTAAGTCTCCTCACCTTCGAGGTGGGTATTCCATTATGACTACTGCCAAAACACTGTTGTGCAATATTAAAACGATTTTTTTTTTTGCCAATCGTATCGTCATTGAGCCAGTCATTAGCTGGAAATTGGCTAATATTGCGCTACGCACATCGATCGTCATTGAAAATACCGATCAGGTTGAGTTGCTTTCGCAGCACCGTCATTGTTAGTTAGCTGGCACATTACACCAGCTACATCAAGCCGAATCGACGGTGCATCCGCAAACTGGCTGCTTGCAGCTTTCACTTTGCCACTTTGGTTTGAGGAATGACGGTCGGAAGTTTTACCGAGCAAGCCTCAAAGAAAGTCAAGAAATGCAACATGTCTTTGGCGCGCTGACTCTGTCTTTGACCTCGCGGATTTTCTGCATTTATTTGTATTTACAATTCGTTGGAAATATCCATCTGCATCCGGTATCGGTCCACGGTAAGGAATGACTGAGTCAGCAAGCAAAATGAACAAACACCAAGCTGTATTTTCTGGGGTTTTCTCTAAATTTCTTTGCATGCTGCACGAGTAGTAGCAGGTTTAGATGGAGACATCGTATGTGTAATGATTTTCATTTCGACATAGCTTCATCATAATTGCTTTTTACTCGAGCTGTAAATATGTGGCTACTGAAGATTAAATATGTACCTATATATTGTATGAATATGATGCTCGTGATTCATTCAATAGATAGTAGTGAAATGTAGCATTCAAATTTCTTACGTTGAGTTTTACCAAGCATCTTTGTATCTTGATTGTAGAAAATAAATCAACCTGCCTGATTTGTGACAGAAAACTAAGAGAAATTTTCATAATTGATTTACAATGTACTGTTGTTGAACGTAGAGCTGAAATTGAATAAGATCTTACTGAAAACTCATATGGTTCCAAGCCAATGTATAGCAAAAAAATTTAGTGCTAGGCCTTTTGAATTGAAACCACTATGTTTCCACCTGCTTGCCTGCTTAAAAATATTCACCAAAATTGCATACGGAATCCAGTCCGTGTATGTGCTGCCCTTGACAGGAGAAAGATAATGATCTTTACTCACACATCGTCAAAACATACGTTATTTTAACTTGTGATTATTCAAGGGCAGTTAAAACTTACCAAAACTCGAGACAAAAAATTACATGATTTATTGTATTAGCCTACACAGAATAGTTGGAGCAAGGAAATGGATAAATATGTCACGTTTCTGTAACTTAAGTGGAGAAAAATCTCTATCTGAAGGTGTCACGCAAATCGAGTTTGGTAGTTCTTGTGAATATGCCGCGAAATATGTGTAGAGGGAACATTCGAATTTGGAACAGAAATAGAGAAATAGAAATGTCAAAAATATTTTCTCTAATGTCGCTAATGGAGAATGACGTCAAATAGAGAATTGGATGGGATAAATTTTTTATTTTTAAGTTACAGAAACGAGTTACTGGAGAAGTAACAGTCAGTTAATTTTGAAGCCAAAATAGTAAAATGCAGGTGCTTGCAGAAAAAAATTGTTTAAGATAAATTGAGAAGATGTATACATACTTCACTTCTTCACTATGAGTTGAAATCTTGAATTTAAATCTTATTTAAAGGAAAATATAATTGCTATAGTGTACGTTCACCTAATTGACAAAGATGGGGTATTTCCATCACGTTTTTAATGGAAAAACGATTAAACTATTTTTCGGTTAGAGTGGGTGGTTATGGGTGAGCGGATAGCTCTGCTCGTTAAGGAGCTGCTTGGATGCAGCGAGCTACTAGCTGTTGGCTTAAATTTTGCACTATGTGGTACAATTAATCCGGATGATTAATTTTTGATTTGCTTGATAGAAAACTGTATAAAGGTAAAATATATCCATTTAAAGGTAACTTCGAATTCGTTTTCAGCCTCGTCGCCATTAAGCTAGTGGTGTATGTTCAGTTGAGGCGGACTTCTGATTAGCACCGATTTGGTTCGCAGCACATGCTGCCATAAGAGCTTGTTCCAACTCTAGCATGGCTTCCCTTCTTGCATAGGCAGCCATGGAATCAATAAGACGACTAAGCATTCGAATTACAGTAGCAGTTTTCCTATAAAATGAACAAACAAAAATTTAAAATTGTCAAGCGAATGTCATTACACCCTCCAATACCGAAGGAAGAACTAGGACATCTTTGCCACCGGGGCAATGGAAGACACGGGATATGGAGCTATGGCGAATTAGCCAGCTCCGTAGACTAGCCTGGATAAAGTTCAAACCCCCGTATATGGCCAGACTAGCGACCAGGTTACGGCAAATGAGCCGACTCGACCGACCGCCAGTGTCTGTCGCTGTTCAGCCACTCAAGTTTTGTCCAACTATTCGGCTTGAGCTTACGGATCTAGTAGGTCAGCATTCAAAGTACTTAGGAAATAGAAAAACATCCCTCCCTAGACTTTGTCCGATATGGACAAATATTCCCTCCAGTGGACAAAACAATTAACTGGCCCGCCCCATTTAAACACTGCGGATTCTGCTCAGCAACCACAAAAGTGGATTGGGCATAAGAATCAGAGCAGGCAAATATCTAAGAAACCTAGACTCATGGTGACTGCTCTAGCTATCCAACAAAATGGTCAATTTAGCTATCCAACAGAATGGTCATCTGGGCTGTGATGGGAACTCATGCCCTCATCTGGGCTGTGAATGATGTCAAAAAAATAGAGATGGAGTCATCTCTTCGAAAAACTGGCTCAAGATAAGGCAGACTACGTTTAGGGTCAGGTGTAAAAACCCAACTCGTACCTTCCACTTACTATGAATGACACGAGCTGGTGGAAAGATGTTACACTAGTCGCGTGTGATGACCAACGCTTAGTTGAGTTCTATAAACAGGTGACATCAAGGGAGCTTTGGCCTGACGCCAAATTAAAAGTGATGCCGAAGGATGAAATACCCGGTCGGCCTAGGTGCAAGTCATGAGTTGCCTGGTTTCATTTCGATCTAGAGGCACCTTTGATGATTGTTCGGCTCTTTGAAAATGACCATGGAATATTGGAGGGCTGCCAAAGTTGTGAGCCTGTTGAGATTCAGCTGGAGGTTCTCTTAATACTAAATGAAGAGGCAATGCCGCTTCTAGAGGCCCAGAAGGGCATTATCAAGTACGAGGTTTAATAATTGGCCCTATGGTTACAAAAAAGTGATAGGACAAAGGGCTTTAGATCGACAGATTCTGGGACTGCTATGCAGCAAGCTCTAGTTGAGCATTTCAGCAAGGGGTCCAACATTCCTCCATGAGTTGCATGCGAGGCAGATTCAGACGCAGAATCAAGTTGTGCTCCCTCTCTCTCTGAGTTCGGAGGCTGTATAGACCCCCTCACTCTGGAAACAAAAGAAGACGGTGAGACAGCTTTTATGTGTGAAAAGGACCTTGAAACAACCATTTTTGGTAATGGTGAAGGTACTTCTAATTAATTTCCACTATTCACAAGCAGCAACAGCTGCCTTGCTGTTCTGCTTATTGCTGAGGAAAAGCTTATTCTAATCAAATAACCGTGGGTTGTAGACAACCGAGTTTACGGACTGCACACCAAAGAATGAATACAAACTGACAACGCCCGATAGCCGGAACATGAGCTTATGTTCTTGCTAAGAACATTATTTATATCCTGTTCTTGGTAACTTTTGTGACAAGGGTAACATTTCTATTGCTGCGGAAAACGATCAGAGGACATGCTGGTTTGCATTCTGGTACATTGCATACGATCTTTCTGCAACATTGTCAAGAATTTAGTGGCTGGAGCTGCAAGGATTTGACTCGAACGGTCACCATGAAGTGTGGGGCAGCCCCAACGAAAATGGACGTCGTGAAGTACTTTTTGATTTTATCTTGGCCTATGACGTGTCGATTACCAATGCTGGCAATAAATCAACCTTCCTCACCTCTAATCGGGGGGAGGTTTTAGTTTAGTTACCTTAGTCAGTGGTCGATACACGTAACGTCTAGATTGATAGAGGGTCATCCAAGAGGGTTCATTCCTTGATCACAGGTACACACATACTTTAATGTAGGTGGCCGTAGGAGTCGCGAAGCCGGAAAAAATAAATTTGGAAAAAAAAACAAGTATGCAGAGTTAAAACAGACATTAGTTGTGTTTTTTTCCTCCCTCTATCCCTAACATAACAATGCTATCCAGAACAGACGCAATGGAAACACAAACAGCTCCTGTCGCACTGAATTCACTGCTGTTTCCAATGCGTCTGTTCTAGATAGCATTGTTCTGTTATGAATAGGAGGAGCAAAAAATCACACCTATTGTTGAAGAAACACTGAAACACCTAGAGACACCAAGATAAATGTGCCTGAGCTTACTCGAAATAGAACAATAACGCCACCAGTACATCAACCAACCACGACTTTCTTTCTTTTCAACCTTTCTAAGATCGTGTCCACACAAGAGGAAGTAGAAACTTGATTGCAGTGTATATCTGAGGTGAGTTGTCATTCTTGAAACTCCCAAGTGTTCCGCTAATATTAGGCTGAAACATATGATCTAACAAACTGCAGAGGTTCAGATGAATTCTGAATATGAGTATACCTTCCATAATGTTTGCAATAGAAATATCAAAGAAATTTCTTTCAATCACCAAGAAGATTCCTATTGTATAAGTAAAGTAATTCCACGACAGCCCTTTTCGAGTCTAGGGGTTGAAACTGGTAGAGAGCTTCACTTATAAATGTACAGTCAATGTATACGAGCATTGAGTGATTAGTTCCATGACACAGTTTACAACTGATTCAACTCAGGTACTTACTCAGAGCTAGGTCAACTCAACGCTTGATGTGGGGTACTCCGTCTGAATCTGGATTCGAAACAGGGTCCCCACATCATTAGTGAGTGTTCTACTCAATAGGCTCCACGAGCTTTTATGTACTTTGTTTTTCTTTCGAGTGGGATACCATGGAGTGCGGTATTCATGAGATGGTTTTTTGAAGGCAGGCTTTCTCTTGAGAATAATTCTGGGCTTCGATTAAATTTTGCAACAGTAATCCATCTTAGACAAAAGAACAGAAATCATTCGAAGATTTTGAGGAAAGAAGTTTTTTTTGAGTATGCGTGGTTGCTTTTATTTACTTTCCATGTAAACATTAAATACAAGCGGATATCTAAATTTTATAGACTATTATAAGTCAAGGAGCAATAGACTATTCTGCTTTTTAAAATATCCCATTCGCTTTTGCGGATTCAAAATATTGAGATGAACGAAAAACCCATGCCAGGGTATTTCTGACCACGAAGTCAATAATCTCTCTCACTAAATTGACAGACCGTTATAAAAATAATGTAGTATGTTGCGTAAATGTATGAGGTAATAGTTTGAACTCAATTTTAAAAAGCAAAACATTATTCCCTGCATTAAAATGTGGAAACACATACATATACTTACATAAAACATTAAATTCGGCTCATAAAACCAGATTGTAGCGAGTGTAATAGCTCACTATCTATGTAGTTAGCGAGAATTAATCTTCCATTCGTTTTGCAATAACAGGTGTTTTTTTTTCTTATGATTCCAGAATTTCCAGTTTGCAAAATTTGCAGTTCGGCGACTTCGTATAAAGACAACAAAAGATAAAACAACCAGAGCAGATCATCAGCCCAACGGCAACTATTACCTTCTTTATGAATTGCAGAATCGGTTCTTGCACATGAGCGTTTGGGAGTCGAAAAATGGGTCATTATGATAGCGGCGAGCAGAAGGCTCGGATCGGCCTTCTTGTACTTGTTCTGTTATGCATTTTGGCTGTAGCAGAAGTTTCGGGACGGAATGTTGGTGGTGAGTTTTTATTCAGTTTTTCAATCATTTTATTTAAACGTTTTGTACTTTTAAATTCTATATGACTATATATACGTATATCAACATCATTTATTCATATATATATACAAAACGTATGAGAGAATGATTTCAAGTAACAAGTTAATTGCTTCCGCATATTTTAGCTGAGTACGTGCATAAGTGCTGTGTTGTCGCTTGAGATCGAAACCATTATGTCTCTTTTTTTGTCTTGCTTATGCACTAAAGATACTCTGACTACTCTGACACTTAACTATGATACAAATAGATGCTCTAATTTCTTGTCCTATTGAAATATGCCTCTAATGTATGAACCTCGACAATTTCAACGTCAGATTCCTCTAATCAATTTAATAATCACTCAAAATACGTTGAATAGATGGATTTGCTATCCTTTAATTAAGTCAAAGCTAAATATTAGCTTTCACTAAAATATTATTTTAGTTTTGCCAAAAAATGATGCATTCTAAATTGACCGCATCGAGCGATTAACATACATACATTTGGAAAATGTACGGGTAAAAGTAGCTTTAGCTCAGTTAATGCACGATTAAACCTTAGAGCCGTGAATGGAAGGTAGTGCAATTAAAGACCAACAACATCTTAGTTCTTAATCATCATCAACATCGATGGAAATCAGCCATACTCAGCTCGAAGTAATTTCGATTCGGATCAACCGGAGGTTGAGATTTTAGTCGGCAATGTAAGTAATCACTTCATAACCAGTTCAGCTAAGCATGAAAGTCGTGTCGTCGATTCAAACGTCCGTTGCTTAAAAACGAAAGTCTCCCCGAGTTCATTCACTTTCCTACTGATATCCCCAACGGATTTAGCTAGCGTGACTTGATGACGCACGTACAAATCGGTATAAGCGTCCCCGATTTCCATTGCTGTAGCGTAGTGTCCAACACTTCACGTATGTTTTCGAAACTGCACTTGGAGTTGGTCAATGTGCAAAGGTAGAAAATGTTGGAATAGATGTAATTGCCTAACGTACTTTGCAATCGTACAATTGAAAGCGAGCAATCTTGCAAGCTCTCGTTAAGGCGTCCAATCGCCCGACGTGCCAAGAAGAAGTGTGCAGACAGTGTACAGTGTGTAGTATCGCAAAACGCATTGCAACCATCAGAGTTAAGAAGACTCCCCGGTGGATGAGGCAGAAGATCTTGTCTAGCATGCTTAGCACCTGACACACATGCTTCTAAAATCATGGTCAATATAAGTAGATATCAGACATGGGTGCGAATTGAGAAGGTAAAAGGAAGGAAACAAAGTAAAAGCCGGTAAACATAGTAACCGACTGACACACTGTAGGCCCACTTGCGGATCTTTGTTCCGCAAGCAAATTCAAGTTTGAACTGGTTTAATGATAGTGCGAATGTCGCCCGGTTAGGATGGAGGGTGCACTACTAACTAATATTGTGCATGTGCAAAGAGCCCGTTAAATAGAAGAACTGGTTTTCTTCGCCCAGAAACCAAGCAGTCATTCATATCTAATTTCGGTTGAATCTGCATACGCTCGGTAGCATTCAATGCTAAGATGTGAAAGTTGTTTATCAATTTATTTTTGTGCACGCAGTGTGATCAGTCAGTGTATCGTACTTAGATAGATTTCGTTTGTGGAAGATTGAAAAGAGGTAATCATAGAGGAAGAAAACTCAAACTTGTAATAACGTTTAATTTCTGCAAATTTTAGTCACAGGATTTCCTGTACAAAAACTCTGTTTTCGTTTGCAATCAGATGAAGCTGATGATATACTAGTAATACTATTATAGTACATTTATTATACAGAACTAAAAAATCAAATATGACCTCTACAAGATAACCCAAGTGATCTAAATCGCTTCCAATACAGACATGTGAAAAAGATTTCAATGAAATTAATGAAAAAGCTAAAGAAAATGATTTAAGTAAATATAATAATAAAGCAAATGGAAAGAATAAAAAACTGTGGAGTCCACTTAAGTATGAGATGAGCCATTGTGAAAATCTTTATAGAAGAAACACTATAAATAGCGAGAATAGAGTGACCATTTTATCGGTAGAGTTTGTCGTAAGCCGTACACACAAGGTAGATAGGTTGAAGTGGCTGTCCATCAACAGGAGCTTGCCGACAGACGCACATTTACATAAAAAACGTCCTTTGTGATGCCACAGTAGTTTATTTTTCCCTAGCCAAGTTAGGAAACTATCTGCTTCCTTTGGAGAACAGCACTATTCCCTTTAGCAACGCCAGTGATAGGTCGGTCAAATTTCAGAGGAAGGGTGCACCAAGTTCCACCATCCTCCTCTTCCTCGCCAAAACCGTACACTGGCACATAAGATAGAGGACGGATTCCTCTTCGTCCTCCGAGCCACAACACCGACAAAAATTGTTGAACCCTGCGCTCAACCGTTGCGCGTACCGTCCTATGAGATAGTGACCGTAAGAACGTCCACAACACAACGCAGAGCGCTAGGATGAAACATCAGCCCAGGATTTCCCAGCATCCTCGAAGTACTTTCATGGCTGATTCGACCGAGGACTTTGGCATTCCTACGGAGAAGGGGCATAAGATCTCTGGTAGCAAGGTACCAAGTCTTACAGTTGCCCTTATGTCCAGGTACCCAAATCAATTGTATTGCCCAAAGTCTCGACATTTCCATAAGAAATGCAGGACATTCAGCGAAAATCATAGACACTGTGCAAGAACCAGCTAGGGACTTCATAGTCGCTCGGCTATCTGTGAAAATACCAATATTGACTCAGAATATTCGATTACAGAGAGGCCAGTCGATTGCTTGAAAAATAGTCACAACCTCCGCCTGAAAGACACCACAAAAGTCTGGTAAACGGAGGGACAGCTTTGGATTCAGTTCATCCGAGTATACACCACTTCCGACTTTATTGTTAAGCACCCACGCATAAGCATTGGGGTAAAATATATGGAAGCTGTTTAAGCCTTTTGAGTGCTTTGCAACTAAACCGTATTTTCAAAAATATTATAAAAAACAATTCCTTTTATGTGTGCTGCATTTTTGGAAGTCCCTTGTCTTTAACTTTGTGTGTGTGCCTTGCCTTTTTAATAATTGCCAGGGTTTTGTCGGATACTTCCATCTCTCAATAGATTGTGCGATTTTCACCCTTCAAATCACTAGCAATTGTGTGGATTGAAAACCCACATGACTGTACATCTTTTGTTCAAATGATAAGTACTTATTTCCTGCTTTTTCAATGAAAGGCATAACATATTGCTTGCTTACAGTTTTTGAACAAAACCAAAATTACATCGTTCTCTAGTGACACCTTTTTCCATCTTATTGAATGAGAGACCACTTAGTTTTATAGTGCGATTGAGCTCAGAAATCTGCATAATCTGTGTCGTTGCGGTCAAAAACCATGACTGCATTTGAACTTTTTTATTTTTAATAAAAGGATTTTTAATTATTTCTTTATACGATTACAGCGGCATTTATGCCCAGGATCATCATTACAATTAAGCTTTCTTTCAAATTTAACCTGAAAAGACAATCAATCATTTCATGCTTCAAATCCTGAACCTAATGTTCTTTCAGAAAATGTTTCAAAAACAATGTTGCAGTAAAAAAAAATTGCATAAAGTTTTACTCCTATATGTACATAACTTACTATATGTTATACCTCAAATAATGAGAAAAACATCGATAAAGTTAAGAAATTAGTGCTCGGTAATTGTCGTTTCAGTCTCAGAGAGCTAGCTTATGAAGCCAACAACTTTCGTGAATCGGCTCGGAATATTCTGGTTGATTTTTTGGGCATGAGTCCGGCTCGTTAAAAAAAACCCGTATTTTTTTCAAATGGAACATCATAATGTATGTCAACTGGAACATCGTAATGCATGTGAACTCATGCTAGAACGAGCGAATTTGGACCTTAAGTTCATCAAACGCATCAATACGAGCAATGAGACTTGGGTCTATGAATAACCATCGGAATGGCACATTACAGTAAAATAAACAAAGTGGCCGAGGTCCCTTCCGTCGAATGTACCGAAACTCAAAAACAAAATTTAACTGCAGACCACTTTGTTTTTCTTTTGCTTTTGTTTGTTTTTCGGCCAAAGTCAGAAAACGGAGTAACCCCGCAACATCTGGGCTAATGGCTCCATTAACAGCAGAGGCTTGAGGCTGTCTGCCTCTCAGAGGCATCTTCCGCGGTTTAGGTTTTTTCCTGTTTATTTTCATTCCCCTTTCATTCAGATGCTAGCAACGTGCCTTGACACGTCTCGGCTGGTTCTGGCTTGTCGGCCCATGCCTGAGAGCTGCTTCTGGTCCTTTACAGACAAAAGCCCCTTCCCCCTTTTATGCTAATTGCGGCTAGTATGTTTTCATAACGGGGACGAGAGGACTTCACGACCATTTCTAGGGTACCCTGCTCCCGGGGCATTTCTCTTTTTTTGTTGTTGATTTGGCCTTTTGGTGATTCGCCATCACCTTCCCTGCTTGGCAGGCTCTCACCTGGACTTCGGTTCAGTTGAAGTACCTACAAGCACGCCCTATCCCATTCCCTATAAATCGCTACAAATGGCGCCCAACGTGGGGCACGAAACTAGTTTTGTGGGAAAATAATCTCCTAAGACTTAACGTCCTAATCCTCAATCCATTCGCATTAACATGTCCCTGAATCGTCTCCCTTGTGGTTGTTCTTACCCTTGCTGTTCAACAGAACATATAGCTCTTATTAGGATATGTTCAGTTAAGCTCTATCTCTCACTAGCCGCAACCATATACCCTTCCCCTTCCATTTTTATATTGCGGCTTGTATATTTTCATGACGGATGAAACATATGTAGCGTCCACCTTTTCTGGGAGCAAGACTAGACCACGCTATTTTCTATTGACCCACCCCAGCCACGTAGAGCTAGCAAAACGGCACCCCAGCATCCGTCGGGGTTGGACTAACGGGTGCTCCGCTAATGCGGACGTGGGACCCCCATGACCATTTCTAGGGTATCCTGCTTTCGGAGCACTTTTTTTTTAGATTTGCCTCTTGGCTATCACTTTGCCTGGCAGGCTTTCGACTGGTAACGATTCAGTTGAGGTGCTTCCAAGCATTTCCCAATACTTTCTAAATTGTTATACGTCTGTTGAAAAATCAATAGGAACATTTTCGGAATATTTTGCTTTTTTATTTCCGGAAAGAAAAAACACATCGCAAGCTCACAAAAAGTTATTTGCTGTGTATGGTGACAATTATTTAAAAGAACGGCAGTGTCAGTTTTGGTTTACCAAGTTTCTGTCTGGAAATTTTTCACTGAAATCAAAACAATAATCGATTTGGACCGACATAGCACAACACATGAGATTGCAGAGAAGCTCTATGTATCAAATTCATGCATCGTAAAGCGTTTAAAAAATATTGGCTACATACGGAAACTCGATATACGGGTTCCTCATGATCTTAAAAAAATAATTTAAAACAACGCATTAAAATCTGTGATTCGTTGATGAAACGTAATTAAAATTATCCAATTTTGAAACGGTTGATAGCTGGTGATGAAAAATAGGTTGTTTACAATAATGTCAATCGAAAAAAATCGTGGGGTAAGTGGGGCGAACCAGGTCAAACAACATCAAAACCGGAAATTTATCAAAAGAAGGTTTTTATCAGTTTGGTAGGATTACAAAGGAATCGTCTACTTTGAAGTTCTACCACGTAACCTAACGATCAATTCAGACGTGTACATTCAACAACTAGCCAAATTGAACAGTGCAGTCTTGGCCGATAGGTATTAAGGTACCATCCAAAATTGTATTGGTCGAGAAAAGTACCTCCATTGATCGAAAAAAAATTCCTTAAATCCACCATCTTGTACATCAATTGTTTTGAGATCGGCCTTCTATATAAAGGTCAGTATGCAATTCAAGAAAAACGACCCCAAGTTGCAAATCGTAAGGGTGTGATATTTCACCATGACTACAAGGTCACACACATCTTTGGTTACTCGTCAAAAAAGGTGACAACAGGTCATTGATAAAAAAAAATTGTTTTTTCTATCAAAAAAAAGTTGTACTTGTTTTTCCTCGGAAAAAACCGCAATAACTTAGTTGCCACCCCAATAGAAACACAAATATACTAGATGAAAGAATTCTCTTTTGAATATCAAATACGACAGAAGAAATAACATGAATAATTGTTAGTCAAACAAATGTAATATGGAGAAAGGTATGTTCTCGTATGTGTTCAAAACGACGCTCATCGCATTGGCATGTGACAATTTTAACATTCCGCGTCCCACGAGAACGTTAACTCTCCACCGAATCAACTATTTTTCGAGCTCACGAAACTTCTACTCACGAGAACTCACCGGAGATCAAAATAAAATTCATAGCATGTATTGAGTTTGAGTAGAAGCTGATCTGATAGAAGTTGTTTAAAAATATGGGCACTCTTGCAGCAATGGCGCCATCTTAAACCATCGTCAATCAAAAACAAACTATCTTCCCTATTACTTCTGATGCAGTCATAGCTTTCAAACGAAATTTACACTGTAATGTAAACCAAGTTTGATAGATTTTTGGTTCAAAAATTAAGATAGAGACACCAGCTACAATGAATTTGAACCTTTTAGCACTAAGACATATTACCATAAAATTTTCAGGTTTTGAAAATGCTGCAATGAAAATAAATAAGAAAAAATGTACATATACATACGGCAGCCCTAAAAATGTTTCCACCCCTATAAATTCTGATGTAGCTATCGGATTGAAACGAAATTCACAGAGAATATCTAAACATTAAGTAAGTCCGACGAAATTTTTGGTGGCGATACTGGCGAATGTTTGCCAGTACGAGAAATTTTTATCATTTTATGTCTAGAGATGCTCTCGAAAAATTTTCATATGCTGAACACACTACGATACGAATAAGCAACAAAGGACAATTTTTCGTAAATTTGAAAACTTTTTCGGACGACAACCCAATCATCGGATCAAAACAAAATTCACGTAGAAAGTTAGTCTCAGCGTAAAGTAGATTTGATATACTTTTGGTGTCGCGGCTAGCAGAGGTTTGCCAGAGCCAGTCCTTTTGGCGATATTGTACCAAGAAATGCTACCATAAAATTTTTATATTTTCATTTTTTCGTGTTCCTAAGAAATCCACTGTTTCAATGTTGTGAGTTTTTTTTTCGGAATAAATAAATAATCTATTGAATATTCACAAAATACTCATACTTTCTTCTTATTGTAATTTCAGACGATTTTACAGCATGTGAGCACCTGCGATACGTAGAATCTCGACGAGCGAAAACTCTCGAGCCAACTAGGAAGAAAAGTGTTCGTGTTCCACGATGCACTACGCTGGGCGATTTCGAACCAATCCAGTGTGCAAATGAAACCAGCAGTCAAAATTGTTGGTGCGTCGATGATTATGGCGTAGAACTACCAGGAACCCGTCGAGAAAACCGAGAAGATGTAAACTGCAGCACTCCTTCAGATTGCCCTGGATCCAGTTGTCGGATGTTTTGTCCATCGGGATTCGCGAGAGATCGCAAAAGTGGATGCCCGATCTGTAGATGTCGCGATCCTTGCGAAGGGGTTGAATGTCCAGGTGGTCATGCTTGCCAGCCACAGGCAGTGAAATGTAAGGCCGAGCCTTGTCCCCCAGTCCCGACGTGTAAGAAGGCGAGAAGTTTGACAAACCTTTGTCCGGCCGGCCAACCGCTTTCGATTGAAGGTACCATTCAACCATTTCTATGTGGAAGCGAACCGGGAAAACCAGTATGCCCGCCTTTGTATCAGTGCTTAGTTGAGTCGGGCAACGACTATGGAGTCTGCTGTCCAAGCTCTTTGGACTATAAGAAACCTGGTGTTTGTCCAAAAGTGGATACGAACGAGAATCAAGATACTGCTGACTACATGTGCGGAAATCCTTGTTCTCATGATTTGGAATGTCCCCATATGGAAAAATGCTGTTTCTCCAAATCCTGTCAGTTTAGTTGTCATCAGCCGCTAAATATTACTACATGTCACCAAGCCAGAACACTGTCCGAAATATTGGCGGTAAGCGAACGAGAAGGTCGAGGATATATACCGGAGTGCAATGGCCCTGGTGGAACTTTCTCGCCGAAGCAATGCTCTCGTAATGGGTTGGTCTGTTGGTGTGTTGATCCTAAGACTGGTCATAAAATCAAAAATACGATGGGAGCGGCCGATATGGTATATTGTGACGGTTTAGAAAACACAATCAGTAAGGCTGCTGGCCGCAGCGTAAACATGGAAGAGTGCGACACAAACATTTGCGCGGCCATTTGCGAGTATGGATTCAAGGTAAATTAGACTTGTTTAACAAGTAGAATCGATGCAATCAATTGTAAAAATCAATTGGGTTTTAAATGATGTCATTATTTTAGAATGATCATAATGGCTGTCCATCTTGCGAATGTTCAACACCATGCGAAGGTTTCATGTGCCCGTTCGGATCTCACTGCGAAGTGGCTTCAGATCCTTTGTGTGAATCTGGCTCTGCATTATGCGCTTCAGCTCCGATTTGCAAGCCTGATCTGCCTTATTCGAATCCTTGCAATGTAGGTACACCGCTCACTGATAATAACACAGGCGAAGTCTTTTACTGCTACGATGGTAAGTGATACTCAATACTACTATTTGCTATGAAACCTCACTGATTGTTTATTTTAGATGCTCGGCAGTCACGAAACTTCCCGTTTAAAACCTTTTTTGACGAGGAGGAGAAAGAATCACGAGCAATGACTAACAAAATCCATTGCCCAGAAAATTATTCATGCACTAAACTTCATGGCGAGCCATTAAATGTGTGCTGCGCAATCCCGGAGGAAGCAGATCCCATCACTGAAGAAATTCCCAGACAACAATCAAGTAAGATATAAAAAAGTACTAATTTGACTTTATTTTGATACACCTTGCTTCCAGTGTGCGAATATCTACGAAACTTTGGCGATCGAATGGAAGGCACTGAAAAAGGAATGCAGCTGGCTCTTCCGCCACCAACATGTGCCATCGATGGCTCATACACCCATCACCAGTGTATAAGAAAGAAAGCCACTGTTACCAAGACGGAACAGCGTAAAATACTCGAAGAGAAAACGATTCGAGAAATGCGACAATTGCTGCTCGGCAGAAGAACGAAACGCGAAACAAACGAGCGATTACACCTCTATCCTGTTACTTCTTTTTCGCAGCCGGAACGAATTGAAGGACGCAATGCGAAAGTAATCCATGCTTCGCAATCAAGCTTGCAAAGCTTACAATCAAAAGAGGAAAAGATGTCAGCTATCCCGCAAAATTACAAAACGAACAAAAATGATTTAGTGGAAGTCGAAATTGAAGAATGCTGGTGTGTTGATGGTTTTGGTACTGAAATTCCTGGATCAAGAGGAACAAATGTAACTGAAGAAAGCTGCTTCCAGTAAGTAAAAAATTTTTGGTGAATTTTTTCTCTTATCTGCTACCTGTAAATCAATTTACCTGAGCATATTTATGTTGGGGATAGTTGTCGCATTTAGTAACAAATGTTATTCCATGTGCAATCGTGTGGTTAATATCACAAAACTTCTTCGTTGTCGTAACACTACCGTTTCTCTACGATTGTGGGCCAGATAGCGCCTCGAATTGGCCAGGCACAACAACTACTCGTACATCTTCTAATTATGAAATCTGAGCAGCGATGCGTTGGTGGTTGTACCTGTACCAGCTGGTGGTTGTACCTTATTCAACGTTGGCCACTCTCCCGTTTTTCTCCAATTCGCTTCGTCTCAAGGTATTTTGCAAATTTTTCTGGTACTGACTCCATTTGGAGCTTTTTGGTGTCGAACTCACGAAGAGGCTGACCATCGTCAAATAAGCCTTTGGCAAACCATATGATTAATGTTGATCTTTGCTAATTTTTTCAGTCAGCATCTGGCTTCGGTTTTGTATGTAACGTAATGTAACTTTAAAAAACAAGCTCGTTAATTCAAATCGAAAAAATAATTCTGGTATTCCGCACTTCAACTTTTTCGAAGCGGACTATTTGAGAATTGTTTGCCAATTGAACGCTATCGATTGAATTTCCTTCTTTCATGACCTAAACATTGATACAGCGCTTGCATTTTTTTACGCATTGATTTTTAATCTAGTTTCCCTCTAGTTTCCGCTCATCCTCCTTTCTCCCTTGGTTATCTATTGCTCTGTCTATTTCCTTCCACAAAAAAGTTAAGGCACATGTAGAATATTTACGCAACTCATCAGACTAATCGCTTCAAGACTTCCTCAGATCCCGATTAGAGGCGAAAAAAGTTATTGCATTACCTAAGCAAAGATACTTTGCTCACATAGATACATCATGCTTTTGAATATATTTTTTAATTATTATAACAATCCATACCCTTCTGGTCCTAGATAAATTCCCTTAAAACTACTTAGCACTTCCCAAATGGATACACTTTAAACGATGATGTTGCTAGCATGACTTCAAGATTTATTTGAGTTATACGCCGATTTCTTCTTCTCTACTTTCATACTTTCAGATACTCTGAGTCTTTCGAACAGTAACACTCGCTTACTTTTACCAATATGCCTTGTAGCTCTTCCTGAAGTTGAGAACAGAATTCTAAAGTGTTTATTAAGTCCCTTTTCTCTTATTTATTTGTTCCTCTTTCTATTTTGTTTAATTTAAGCTTGTAAACTGGTGCTTTCTCCTCTGTTTGGAAAGTTGCCAAATTTTTTCAGATCCTAAAATCAGAGTATGTTGAAACTGGTTCCAACTACAGCCCTATATCTCACCTCTCCTGTTTTGCAAAATTGCTTGAACGACTTATTCAGAACAAGCTTTTTGGTGCCATAAGACATCTTCTCTCTAAAGAGCAGCGTGGGTTTATCAAAGGCCTCTCTACATCTAGAAACTGGGTTGAGTTTGTGAATTTCGTTGCCGGTTCGTTAGACGATGGGCAATAAGTTGACATCATATTTTTCTGATGTCTTATACTCCTGGATCTCCCCCCCCCCCCCCCCCCTGTATATTTAACGGTGTTGGTCGTGTCATCTTCAAGGGTTGTATTTTTTCACCTTTTTATTTCATCTTGTGGTGTCCCCAAGGTTCCATTTTTGGTCCTCTCTTGTTCGTTCTGTTCATTAATGACATTCCCAGTTGGCTCAATTCCTTTTCCTTTTCCATTAACGATTGTCTCCGATTTCAAATGGACTTAACTGCTTTAAGCATTTAGTGCACTGTAAATCGCCTTTCCCTCAATAATCTCAAATGCGTTGTTATGTCTTTTAATAACTAATCTGTACCAATTCGCTTTGACTACACACTTTCTGTTAGTCCGTTGTCACATGAAGATCATGATGGAGGTTTTGGCGTCTTCTTCGACCCTCGTCTAAAATTTGATCTCCATTTACAATTTATTACACTACTGTTTTATTCTATTAATTTACTATATGGAATATTTTTTTTGCTCGTCTTGAGTTTCCATTATTATTTCTCTTATTTTTCTTTGTATATATCTTTGGCTTCCATTTTATAACTGGATCATGAATCTGTAAAATGGATTCATAAAGAAATAAATGCATTTTATGTACCTAAAAATAATCTAAAATATTTTAAATATATCTAATTATCTTCTTTATCTAAATCTAAAATCTCTTAATAAATATTTTCAATCAACCTAGAAATAATCTAAAATCATCCAAAATGTATATCTAAAATGTAATCTAAATTTAATAACATTAAATGTAATTTGAAATACTCGAATTTTCGATTGAGACTGTGAATTTCAGTCATTGATTTTCCATTTACTTATCAAGTTTACTTATATTTACAGGCTAAAAGAATCGATAGCTTGTTTAGATTTAACTTGTCGTATGGGCTGTGAGTACGGTTTCATTCTTGATCCTGAGACAAAGTGTCCCGTTTGTAACTGCCGAGATCCATGTAATGGAATAGTTTGTCCCGATGGGAAAGAATGTCGAACCGTTGAAGTTTCTTGCGAAGGAGAATACTGCCCGCCAGTTCCAGCATGCCTCCCCAGGAAACCAGGGCAATGTCCATTCCTGGTGCCACCAGGCTCAGATAATTTAGAATTCAATAAATGCAGCTATGAGTGCCGGTCTGATTTCCACTGCGACGGAGGCAAACGCTGCTGCTCGAATGGTTGCGGTACTCAATGTGTGGAGCCGCAGATGAAAACTGCTTGTGAACACTTACGATCCATTCAAATGCATCAGGCATCGGAACTGGGGATACCTGCAAAGCAAATCTATATTGCTCAATGTAATTTAGAGAACGGTACCTGGACTGATGTCCAATGTGGTCCAAACAATGCATGTTGGTGCGTCGACGAAAAGGGACAGGAAATCAGTGGAACAAGAGTAGTTGAAGGTTTGCCGATTTGCGAAAGGAACTCGGCCTTCGAATGCCCTTTAGTGAAGTGTAGTCCATGCGAGAGTGGCTACAAAGTGGACAGTAATGGTTGCCAGACTTGCGAGTGTCGCAATTTGTGCGACGAAATATCATGTATGCCCAATGAAGAGTGTCAGCTGGTGAGCGTTGAATGCGTATCCGTGCCGTGTCCGAAAATGCCGATTTGTGTTCCTCGTAGAGAGTCGCTGTGTCCTGAAGGAATGCCACTGCAACAGAATGGAAAAGATTTTTTGTGTGGACCACAGAATAAAGACGAATTCTGCCCCACAACTCACACTTGCCAACTTAATCCCATGACTAATTTAGGAGTTTGCTGTGCCAAAACCAGTAAGTCAAAATATTCATTTGATTAGCAACAAGTCAAGCTGTCTTATTTGTTTTGACTTCTTTTCTATCTATCTTCTTTGCAAGTCATTAGCAGTACTACTTAGCAGTACTATTTGAATAACTTTATCGAAAAATTTCATTTATTTGCAGGAGACGTATGCTTCGACTCTATTGATACGAACTGTTTGGTGAAGGACACTAAGCAGTCAAACATTACAAAGTGGAGATTTAGCCCAAAACAAAACAAATGTGTCCCAGTAATGGTATTTGAACAGAGCTTATGCCAGAGCAAAAATATTTTCCATAGTGAGGCCGCTTGTAAATCAGTCTGCCCAGGTAAATCTCAAGGAAATTACTTTCATAACGGAAAACAACACTTAAAAATTTCTCTCTTGATAGCTCTTAGTGCCTGCGAACGTCTCAAACTTAAAAACAGCTTAGCAGCGAAAAGAACTGGTCATTTAGCAGCATGGTTCCAGCCCCGATGTGATCCAATTACTGGCCAATGGAGTCCAATACAGTGCTTGGGCAAGCAACCCGTCTCCGAACCACCGTCCAACGGTGTAAGTCGTGCGTTTAAATTTGATCATGTGTCGACGCCATCGCAGCCAGGTGTTTGCTGGTGCGCCGACAAAAAAGGAGCTCCTCTAAAGGGAACACTAACTCGGGATGTTGAGCCGGTTTGCAATCATAGGCAAGCAAGGCGCATGGAAGCCAGATTGGATGCTGATGGCGATCCACTAATTGAAGAGCTGGTTCGACAAATCACCGTGCTCGCCGATGGCAAAGAAAATGAAGTTCTAGATGAAATAGAGCCGGTTTCCTTGGATTTTTCTGCGTCAATGGCAGATACGACCAACATTGCAATCAGCGACTATTTCTCAGAAAGCTCCAAGAAGCTAATAAAGACTACTACAAGATGTCGTTCTCTGATTTCAACTTTGACGGTATCATGTGATGAAAATGGCGCTTTCCTGCCAACTCAATGTAACGGAAAACAATGCTGGTGCGTAGATGCAGCTGGCAACCAATTGCCAAATACCAGTACTTTTGAAATCGGCACAAAGCAATGCTTCTACACTCCAATCGAAACAGTATCCATTGAGCTGCATCTTATCAATAAATCTGGCAAAAATATTCCCAACATATACGAGACCCTCCGCATTGAGCTAACTCGATTATTAGGATCAATTGTACTTAATCTTCGTGTGCATGAAGACGTGGATGGAGCAGTTACTGCAAAGTTCGACTTAGAAAGCAATGAGAAAATTGACCTGGCATTCGCCATAGAGGAAATGATGAAGAAGGGTGAACTGATTTTGGGTACAGGACTTCTCAAGCCTGACATCACATTGTCTCACATAGTGCACCATAGGCAATCCGTTCCAATTCCACAAGCTTCTTCCGGTGTTCAACAAGATACTTTCCAAATTATTGTTTTCGTTTTCGCAACGTCTTCGGCTTTCTTAATAAGCATTCTCGTTGTTTACATTATGCTGAAACGTGGAAAAAAGAAGGTAGTTGCGAATTATCCTGACAATCGCGTTCTTGGAGCGGGGGATAAATACGTAGATTATAGTTCCCCGATTTTCGTCCTGAACGCGGCCGAAAGCGAGAAGTATAGGAGTGAATCGAAGACGATTGAAAAGTAATAAATCGGAAGTTCATATTCAAACGAAAAATACATACTGTTACAGTTTCGGTAATTACTGTCATTGATTAAATGTTGCAAAATTTTCATTTTCGCGCAAACATTTTGGATTCACCAAACAAAATATTTTCAGTTAGTGAGTTTTTTCCGGTCCGACTAATTTGACTAAGCCGCATAAGTGATTGCAGAAAAAAATTGTTTGTTTAACTATAGAATAGGTCTTTAATGAAACCATGTAAATAAATGAGAGTGAGTTTGTACATAGTTTTAGATTCGTTAGTTACTAGGCTAACGATGAAACCGGAGATTCTGTATTTGATTATAAGTTGGGTTACGTTTATTGCTGAAATTCTTCAATATTTTTGGGGTAATCATAGCATTCACGAATAATGTTTATTTATTTTCATTCGTTACTATAGTAAGATTGTTTTAAATAAAATATTTATTAGAAATTTGTTGATTTTTTTTTCGCTGGAATTTTATAATTTTCATAGAATAGTTCAATTTAACGGCACAACTGGCACTGACCGAAAGATTGAGAGTGTTGAGAGGCTTGAGTGCAGCGCTTAGGAAGTGCTCTACAAGGGATCGGACTTGATATTGCGTTAGAACGATGTCCCTAGTAATGGCGATAAAGAAGAGAAAGGCAACCCACACGTGATGGTTTTATCCCCAATAAGCTTGAAAGCTTTGCGTTGAATTTTGTTCTAAAGAAAAGCAACCTGTCCCAGACTATATATGGGAGTTACACTCAAGTTTTGGTCTTATGAGTCTTGTAGATACACGCTATACCTAATGGGAGTAAAATATTCCTTGCATCTATGAAGGAAACCTAGGCATTTTTCGCAAATCCATTTTTCGCAAGTCCAACAAAATTTGTTGGAGATGTTAATACCTAATAGGATTATCGAGGGTGAATCAGAAATGCCTACATTATCAACGGAAATAATGTGGCTAACAGGAGTGTGAGACTTGACTTGATTGAAAGAAGACTGCATTGGCTTTTGGACGCATCTAGCACAACACGGTTCGCTAAGCCCCAGGCGATTATGTTTAATAGGTCCCAGTTAAACATGCAATCTCTGCTAACAGAAGTAGTGAAGACCCGAAAATCTCAGCAAACAGGTTAGCTTTACTCAGTGACTGAGTAAATACGTTACCACAATGAAGAAAGTGTGGAATGGGAGAACCTGAGAAGTTATTCTTTACACTTTTAAAAAGGGAACAAATGCTTTTTTTCCTTTCAGGCCTGCAAGGACTTTCTGCTTAATGTTTTTATCAAACTGGAAACTAATTTTTCGAATAGTGGATTTGATAGTTATATGTATATTCGTCGTTCTTTATTGCAAAGCAACTGGATCAATTAAAGTCTCGGATATATTTGCTAAACCCAGTCCGGTTGGCTAGACGTTCAACGGGGATTTGATTATCAGAGATGCTAAAGTGGGTCGAAATTAAGTTGTTTTCCGAGTTACCAAGGTGTTGAGAAACAGAAACTGAATATTGATCAGGATGAGAGGTGAAAAACGCAATCTAGTCGGTTTGCATAATGTCTAGACGTGTTGGGGATTCTTGTCTGACAAACCACCTGCTGTTCCGAAATGAATCGCTTAAGAGTTCAACGTGTCTGCCTGCCGGGTTTATGGTGGAAGAGCCACTGAACTGAGTCCATTAAAATAGCCGACAATGCTGATTAAAGATCAAGCGGATGTCTCAAGTATCATATCAATGTCAGAAGACAGTGCATCGAAGGAACTAAAAGTATTATTTTTAGAAATGGCACCGAACATTTATTTTTTACCCCACAACTGTTGCAGAAATACAAAGAAAAACCCTGCATGTTTCCAACAAATAACAAAGCACTTATGAAAAACCAAAACGAGCATCATGCAACGGAAATTGACCGCCACACGCGATCAAAACAAGGTTATGACAAGATTATCCTATTTAATAGGTCTGTTCGCGTACTTCAGCAAACTGCAGCAGTAACAGAATTTGGCAGCTGGCTTCTTTTTGCTGCAAAATTTGGCTTGCAGCAAAATTACAAAAACGACTTTTTGCGAATCTATTTTAATATATTATAATAGATTCAGGTACGCGAACAGACCTAATAAGATCAATTTGAGCTTTCGATTCGATAATGATATATGAAAATGGCTGTTACCTCGGTCCCAATATAAATATTTCTGCAACCTTTTCGAAAGCAGTAAGAAGCAAGTCCGGGAAGCTTATTCATCGTTCGCCTGGATTGCAATTAATATTAGAGCAGCCACTTTAGGAGCTGCATACCTAATCCAAAGCGAAAAGTATCCATCCACCCAATAATGTACAATTTTAAGCATGAGTATCAGAACCATACCCAGCTATTATTGCTATACTCGGCCCGAAAAAAAATTATTTTTCAAAATAAAAAAGCCTTTGCCCAATTTGCATGAAAAGAGTCACTGACTTTCTTCCCTTTGATATCCGAGAAAAGTCGAAAGTCAATCGGAAAGTTGAAAATGTTCCGGTGAACATGCGCAGTGAACTTCCCGGACGCTCCGAAATATTCACTATTTTGCACAATACTCGGCGACGGCAAAGGATTGTAGACATTTCAACTTTGGTGAGACTTCGACTTATTCCACACTTACTATAAATACTAATTTCATTCGAAAGTCAGTAACAATCACAAAACGGCACGTTCATACCCTGCTACCGCGATCTCTGCTCTTTCTTTTTTTTACATTTGCATCTTAAACTTGAGAGCATGCTTCTCTCACTTCTGCATTTTACAGATTCCGGGAACGCTTCTCGGGCGCCCAAACTTACATATGAAACATACCTCTTATTACGTTCGTCCTATTTGTAGCATGTACGATATGCCCTGCATCGCAATAACTGAAAAAATCACACTTAAACACTTAATTCCACTTTTTTCCATCATTATTTGCAGTATAAACATTTCATGTCATCCTCCAGTACGTATCAAGATCAAATGCCAAAATTTTGGCGGTATGTCGCCCCGTTTGTCGTTAAGGCTACGTTTACATATGCGAAGGATGTTCCAAGTACTCTCTTCAGATCGATTTTGTTCACTTCCGGTATAGTAGTGAACGGTCCGCATATGTAAACGCAGCTTAAAGCTTGAAGTGTGGTCATAGAATAAAGTGAGTTTAATTTGAGTTAGGTAAATGCTCCAATAAAAATATATGGCGCAATCATAATGGCATTCTCTATGGGTTTGGTTAAGTTTCTTTCACGTCAGGCCACTTAGGTGAACTTCGAATAGGATCGTACACCACTTAAGTCAAATTTGGTATGGCCCATAAAGTCATCTGTAGTTCGAATTGCAAAAAAAAATCTATGTAAGAACAACTATATTTGAACCAATTGATGGTTTGGAATATCTTGAATTACGATGAGTCTGTTGGTCATTACACGCCTTATGTCTACACTTACCTCTAATAAGACCAGCGCCATTTCTCTTGTCAGGAACTGAGCCGATAGTGGATCGACATTGAACGTACTACATTAAATTTGGAAATAGTTACTGGACGCATGCAAAATATAAATCCGACTTAACTCGAGCACGGTAAACCAAAAGAAGTGTTGAAAACGCTAATTGTTAGTGATTTCGCCGTATGCTAAATGCTATTTAACTCAAGTGAAACAATTTTCGATTTCAATAAAGAAGTGTGAATGACGCGAATAGTACTTGTGGAGACTCGACGCACACAAGTGCAAACGGCGCCTGCACCGAAAAAGTCGAATTGAAACGCGATTCGGTAGCCCGTGTGGAGAGTTGCTCTTTTTCCGTGAATGAAAGTATTAGGAAAATCGCCGCCTCTTCGCTGAGGTTGAAAAATCGAAGAAAACGTTGAATCGTCGGCGACGTAACAAATTTGGATATATTTCGCGACGGTGCTAGTCTGTAAGTGAAAAAACTACTCTCCCCAGTACTTTGTCGGTGTTTGAAGTGTGGTGTAAAATAATGTGTCCGAACGCCGTCGTTGAGTGGAAGTCCGTTTCGATGACAGATCTGGGTTCGAGAAAAAATTACTAGAACTGCCGTTTCGTCGTTTCCTCATCGTCAGACTAGCAGTTGGAAAATATTTTATCGATTTGATTATCGAGCCCGTTTCGGAACGGACTATTAAAATTAGTGAGCACTTGATCATTCATTGTTTTGCGACTATAATCGCCGCGTGAAAACTGTCGACGGCCGACCCGAAGCCCATTTGAAGTGTTGTGTGCATTGTATTGACGACATCGCGAAGAAAAGTGAGCTGTCTAATCATAGTCGGGTCGTCCATCCCAAGCAGCACAGAACAAGACGCCTTGGGAATTTGTGGTCGGGTAGGCGATCCGAGGTTTTGTACGATCGGCAGCAAGCAGGCAGCGGCATCTTTTCTGGATGAACGGTAAGTTCTTTTCTATGGGCTTGATGAAAAGGCTGACGAGATGAGAAATGGAATGCGTTCTACGGAATGGTGGTCTATTGCCATCGTTCCAGGTAGGTTGACTTTCGGTCGGGTTTGGACGGAACAGCAACAGCGACTGTCAAACTGTGGTGTTCGATTCTTGGATTTCTTCGATTTCGGGACGCGGAGGGAAGGTTAAAATTAGAATTTTCTCTCAGTGAGCTCCAACGTAAAAATATTATGTGGAAGCTCCTTATTTTTCAACTTGGAAGTGCTTGACATTATGTTACTTAATGAGCGTTCACATTTAGATTCTGACAAGAAGGAGAGATATGCTCAAAATTTCACATAGAGTCGCGAGAAGTCTTGCACTGTGTCTGATCGAATGCATGTAGCGCTATGTGTAATCTGGCAAGGTGTGATTTGCCGTAGGACTGACTGACTAGCATTTTACTCCTCATCCTCTCACGAATGGATGGGTTGGTCCACTGTTTACTACCTAGCGATCTTAAAGCCTGTCTGATTGCATAAACACATTGCCCGAAATGTTGGGTGGTAAACGAAGTACGGAAAATTTGTGTGATCAATGTTTAGAGAGAAATAAAGAAGAAAATAAATGTTCAATAATCAATTTGCACCAGTATTGAGAGAAAAATACACGAGGGAAATGTTTGTAACGTTAAATATTCGTTTATTATATGGAAATATATAAAAAAAACTGCTTACAAGAAATATACTGTTAGAATTTCGAAACCAGAACAAGGAATTTGAGCAAGTGGTAGTGAAGACGTTCAATTCTACAATTGACTTTTTGGCAATAAATTGATGAAACATCAGAGAAACATTCTGGTCGACGAACGGTTTATATCTCCTTCACTCCCCATCACTCATTTCAATATACACGGAAAACAAAAAACTCGACCGTGTGCATCACAGTAGTTAGTCCTAGTACTTTTTCCAGTTCAATTGGGATAAGAGATATTGTAATTAATACCAATGCATCAATTGTCTGGGAAATTCTATGACTAACATATTTATGAGATTATCAGTTGTATGCGGACAGTGTATATTAAATTGAGTGATGGAAAGTGGTGAATGATACTATAAAAAATGTCAATATGAACAGAGATGTTACTATTCGCATTAAACGCTCGGTGCCGTCGCCTGTTGAGCGCAAAAAGTTAAAGGGAGAATCTGAAATAAACGTAAATTAAAACTGTTGCATAATAATATATGAAAGGAGTGAAGATATTGAAATGCAACTTGTCGAAAATGTAAATTCAAGGCACTTCTCAGAGCAAATGCATGATTGACATGAAAACCGCTTGCAATTATTGCCAATTTGCACGTTTGAAACTTGATATTAAAATTTCAAAGCTCTATTCACTGCTAAATCCCTCATTGAAAACGTTCATTCGGAGGTTTTACTTCTCGAAACAAAATTTCATGCTTGCCGTCGGGAGCGTGGACACTACGTCTTGTCCATTTTGTTTCACGAAACCAATTATGGATTTGATGTGAAAAATAGCAGAATGGCAGAAAATTTCAAAATTGAAAAATGTCTAACTGAGACGCTACTGATTTTATTCTTTACAAAAATACAATGGAATTACACATGCAAGGAGCATGATATCTTCTGATTTTATGCATTCGGAAGTCCGGCTTAATGATATTGAAATTCTGATAAAAATGACGCCCAGAGGATTTGGGAAGTAGAAATTGCGAAAATTTATTAATTTAGGGATTGTCCAGCAGCCCATGACAGATTAAGAGATGAAGCATACTTCAACGAATGAGTAGTTGCTACATCAGGAACTACTTACAATAGAACGTAACAGAAAATGCTATAATCATATTTTTGGGCGATCGTCCGAATCTATGTTTTGGATGCCAATGATCTATCTTGCGAGTACTGTTTATGACAACGATTTGCAGCAGGCTTCCTCGACTCTCAATAAAAACGGCATTTGGTTAAAACTAATATTTATAAGTCCAATTAATGATGCAAAACATCTCATCTGCATTTGAACTTTCCACTTCCAATTCCAATAACATTAAAACTTATAATGATTCAATTGTATTTAATTTCCCTATTGCTGATTATAAGGCAATTCGATTGAATATTGATTGGACAAATACTCTCTCAATGCTAGATTTTGATGAAACCCTTTCTTCATTTTACCAAATGTCCACAAAACTAAATACATTATGTTCCAGCAAAAAATAAACGTCCTTTTAATCTATGTATTCAAATTGATGGAGTTCAACTGGAGAAGATCGATTCAATAAAATACCTGGGATTGATTTTGGATGAAAAGATGTCCTGAACCAATCACATCAACTAAATCAGGAGCAAAATCGCACCATTTATCGCAACACTGAAAAGACATGATTTCCTGGAAAAACGCACTCAACTCCTAATCCTAAATGCGTTTATCTTGTCTACTGTTAAATATGGAGCAGTCTTGTGGAGCCAAACATCTGAGCATAACATCTAGCTAATTGGAAGACTTGTCATTAAGGCGATAAAGGTTATATTTAGGTTATATTTACCGACCTTAACAGCAACGGGCGACGTGTACACTCGATCAGAGTTGTTGAACATCCAACAGATTATTAATCTCGAAAGAGGCAAAATAATTTACCAAATTATAAACAACGGGCTAAAATGGCCAGATATTCCTCGAACTGTTGGAGAGTTAACTAGAAGAGAAACAAGATCAGCGAGCAACCTTTTAGTTCGCAAACCAAGAACGGATATATTAAAGCTAGATCGAATACAACAGGCTATAGCTTCCTACAATACATTGCCAGATCCGTTAAAGAACTCAAGCAATATCGTGACATTCAAAGAACTTAAAATTGCACATAAAAAATTAACAACGTACAATGACGAATAACACCAGAGTTTTTTGTATACTTTTCTCTGGACAGAAGTCAATGAAGACAATCGTAAGTTAATAAAAGTGAGTCTATCATATTGATAAGAATTGTGCTGTCCCTTATACCAACAAACTAGTTGTCTGGGAAGCACTATGAAAAACTTACTGGAGGGTAAAGATGGTGCACATGGACTGTGCACGCTGATAAAGTGATGGAGAGAGTGGAAGGAAGGAGGAAAAATAAATATTTGACGCCCTTGAAGAATGTGTTTCTAAGATTAAGACAAAGAATAAATTAACCGAACCATGGCTTGTTAAGGATTTAAGACACACTCCAAGTCGTAGGAATTAATTCTATAATCTCATAATAAGAAAAGTTAACATTTGCTCTTCTTCTTCTCTCTAGGAAGAATATAATAAAATCGCTGAGCAATTTTTAGCGAAGCCATGGAGGCCTATAGTAATTTCGTGTAAATAATCGGTGAAAAAAAAAACGCGACCCAAAAAATTATATGATAAAACTACCGATTATCCAGCGTTGATGCTCTTCAATAATTCCACATCTTCTCCTCAACAATTCCACATCTCCTCAAGATGTCTGCGATTTCTTAGCATAAAGGTTCCAAGAAGTCTGCAGCAATTTTTGGGAACCATATATCAATAACAAGTTAAGATTTACATAAAGCTATTATAGTGCTAGATTGTAACAAAGATCCTGGTTCTGATATGCCAATTTTCTTTTGTGAATGGGTCAAATGGTCAAAAAAACCCGAATATTACCTTTAAAGAGTCACTCACCTCCTGCGTTTCCCCATCCTATTGGAAGTCTTTGTTTTTTCCATATTCAAAAATGGTCAGAAATTATAGAGACATTGCCATTTTATTTTTTAAAGTATTTGAAAAGATTGTTTATAGCAAACTTTTCCTACATGTTGTTTCGCGTCTAAATGACCAACAGCATAGTTTTAGAGAAGATCACTCAATTACTGTAAATTTGTCAGTACTAGTCTCAGACGCTCTGTGTTAAACAGAGAAAGATTACCAAATTGACGCATTCTACATTGACTTGTTCAGTTTCGACAAAGTTGATCATCCTACCCTTATCCTCAAACAACAGAATTTCGGAGTCGCTGAACCCCCTTACTCAGCTGGCTTAGCTCCTGGCTCTTCAATCGAATCCGATCTGTAGTGTCAAGGATGTTTGTCGAGAAATATTTTCGCTTCCTCTGGTGTATCACAGGGTGGCCATTTTGGTCCTTTTCTTTTCGATGTATGCATATCTGGCCTATTAGTCATTTACTCTACGCTGATAGTTTAAAAATTTAGCACGTAATTCAATCAAAATTTCAGTTAAAATTGGAATCGCTTGACCAGTGGTGCACTGTAAGCCAACTCCCTTAAGGGAAGGTTCTCTCAGTTACGGTCGAAAATAAGGCAAAGTTTGAGCATTTTTTGAGCGATAATGGAAAAAACATACGAAGTTCTGGTTTTGATTATTTTATTTGTTGATCATTCTTAAATCGTTCAAATTTTTATCACGATGAAATTCAATGTGGTGGCTCCAAAATGGCGGCTCTTGTCTGCCTCTGCACGCGCGACATCGTCCGGTAAGCCTCTCGTAGTAAACTGATATCAGTCATAGTTTACAGCCATTAAAATTTATGGAAATCTCCATGTCTTATACCCAATGAGAATAAATTGGGACAAAAAATAAACCAAATTATGGACATTTAAAAAAAAAGTGCAACTTTTAGCCCGTTTTTTTTTTTCACTTTGACCTCGCTTAATAATTATGAATTGAAATTTTTCAGGCTCATTTCAGGTATAAGACATACAAAAACGTATATTCCTTTGGTCAGACTTAGAATTAAGTGAATCGGATCAATAGATGGACACCTGTGCTTGAAGTTATGATGAAAAATATCGTTTCGAGAAAAACGCGTTTAAAGTTTTTAGCACGTTAGCCTTGAGATAACTTTCTTCTTTGTTCAGTTATCACGACCAGTACCAATGGTTATAGGGTTTTGAGGTCGCTGTTTACGAATCTGAAGTCAAATTAACAAAATACAAGATGGCGGATCCAATACGACGGATCAAAAAAATTTCCATCTGCCAATTTGGACCAAAATATCTATATAAAGATTTTCGTGGTCGTGGATCGTCAATTTGCTCCATTATACTCACATTAGGATCTAAGTCGGCTATTCCTGTGCCGTATAGGAATCCTTCCTCGATTTCAAACCGCTCCTGGTTGGCCTCCTCCGGCAGACGTTGCGCGAGACGGGCGATATGCAATTTTCTGACGCATCGATTATTTTTAGCATGTGCTGCCACCTAAAGTCTATTCCAACACGAACAATGATGCTATAGTACATATCGTAATTAGTTCCGGTACATAGAAAGCCATCTGGGGCCACGCGGTGAATAAGCTATACCTGAGCGTTCCCCAGCACGCGTGAGGTAGTTGCTTTTGAGACGCTCTAATGCGATAAATATGTTCCAGATTGGAATTTTCTTTTGCACACATATTCTATACGTATGTAGCTTTCATTTTTTGTAAAACGAAAAAAAAATCGATTTGTATGAAAAAATCTGGAAGAATATTAATATTGATTAGTGCCAGGTTATAAGTTTTTCTCGTAAAATGCACATATTTTCTCGGCGATATTTTATAGGGTCGAGTTGGTAAAGCTATTGAGCTCGATATTATCTTGGATGAAAAATCCTTAACTGCAATCAAAATCATTTACCCTGCAAACAAACAGTTAGACTTTATAAAACAACTTGCCTAAAAATTTCTTATAGTTTATGGGCTACTAGGTCGTTGTATACTTCATTCGTACGACCTCTCCTGGAATACGCTTGTATTGTTTGGACCCCAGCTTTTAAAATCCATAGTGACAGATTAGAATCCGTGCACAAATAATTTGTACTATTCGCTTTTGTAGTCTAGTGGGTAGAACACTGGCTCCTAGTATATCCCTGGTTCGAATCCAGAGTCGGACGAGAGACCGCACACCGATATTTACCTATGTAGCTCTAAATATAGGTAGCTGAGTTAAATCAGAGCTAAAGTGGATCGTGGAACTAATCGCTACACACTCGTATTCACATTGATTGTAAATTTGTGAATGAAGTTCTCTACCAGCTTACAATAGTGTGTAATCCCATGACAACCCTTGTAAGGGTCACGGTCAAGGGTAGGCCAAGTTATCGCTATATTTGACGGAAACAAGTCGTGTTTTACGGTGACAATCATAACATTTTATTGCTTCATTTAAAATTAATTCAACACAAAAAAACAACATTAGTTTAATAGTTAAATCGGACAATTTACTCATGGAATTTCAATGAAAAAAAAAACCTATTTTATTGCTTATGAAAAATATGTTTTAACGAAAAAGAAATTCTTTCGATCAGGCATTCGTTTTTTTCTATATTTTCAATAAGCTGTATAAATTTTATTGAAATCCGTTTAGTGGTTTTCGAATTACAGCGGCTATCATCTTTGAAAACATAGTTTCGAGAAAAACGCATTCAAAGTTTTACGCTCGATTTATGTATAAAAATACTAATTATTTAATTACTTACACCGAGTCATCTATTCCTGCACCATATAATAGTTTTTTTTTTTGCTGATGAAGAAGCTTCTAGGATAATGATTTACTGTGTCTAAGTTAAGTATTCACATTAGCGCGTTTATCTGACACCTTTACACGCTTAAAATCTGTTTTTTTTTCACAGAGCCTTTCAGTAATTAGTATTAGATTAGACTAGTATAAGGATTAGATTAGTAATTTAAGTTAGTCCCAAACTATGCAATGTAACAACCATTATTTCGCAGTCGCGACAGAGATTTTGCAATTGCTCAGTTCAGCTTCATTCTTGCGCACACCAAAAATCCTCTTGTTAAATAGACTTGCCTGGTAGTTATCAAATTATACACGAATGTTTTCATTCGAATCCATTGTTTTCATTCGAATCCAACTCAATAATTTCATTTTCGCTACCGTATCTGTATCTTACTTTGAAAAACCATGATCGAATTATGGATTCATTAAAACATGAATATGACTCACAATTAAATCAGTGTACAACGCGAACTAAAATTCGTAAGCAACTGCATGAAAGTTCTAGCTGTGATATTTACTTCTGTTATGATCTATTGGACTGTAGTTTCGTGCGATTGAGGTAAATCTTTAAGTAAATACACCTGTGATCCCGAGGACATAGATACGGACCATCTCGCAGTAACCCACAGCAACTGACAGAAGATGCAAAATGACGGAAAAACGAACGTAGCATCTGGCCGACGTCGTAAGTTGGGCGTACAGCAAGTTAAGAGGACAAAAGCAGAGAATACCAGAGTATCCCAAACATGTTTCGATTCTACTGTGTTCTCTAAGTGGTTGTACCCATTGGAAAAATTGCAGTACTCGACCAGTCTACCCCAGCCCACTTGCGTTTTCTAATTCGATGTGAGCGCGAAGAATTTACTTTTGCTCAATTTGAAGTAGGATGGAAACCGCTCGACAATTCGACAGGCGGCCTGGGCTTGTTCGTGTTTGTGAGACGATGGAATAGTTTCGGTTCGATTGATGGTGACACTAAACGGCATTTCATCTGGTTGAAATTGTCTGGAATCCGAGTACTAAAGTGGTGATTTAGTAAACTTGAACACAGTTGCGAGACAGTTTAAAGCAAATAACTTGACTAATTGCATTCGTTTTGCTTCGCACCGGTAACAAAGCTAAAGTGGAGTCGTAAACCGCAAGTGATGAAAAGTTAAAGTGAATTTTTTCTCTCGTTGAAAACTGTACGTGACTTGCTATGTGTGTGTGCGAACGATTCGACGATTTGGACTGGTGAGAACGGAAATGGAACAGAGGTCTGAACAAAGAGCGAAGAAGAACGATGTAGTGGAGCGCTAGTGCTCCAAAGTGACTAGTAGCAATGGAATTATGACATGACGGCTGAAACGGCAGAGTGGATGGAGCATATCAGTGGATAGGTGCATGTGCAAGTCCCACTGGCCGAAGTTGTACAGGTGAAGTACCGATGTGCTGAGGGCATACATATTTCCCGAGTTGTAAAAATGATAGGGCTTACGGCTAGGACGACAATCTTTTTGCTCTGCGATTTGGTCGGATGCAATGGCACAGTATATTCTCCAAACACCATGTGAATTTGATGATCTTAAGAGATGTTAACCTGTATAGATACATCGCAAACTATTTTCTTTTCAATTAAGGATGACTATTGACAAGAAAAGCAATTCCGACGAAATTTCGAATACAATCGAAAGGCAGTGATGAACCCTCTGTTTCCCTTTCATTTAGCCAAGTGTCTTGCGAAAGGTTCCGGGTCTTGCACGGGGGAAGGTTTAAAAATTGTAAAACCGTGGGGTGCTCGCCGTATGGCATCTAATCGTCGCAACCGTCCAGCTGCAAGCATTCCGACTGCATATTTGCATTAAACGACAAGTGTGATGGGTGCTGGAAAGGTTGTAAAGAAAGTCATTCTTGAGTTTGCTTTCACTGCTTCAATGAAATGCAACTAGGCTATCAGCTGCCGGTTGTGTTGAATGTTTCACTTCGAAGCGAAAAGGACTTCATCGGGGTGTCGCTTCACATGACATCATCGTAGCCTCTATTTGCGGTCGCCATATTGTCGAAACGTGACAGCAATTATTTATGTTTAGTTATTTGTGGGAGACTATCTATCCATGGTCGGATTTGTCTAAACTGTTTGGCTAAAGAATTTTAAGTTAGCACTCAACACTACCTGCTAAAGTCAGCCTATCGATTACCGATTCTGTTCTCGGCCGACAGGTCGGATACGTTCGTAGCAAGTTGGCAACTGGATTTTTACGCAATGTTAATTTATTTTCTGTCATGGCTTGAGTAATTTGTTTATGATATGAATATTAGCCTATTCTAATCTTTCGTGTGTCTAGAAGCTATGCTAGGATAGCATAGCATTGACATTTCAAATTATCTGAACGTTAGAAGTGATTGTGTCGAGGTGGATATTATTAATTTTTCACAGCTTAAATAGCTGTCAAATTTTATCGTGGACGGTGGATATACATATGTATTGCAAATTCTGCATGATTCGTTTAAAAAACACACATTGCATTTATGATAATTATCAGATTAGAAAAAAATGTAACGGAACTACTACTAATTTACTGAATAATACGTTTTTATTGAATTACTAGGCATGAAGAAGACATCAATTGCACAGATTATTATATTCACAAAAATTTGCAAAATTGGCACAAAAACTTCGTACACGTAATGTATGTGGGCCTCATAGTTCTCAAGATAGGAGCCACAAAAAAAAATCGACGAAATGTACATAATCCACTACCGCTTATGCATACTGATGAAAACACAATAAATGCATCAACACATCGAAGTTTTCTCAATCTTACAAATGTCTCAAGAACTATTAGTCATGGATTTACAAAAAATCGATCTACTATTACTAATCTTATGGTGCTTGTTTCCGAAGTCTTATTCAAAATGGAAAAAGGTGATCAAATTAACACAGTTTATACAGCCTTTAGCAAGGTATTAACCCTTTCGCTACCAGAGCCTCAGGAAAAAAACCACCACCACCACAGCCCAGACTTCCTATTATTTAAATATGATAACAATTGTCATTTATTTTTGTATTAACGTTCTAAGTGAAATTAGCAAATTTACAAACCGACACACGTAAGTGACACTGAGCTATAGATAAATAATTGGTTTGGTAGCCCCGTCGTCACAAAAGCAAAAAATACTGAAGTGATTTAACTCCAAGTTCCACCCTCGCTAACAATATGTGAAATTTTAAGATTTCATTTCTAATAAAGTCCGTTTTAACTCTGGTGTACCTGAAGGTAATCATATTGGTCCTCTATTTTTTTAATATTTTTGTATCAGACCTGTCGACGGTTTTATCTGCCTTTCGCCATTCACTTTATGCGGATGACCTCAAAATTTATCATGTTATCAAGTCACCATCAGGCGCTTCTTTTTTTCAGTCAAAGCTGAACAGCCTGAGCTGAAAAGACCATTGGTGCTCCGCGAACAATCTCCCCTTGATGTCGCTAAGTGGCACATGATTTTTCATCTTTATCATAAATTGCACGCGTACCGTATATGCACCGCCCCAGCAACACTCCACTCATTAGGGTTGACAACATCTTAAGGCTGGTATAGATTTAATTGTGAAGATAAATTTTAATAAGTCGTCTCCATTATCTGGTCATTCCTTTGAGCGAAAATTTTAACAGTAGAGAAAAGCAGAGACTCAGCTAATTTCTGACAGATAAAATGTGAAATATGACAATTTTTTGATCGATTTTTTTTTGTTAAAAAGACATCGGCACAATTCAATTTTCAAATTCAAACACATGTTGACATCGAATGTTACTTTTCAGCTCGAAAGAATTACCTGTACATACTAAATTGGTGTGATATGAGTGGAGACATGCGACAATGACGTCTGTATTCTGAAAGTGAAAGCAACTTTTCACGCTTAGAACTGAGTACCACTCTTGCTTAATTTGAAAGTAAATTTTCGCCGAAACAAATTTCACGTGAAATTTCGCATGAAAATAATAAATAAAATATACAATAATCCTGTACGGAAAAAAACTGACTTTCTTGCGGTGTTTTCTACCTATTTCTACCTCCCCTTGAACATAACTTAAAATAAAAATATATGGTCCTTGTTTGTGTGTGGTGGGATTTTTCTGGAATTATACACTATAATTTGCTTGATCTTAGTCAAACCGTCACAGCGACAGCGTATTGTGAAGAAGTCGAACGAATTAAAAAACTATCTGGTTTGGTCAATAAAAAAGGATCCTTCAATACGATAACGCGAGCCCCTCACGCTACAATAATAACACAGAAAAAAAGAAGGGTGCTGGGATTATAACTTTTAACCCCTCCTTCCTATTCACCGGATCTCTCACTGTCAGATTACCACTTTTTCAATTCGTTAGAGCATACATTGAGAGGTACAAAATTTAATATTTCAAAAAATGAAAACGTACGTGGAAAAAATTTTCAATGAAAATCCGAAGGACTTTGACTGCTACCAAACTATCTTATTATCAATGGGAGACCAAAGGTTATTTACCACCCAAACCGCAAGTGGGAACAGTGTGTAGTTCTGGAGAAAAGTCAGTATTTTCGAACATATGCTTGACTTTGATTATTTTGACTTGACTTTTATATATTGATCGGCCAATGACTCCCAAACCATAATACCGCTCAAAACAGCAATTCGATCTGATTTACTGGAGTATCCCTTCCAGCATTAGTAAATGGAAAATTTTAAATAATTAAAATAAAATATTAATCTAAAAAATATATATTTCGGCATTATAACTGAAATTAACATATTTTTACAAAATTATAGTTTCAAATTATATTTTCTGTTCATTTCAGAATACACGCGGACCAGATTTTAAATGACTCAAGTCAAAAATGCAATGAAGAACGCCAGCAACACTTATGCTATCAAATGAATATAAAGCCTATCGTACACTCTAGATCGCGACAACCCAAAAAAACTGCAATCTGATTGCAACTGCTTACATCCATCCATATTTAAATAAAACGAACACAAATATCTAGCACAGCAATTTCAAGACGCTGAAAGACCTATTGAATGTCTGTAATGAATATTCGAACATTCAAATTATAAAAGGTTTATGCAATTTCGTTACTGTGTACGATACATATATATAATAGAAACACGAAAAAGCATAGAGCAAAAACGATTGTAGTTAAAACAAGCACATCTGAGCAAAACTATTTGTATATGTATTTATATTAAAACGATTATAGTGACAGGATTGTGTGGCCATTGAGAAGAGTATCTAGGAATTCGGGAAATTTTCTAACTCAAACGAACATTAAAATTACAAAATGTCTTCGGGAACATTTGTCGATCGTATCGATCCGTTTGCAAAACGTTCATTGAAGAAGAAAAGCAAAAAGTCACAAGGTTCCTCGCGATATCGAAACTCACAAGACGTAGAATTGCAACAATTGCCGCCGTTGAAATGTAAGTATTATCGTCAATTCAATTCCCTAGTGAAGAATTCAATTTTTAGCTACAATTAAGCCTATAAAATAAACCTAGTAGCTAAGAATATGTTAGTATTAAGTGACAAAGAGTTAAGGTGAACCTTTCAGTATAGGCAATGGAGGCTTTCCTAAAAAACCTTACAGACTAAATGTTTAACACGGCGAAGAAAAGAAAATTGTTAAGTATGCTTTGATTGTCAATCCTCCTTCAATGCGTAGGACAACATAAAAAGACATGGAGTAATGTTGACAGAAAGCATTCATCTAAACAAGAGTCTTATAATTAAAAGTTCGCTACCTTTAGTAAAAAAGGACAACAATAAGTAGTTCTTCGCCCCTTTGGAATTATCTTAATATAAGCTTGCCAGTAACTGATCGCTAAAGACATATCAATTGACTTTCTGATATAGTAACCAATGACCCTTTCCGTAACCTGAATGCATATCGGCATAAGACATAAAACTCTTTTTTACAATCACCTCACGGTATCGTACGACAGGGGAAGACACGCATTATGTCTCCTTCAGTCAGGTTAGTGTTGGCTCTATAAACTACTCGACATCAGCCGGGAGAACGCCGTTAGGGTCCGGAGATGTGCATGGCTTGGGGGAGTTTTTGGTCCACCTCAATTAGAGTTAGATATTCTTAGAGGCCAACTGATGGGATGCTCCAATGTGATGTATCGCATAATATAATCATTACTTAGAGATAAATTATATTCATGGAACACTATATATTCTTCCAGCCCTTTCCCCACTTTACTTACATTCCTATGTCAATAATAAAGTACTTCACATAGTTTTCAGGTCTCTTTTTCTATATAATGCTTTGATGAAAGCCAGTTTCTTTGTGTTCCCTATTTTTTTTTCTTTTCGGTCTCTAGTTTTATGTATGAGTTATTTTTACTGAGTGCAGGATCTCAAAAACTGACCATTCAGTGAGTCACATCTAAGGCATTGTGTTTTTTTGGAAATTTCGTCTATCGAAGCCAAAAAATCGACGGAACTCCTCAAATATTCTATGGGGCATAAAAGCGAAGAGGTATTTGCCATGGGGGCTGCAACTTTTACAACGGTTCTACGGGGGTGGGAAAAGTTTTTTTCATCACATTGTCACGAGTGACGAAACATGGATCCATAATTACACTATCAGCAGTAAGCAATCGTAAATAGAAAGTGGAAACACACTTCCTCTTAAAAGACAAAGAAGTTGAATGTGGCATCATCTGCCAGGAAGATATTCGAAGTCATCCTTTCAAGTATCTGAACTAATATGGAAATCGAAAAATAACCGAATGTATGCACTATAAGTTGGCTGCATTGGTTGTATGAAATGAAATGCTCACGTTTGTACACTTTTTTGCTCTAAATTATTTACAAAATATCTTGTGGATGTCAAGGGCACTTTTCTCAAGTGCAGCCAACTCCTCTATAGTTGGACAAATTAGGAAGCAAACAAAACGACGTGCGTATGTTGGACATTGGATCTTCTTGAGCTTGTAAGAAGCGTTGTAGACAAATGAATAAGCGATAAATTATCGCGCTAAAAATGTTTGTCATCGTCTCAAATTGCCGTTAATTTTAGATATAATATTAAAACTAATTGCATTTACCTATAACGGCACTGTGGGAGTTCTTACGGGCCACTGCCTCATAGGACGGCATGCACAACGATTGGGAGTGCAGTTTAACGAATTCTGCCGGAGTTGTGGCTCTGGGGATGAGGAGGAGTCCGTCCTCCACCTCTTGTGTCAGTGCCCGGCGTTGGCAAGAAGAAAGTTGGTGGCAATTGGTGCTCCCTTTCTCTCAAACCTGACCGAGTTGTCCCTGGTTGATCTAAAGGGTATAGCGCGATTTGTCAAGGGAAGCAGATGGTTTTCCGAGTTTAGTGAGTAGGTGAGAGTGAAAAATTATTGTGGTATCACAACGGGTCTCTCTTGTGCCTATGTGTGTCGGTCGGCGGACCTCTGTGGACGGGCAGCCACTTTAACCTAACCTAACCTACCTATAACGGAAAAAGTTGAATGTAAAATTCAAGACACTTTTTCGCAACGATTATTCCACATAATGATATAATTTTTTTTTTACAAAATTTGATTGAAAATAGTTCTGTACTCCTTATAACAAATTTTTTTTTAAACTTAATCTTATTTAATTTTCCCTAACTTTCAAATAGGACAAATTGATCATTAAATTAAATTTTTTTTCTTCTGTAATTTCAGCCGACTGTTCCAGCCTAGAGCAAGAAGAACTGTTCATTCGGAAACTACGGCAATGTTGCGTCTCGTTTGATTTCATGGATCCGGTTTCGGATTTAAAAGGCAAGGAAATCAAGAGGGCAGCTTTACATGATCTATCAACTTATATCACACACGGGAGGGGAGTATTAACGGAGGCTGTATATCCTGAGATTATTAGAATGGTAAGAATATAGTTTTCTGCAATTGCTGTTTTCATTCGAATTGATACATCGATATTTCAGATATCTTGCAATTTGTTTCGTACATTGCCTCCTAGTGAAAATCCAGATTTCGACCCAGAAGAAGATGATCCAACTTTAGAAGCATCATGGCCACATCTTCAATTAGTTTACGAAGTGTTCTTGCGATTTTTGGAATCACAAGACTTTCAAGCAACAATTGGGAAACGTGTTATTGACCAAAAATTTGTATTACAGGTAAGTGAAGTAATCGAAATTCTTCTGATAAAATTATTAAAGCCTCGTCAAGTGATTGTTATCAACCTACCCACTTCTGGTGCATGCCGCGTATCTTTGAACATTCAGACATGCCTCCTGTTTCGGACTCATTGCTTCTTCATAACTTTCTGGTGGCAAAAAAACATAGAGACTAACTTCGACTTTATTTTAAGTTTCTTATTATCGTTAAGTGACGTCTGGGGCTAGCTTGATTGTACTTTAATATTTTGAAACAGTGCTCCTTTTGAACGTACTCAGATATAATAAAATACTCAGATATATTTCGAGCTGCTATTTGAATTTAGCTTTGCTTTGTTGAAAATCGTACATTTGTCTTGTACATCTTCTACATTTCTCGTTAGAGAAACATAGTTAAACTGAATCGTCAAATTTTCGGAATAACAAGGTTTTATTTTTTAGAAAACAGTAATTAAATGAGTAATTTAATTGAGATGCAGCAATTTAATCATCGGATTCAACAATCATTCAGCTTTATCTACTGTAAATTATCATAGTAGATAAGTATAAGTATTTAGTTTAGCTAAGATCCTAGTTTTCCAAAAAGAGGATATCTATTTGAATTTCATTTCAGTTTCTATTTCAAAAGTTGTATTTTAACTTGCAGTATTGTTTATGCTTTACCTTAAGTTCAGTTTCCATAGGTATTCCCCCCTAAAATGCAAACCAAGAAATTGAATGATTAACAGACGAGAAAGTCAGTTGAAGTAACAATCTTTACTATACCAATCAACATATAGATAATACAATTACGAAATCGACATTCTCTATAGTTATTTAATCTCAATCAATGTTAATTTATATGCTAAATATGAGTATGTCACATGTTTGAGTCTCAAAGGTCTTACAACTTGTAATTGACCTTCTTTGTTACTTTATAATTATTCGATAAATGTATCGCAATTCCTCTGATATTGTGAATTCTAGTAAATTTATCAATGCTTCTCCAGCTTCCGTCCGTAACAGTGAAATAAATTCACAATTTTTGCGTGGAAGTACTTAAAAAAGCTATAAATAATAGCAGTGAAAAATGAGTGCCGTTCATCGATTGCTGACCGAGATCAATGCAGAAAGAAATATTTTTTCCAATGCAGCTCTGTTTCGACGATGTCGCTGTTGAATCGATTAGTTAATTCAGCACATCTCTGAGGACATATTTTCACCCATTCTATTCCCGGCAAGACTTACAATCCTGCCTAATATACTCAAATATGACTTTACAATTACTTCCATAAATGCTGCACGTACTGTAAGGACAAATATGATAATCTGATCATCGATCCTGAAATCATTCTGGAGCGATGAGAAGTGAACTTTAGTGAATTGTTAAACGGACAGCTCAACGAAGAATTGGAGGCTCAATCAATGTACAAAGAGGACCTTATGCTGCTGCCACCGGAAGCTTGTGATAAAAGCCCCTGAAACCGACGGCATACCATCTGAGCAGATTAAATATATGAAGGACCAACGTCACATCGAGGAATTCATTCAATCCAAATAAAAATAGCTGGATTGCTATCCACACTAATGGGCTCCGACAAAAGCATGGCCATCCAGGGTGAGCGGGCGGCACAAAAACTGGGGGCTTAGTTTCATGGTGTAACTGTACACGGAAATGGTGGCCGCATCAAATGCGGCCACATAATGATGAATTGGGACTGATGGAAAAAACTACTTTTGTTCTCTCAGGTTGACCCCGTAACGATCCTTCTCTTTTCAGCTGCAATATCATCTCTACATATGTCAAAACTGATACCCAAAGCGTGCAATACATCATCAGATTCCTTGGTGTACTATTTTTATTTCTCCATTCTTAGTTTCCCCATTCTATGAAGGTATTTCCTTAAGTAGTAGTGATCTGATAGAAATTGACTCAGGTAGAAATTTATTTTCATAGTAGACAAGCCAAGGTTTTATGACGAGATTCAGTCGATACTCACGTTGCTATTGTAAGCGCAGCGTTACTCCCAAAGCTTAAGGGTTCGTACTCGCACTTGAGCGGTCGCTATCTCTTCTCTCATTTCTCAGCTATTCAAGAAAACCTCAGTACGCTCGTTTGCCAGTAACACGATTGAGATTACTCCTACTATGATCAACATGGCATTTCGCAATACTGTACGGCAGCTGCTTGAGGTTTATTGCGCTCCTCTGCTTTGAACGCTCACCATCCCTCCATGCTTTCCAAATCTTAAACAGTAGTCCATATATCCACACCATACAGCACATTGAATGAGCCATCGCCATAAGTAGTTCACAATTAATTGCACTAGCGGCGCGGAGTTCGCCATAAGTCAGCTCATGCCCACGCCATCGCATGCTTTTCGGGTGTGCTCGTCGTAAGTCAACTTCGAGTCAAGATCCACTTGCGGATACTTAGCTGATTTTCTGGTCTCGACTTCTTCGGACCCAGCTGTCATTCTTTTCTTCAGCATGAAAATCTTTGTGATCGCCAGACAATGGTTTTTAATGCAACACTGGGTCGTTGTCAATACTTGATTTATTTTCAACAGAGCTAGGTAAGGATTTCTCGAAGTGATGACAGCTGCTACGTCGTCAGCGTAACCCATCAAGAGCACAACTTCCGGCATCTCCAGGCGCAAGAGATCGCCATACGCAGCATTCTATAGGTATGGTCGGCAGTAACATTTTCCCTGGTTCGACTCGTATACCAGTTGACTATTTTTCAGATAATCTCGGACTATGGCTATCAAATAGTCGGCTACCTGTAAATGTCGTTCAAAGGCCTCTAACATATTTGTCCATCTCGCTGCATTAAAAGCATCCCGAACATCCAGAGTTACTAGAAATACTACGGCTTTGGCCTTATAACATGTGGCCTCGGTGCGTTCTATTGCACCGATTACATCGTGTATGGCACTTTTTGTTCAGTGGCCACTACGGAATCCCTGTCGATTCAGATTATCCGCCTCTATGAGCGGACCAGGGTCCCATGTGACCAAGCCTACCAGATACTAGTCTGTAGCACCGCCCCATGGATCCCGGTCCACTTTATTGCAAAGCGCTTACCACATTTGATTATTCCTAACCTTTAAAGCCTTTCCCAGGTATTTTTTCACGCTTTTTTCTTCTACGGTAGCTTGGGACGCTTCTGGTGTACCGATAGATCAATGAGTCTTACGATTGCACGATAGACTCTTCACCTCAGTTCCGCTATCTTTTCGGTTCACCAGGCTTATTGTTTCCTGGGTTCTTCGGCGTGTCATCAAAGAAATATTATTTTAAAAGGAATCCTTATTGCTGTCTTATATACTAACTATTTCAAGCTGATGCAAAAATATCAACTATCCTCTTACAAGTAAAAGTTTTAGGTCGTATCGTGGCATAATTTTAGTATCGCTCATTGCGAGGACATGAAAGAACAATTATTATTTTATTTATGGTAAAAGATGTATTTTATATTTCAGTTGTTAGAACTGTTTGATTCGGAAGATCCCAGAGAGCGCGACTTTCTCAAAACTGTTTTGCACAGGATTTACGGCAAATTTTTAGGACTACGTGCTTTTATACGGAAACAAATTAACAATATATTTTTGCGCTTTATATATGAAACAGAACATTTTAACGGTGTTGGCGAACTTTTGGAAATATTGGGAAGGTAAAAACATCCATCCGCCTGCAACTGATGAGATGTGAATTGATTTAAAATTTATCTGTATTTACAGTATAATTAACGGGTTCGCATTACCGCTAAAAGCCGAACATAAACAATTTTTAGTGAAAGTGCTACTCCCGCTGCACAAAGTGAAATGTTTATCTTTATATCATGCTCAACTTGCATACTGCATTGTTCAATTTCTTGAGAAGGACGCGTCGCTCACTGAGCCGGTAGTTCGTGGGCTATTGAAGTTTTGGCCGAAAACATGTTCTCAGAAAGAAGTGATGTTTTTGGGTGAAATTGAAGAAATACTAGACGTAATCGATCCCCCGCAGTTCGTTAAGATTCAAGAGCCTCTTTTCCGACAAATAGCCAAATGTGTATCAAGTCCTCATTTCCAGGTAAGACAAAAAAGACCAGTAAAATAAATGCGTGATTGCGAAATGCATTGCATACGATTTTGTTTGCAGGTCGCGGAGCGAGCCTTATATCTATGGAATAATGAATATGCCATGTCACTTATAGAAGAAAATAATGCAGTAATAATGCCAATCATGTTTCCTGCTCTATACCGGATAAGTAAAGAACATTGGAACCAAACAATTGTCGCACTCGTTTATAATGTTCTGAAAACATTTATGGAAATGAACTCAAAACTGTTTGATGAATTAACAGCTAGCTATAAAGCGGAAAGGCAAAAGTAAGTAATGTTTATGGGAATATAATTTTTTGTATTGTAGCCACAATATTGATTTTTTTTTCAAACAAAACAAATCACTATTCCATTTTTGAACAAACCATTTGAACAAACGACTATTCCACTTTACGGTTCATGTTTTATTTTTGAAAATTTTCAGAGAAAAGAAACGAGAACGAGATCGCGAAGAACTATGGAAGAAACTACATGATTTGGAAATAAGCCGCAATAGTAGCGGCCGATCAAGACAGAACTCGACAAGCAGCTCTTTGGCCGGATCACAACAAACTCTTAACTCGACACAACACCACAATCCGGTGTCGCACCAACAAAACAACGCAACCGGACCGGGCTCAGCCCAGGCATCGACCAATTCGTCAAACCAGTCTACTACCAATAATCCAAGCATTAGCGGGGGCATTGGTAGTGGCGGATCAAATCTGGCTAATCAACAAGGACTTGCTACGAATTCGGGTGCTGGCGTTGCCATTTCGGCGACAAAGTGATGTAGTACTGATTTAATAACATTGCATTAATGTGTTTATATAAATTATGGAAGAATGAAAACAAAATAAAATAAAAATTAGACATAATAAAAAATATTACAAATTTATGAGTAAAGCCAACTGCAAAGATATATATAATATAAATATATGCGAAATGGACATCTCGTAGATCAGGAAGCTGCGAAGAGAGAAAACACACCATACATATAAAAGTAATATGAAATATATTAATATTGATACAAATAAAAGAAGAAAAGTAAAAAACGGCAACCAAACAAAAAACCACACATAAAAGCAAGCTCTATTTAAATATTGAATATTACAAGTTAGAAATCTTGAAGCATGAAGGGAAGTAGCAAATGTAAAACAAATGAATATGCTGCGCATAATATCTTATTGACAATGATAAAACTGTCTTTCGAAACTGGCTCCCTCCCTGGTGCAACAGAAATTTTGTTTCGCAAACCTAAGTCCGCTAATCGGCAATGAATATGTACGTACGAGTTCCTGATTTGGATTTTCATCATTTCTACAAACTTAACCAGTCATTTCAACGAGCTGATAACAACTCTAGGAAAATCGAACACACACAGACCTATTTATGCGTTGCTATAGTCGTGTAACGTCTCGTAAGTTTTTACTTTTTGTGTTTGAATACGAAAATATGTAATCAAAATGTAAAATGCAACTAAAAACACAATAAAAGAAAAGCAAGCGCAAAATTAGTCATTTCTCCCCGTTTTCATTCTGAATTGGTTCTTGTCCTCCGTTCTTACGACATTTTAACACGTTGTCGTCAATGTAATGAGATGATTGCTTGATTACTTTCACGCGGAATTTAATTGTAAAATTAATCGAGGAAATTCTTGATAGTACATACACATATATACATATACGCGTATTAGAAATAATTTTACAGCGCCATGTAAAAATTCTTTTAGTTTTCTATAAAAACAACAACAAAAATCAACGTTGATTTGTTACAGCAAGTGAAGTCAGATGCAATCAATGCTTATTAATAAATTATGAATATTTAAACACATTCATCGCCTCTAATAAAAGTATATTTATAAGAAGAAATTAAAAGAGAAGAAAAACAAGTGAAATAAAAAAAGCAAAAAATATATTAAACGCATGAAATAAAGATAATTTTAAAGTAAAGAAGAACTATTTTAGATTAAGTCATAAAATTTACGAGAAGAATTTATAATAGAAATTAAAAAAACAAAAAACAAAAAACTAGTATTGTACGAGTTGAATAGTTTGTACATGTTAGCACGTTTCATTCAATGTAAAATGCAGCATTTTTTCTTATATAAAAATCTTTATTTTTTATTATTTTTTCGACGATGCTGATGATATGAGGTTAGAGAGTTGTTTAATTTTTCATTTACTAAACCAATGTTATAAGTTGCGTACCGGTTAATAAAAGAGAAAAAAAAATAATTGCAAAGAAATTTGGTTTCAATCCAATCCTCGA